>JAUIMM010001294.1:0-600000 GCA_031769625.1 Taudactylus pleione
TGTCTGTGTGTGCTGGAGTGTCGGTGTGTGTGTCTGTCTGTGTGTGCTGGAGTGTCGGTGTGTGTGTCTGTCTGTGTGTGCTGGAGTGTCGGTGTGTGTGTCTGTCTGTCTGTGTGTGCTGGAGTGTCGGTGTGTGTGTCTGTCTGTGTGTGCTGGAGTGTCGGTGTGTGTGTCTGTCTGTGTGTTCTGGAGTGTCGGTGTGTGTGTCTGTCTGTGTGTGCTGGAGTGTCGGTGTGTGTGTCTGTCTTTGTGTGCTGGAGTGTCGGTGTGTGTGTCTGTCTGTCTGTGTGTGCTGGAGTGTCGGTGTGTGTGTCTGTCTGTGTGTGCTGGAGTGTCGGTGTGTGTGTCTGTCTGTGTGTGCTGGAGTGTCGGTGTGTGTGTCTGTCTGTGTGTGCTGGAGTGTCGGTGTGTGTGTCTGTCTGTGTGTTCTGGAGTGTCGGTGTGTGTGTCTGTCTGTGTGTGCTGGAGTGTCGGTGTGTGTGTCTGTCTGTGTGTGCTGGAGTGTCGTGTGTGTCTGTCTGTGTGTGCTGGAGTGTCGGTGTGTGTGTCTGTCTGTGTGTGCTGGAGTGTCGGTGTGTGTGTCTGTCTGTGTGTTCTGGAGTGTCGGTGTGTGTGTCTGTCTGTGTGTGCTGGAGTGTCGGTGTGTGTGTCTGTCTGTGTGTGCTGGAGTGTCGGTGTGTGTGTCTGTCTGTGTGTGCTGGAGTGTCGGTGTGTGTGTCTGTCTGTGTGTGCTGGAGTGTCGGTGTGTGTGTCTGTCTGTGTGTGCTGGAGTGTCGGTGTGTGTGTCTGTCTGTGTGTGCTGGAGTGTCGGTGTGTGTGTCTGTCTGTGTGTGCTGGAGTGTCGGTGTGTGTGTCTGTCTGTGTGTGCTGGAGTGTCGGTGTGTGTGTCTGTCTGTGTGTGCTGGAGTGTCGGTGTGTGTGTCTGTCTGTGTGTGCTGGAGTGTCGGTGTGTGTGTCTGTCTGTGTGTGCTGGAGTGTCGGTGTGTGTGTCTGTCTGTGTGTGCTGGAGTGTCGGTGTGTGTGTCTGTCTGTGTGTGCTGGAGTGTCGGTGTGTGTGTCTGTCTGTGTGTGCTGGAGTGTCGGTGTGTGTGTCTGTCTGTGTGTGCTGGAGTGTCGGTGTGTGTGTCTGTCTGTGTGTGCTGGAGTGTCGGTGTGTGTGTCTGTCTGTGTGTGCTGGAGTGTCGGTGTGTGTGTCTGTCTGTGTGTGCTGGAGTGTCGGTGTGTGTGTCTGTCTGTGTGTGCTGGAGTGTCGGTGTGTGTGTCTGTCTGTGTGTGCTGGAGTGTCGGTGTGTGTGTCTGTCTGTGTGTGCTGGAGTGTCGGTGTGTGTGTCTGTCTGTGTGTGCTGGAGTGTCGGTGTGTGTGTCTGTCTGTGTGTGCTGGAGTGTCGGTGTGTGTGTCTGTCTGTGTGTGCTGGAGTGTCGGTGTGTGTGTCTGTCTGTGTGTGCTGGAGTGTCGGTGTGTGTGTCTGTCTGTGTGTGCTGGAGTGTCGGTGTGTGTGTCTGTCTGTGTGTGCTGGAGTGTCGGTGTGTGTGTCTGTCTGTGTGTGCTGGATTGTCGGTGTGTGTGTCTGTCTGTGTGTTCTGGAGTGTCGGTGTGTGTGTCTGTCTGTGTGTTCTGGAGTGTCGGTGTGTGTGTCTGTCTGTGTGTGCTGGATTGTCGGGTGTGTGTGTCTGTCTGTGTGTGCTGGAGTGTCGGTGTGTGTCTGTGTGTGCTGGAGTGTCGGTGTGTGTCTGTCTGTGTGTGCTGGAGTGTCGGTGTGTGTGTCTGTCTGTGTGTTCTGGAGTGTCGGTGTGTGTGTCTGTCTGTGTGTGCTGGAGTGTCGGTGTGTGTGTCTGTCTGTGTGTGCTGGAGTGTCGGTGTGTGTGTCTGTCTGTGTGTTCTGGAGTGTCGGTGTGTGTGTCTGTCTGTGTGTGCTGGAGTGTCGGTGTGTGTGTCTGTCTGTGTGTGCTGGAGTGTCGGTGTGTGTGTCTGTCTGTGTGTGCTGGAGTGTCGGTGTGTGTGTCTGTGTGTGCTGGAGTGTCGGTGTGTGTGTCTGTCTGTGTGTGCTGGAGTGTCGGTGTGTGTGTCTGTCTGTGTGTGCTGGAGTGTCGGTGTGTGTGTCTGTCTGTGTGTGCTGGAGTGTCGGTGTGTGTGTCTGTCTGTGTGTGCTGGAGTGTCGGTGTGTGTGTCTGTCTGTGTGTGCTGGAGTGTCGGTGTGTGTGTCTGTCTGTGTGTGCTGGAGTGTCGGTGTGTGTGTCTGTCTGTGTGTGCTGGAGTGTCGGTGTGTGTGTCTGTCTGTGTGTGCTGGAGTGTCGGTGTGTGTGTCTGTCTGTGTGTGCTGGAGTGTCGGTGTGTGTGTCTGTCTGTGTGTGCTGGAGTGTCGGTGTGTGTGTCTGTCTGTGTGTGCTGGAGTGTCGGTGTGTGTGTCTGTCTGTGTGTGCTGGAGTGTCGGTGTGTGTGTCTGTCTGTGTGTGCTGGATTGTCGGTGTGTGTGTCTGTCTGTGTGTGCTGGAGTGTCGGTGTGTGTCTGTGTGTGCTGGAGTGTCGGTGTGTGTGTCTGTCTGTGTGTGCTGGAGTGTCGGTGTGTGTGTCTGTCTGTGTGTGCTGGAGTGTCGGTGTGTGTGTCTGTCTGTGTGTGCTGGCAGTGTCGGTGTGTCTGTCTGTGTGTGCTGGATTGTCGGTGTGTGTGTGTGTCTGTCTGTGTGTGCTGGAGTGTCGGTGTGTGTATCTGTCTGTGTGTGCTGGAGTGTCGGTGTCTGTCTGTGTGTGCTGGAGTGTCGGTGTGTGTGTCTGTCTGTGTGTTCTGGAGTGTCGGTGTGTGTGTCTGTCTGTGTGTGCTGGATTGTCGGTGTGTGTGTCTGTCTGTGTGTGCTGGAGTGTCGGTGTGTGTGTCTGTCTGTGTGTGCTGGCAGTGTCGGTGTGTGTGTCTGTCTGTGTGTGCTGGAGTGTCGGTGTGTGTGTCTGTCTGTGTGTGCTGGATTGTCGGTGTGTGTGTCTGTCTGTGTGTGCTGGATTGTCGGTGTGTGTGTCTGTCTGTGTGTGCTGGAGTGTCGGTGTGTGTGTCTGTCTGTGTGTGCTGGATTGTCGGTGTGTGTGTCTGTCTGTGTGTGCTGGAGTGTCGGTGTGTGTGTCTGTCTGTGTGTGCTGGAGTGTCGGTGTGTGTGTCTGTCTGTGTGTGCTGGCATGTCGGTGTGTCTGTCTGTGTGTGCTGGATTGTCGGTGTGTGTGTGTGTGTCTGTCTGTGTGTGCTGGAGTGTCGGTGTGTGTATCTGTCTGTGTGTGCTGGAGTGTCGGTGTCTGTCTGTGTGTGCTGGAGTGTCGGTGTGTGTGTCTGTCTGTGTGTTCTGGAGTGTCGGTGTGTGTGTCTGTCTGTGTGTGCTGGATTGTCGGTGTGTGTGTCTGTCTGTGTGTGCTGGAGTGTCGGTGTGTGTGTCTGTCTGTGTATGCTGGAGTGTCGGTGTGTGTGTCTGTCTGTGTGTGCTGGCATGTCGGTGTGTCTGTCTGTGTGTGCTGGATTGTCGGTGTGTGTGTGTGTCTGTCTGTGTGTGCTGGAGTGTCGGTGTGTGTATCTGTCTGTGTGTGCTGGAGTGTCGGTGTCTGTCTGTGTGTGCTGGAGTGTCGGTGTGTGTGTCTGTCTGTGTGTTCTGGAGTGTCGGTGTGTGTGTCTGTCTGTGTGTGCTGGAGTGTCGGTGTGTGTGTCTGTCTGTGTGTGCTGGAGTGTCGGTGTGTGTGTCTGTCTGTGTGTGCTGGCATGTCGGTGTGTGTGTCTGTCTGTGTGTGCTGGATTGTCGGTGTGTGTGTCTGTCTGTGTGTGCTGGAGTGGTGTCTGTGTGTGCTGGAGTGTCGGTGTGTGTCTGTCTGTGTGTGCTGGAGTGTCGGTGTGTGTGTCTGTCTGTGTGTGCTGGCATGTCGGTGTGTGTCTGTCTGTGTGTGCTGGATTGTCGGTGTGTGTGTGTGTCTGTCTGTGTGTGCTGGAGTGTCGGTGTGTGTATCTGTCTGTGTGTGCTGGAGTGTCGGTGTCTGTCTGTGTGTGCTGGAGTGTCGGTGTGTGTGTCTGTATGTGTGTTCTGGAGTGTCGGTGTGTGTGTCTGTCTGTGTGTGCTGGATTGTCGGTGTGTGTGTCTGTCTGTGTGTGCTGGAGTGTCGGTGTGTGTGTCTGTCTGTGTGTGCTGGAGTGTCGGTGTGTGTGTCTGTCTGTGTGTGCTGGCATGTCGGTGTGTCTGTCTGTGTGTGCTGGATTGTCGGTGTGTGTGTGTGTCTGTCTGTGTGTGCTGGAGTGTCGGTGTGTGTGTCTGTCTGTGTGTTCTGGAGTGTCGGTGTGTGTGTCTGTCTGTGTGTGCTGGATTGTCGGTGTGTGTGTCTGTCTGTGTGTTCTGGAGTGTCGGTGTGTGTGTCTGTCTGTGTGTGCTGGATTGTCGGTGTGTGTGTCTGTCTGTGTGTGCTGGAGTGTCGGTGTGTGTGTCTGTCTGTGTGTGCTGGATTGTCGGTGTGTGTGTCTGTCTGTGTGTGCTGGAGTGTCGGTGTGTGTGTCTGTCTGTGTGTTCTGGAGTGTCGGTGTGTGTGTCTGTCTGTGTGTGCTGGATTGTCGGTGTGTGTGTCTGTCTGTGTGTGCTGGAGTGTCGGTGTGTGTGTCTGTCTGTGTGTGCTGGAGTGTCGGTGTGTGTGTCTGTCTGTGTGTGCTGGAGTGTCGGTGTGTGTGTCTGTCTGTGTGTGCTGGAGTGTCGGTGTGTGTGTCTGTCTGTGTGTTCTGGAGTAGTCGGTGTGTGTGTCTGTCTGTGTGTGCTGGAGTGTCGGTGTGTGTGTCTGTCTGTGTGTGCTGGATTGTCGGTGTGTGTGTCTGTCTGTGTGTTCTGGAGTGTCGGTGTGTGTGTCTGTCTGTGTGTTCTGGAGTGTCGGTGTGTGTGTCTGTCTGTGTGTGCTGGATTGTCGGTGTGTGTGTCTGTCTGTGTGTGCTGGAGTGTCGGTGTGTGTCTGTGTGTGCTGGAGTGTCGGTGTGTGTCTGTCTGTGTGTGCTGGAGTGTCGGTGTGTGTGTCTGTCTGTGTGTGCTGGAGTGTCGGTGTGTGTGTCTGTCTGTGTGTTCTGGAGTGTCGGTGTGTGTGTCTGTCTGTGTGTGCTGGAGTGTCGGTGTGTGTGTCTGTCTGTGTGTTCTGGAGTGTCGGTGTGTGTGTCTGTCTGTGTGTGCTGGAGTGTCGGTGTGTGTGTCTGTCTGTGTGTGCTGGAGTGTCGGTGTGTGTGTCTGTCTGTGAGTGCTGGAGTGTCGGTGTGTGTGTCTGTCTGTGTGTGCTGGAGTGTCGGTGTGTGTGTCTGTCTGTGTGTGCTGGAGTGTCGGTGTGTGTGTCTGTCTGTGTGTGCTGGAGTGTCGGTGTGTGTGTCTGTCTGTGTGTGCTGGAGTGTCGGTGTGTGTGTCTGTCTGTGTGTGCTGGATTGTCGGTGTGTGTGTCTGTCTGTGTGTGCTGGAGTGTCGGTGTGTGTCTGTGTGTGCTGGAGTGTCGGTGTGTGTGTCTGTCTGTGTGTGCTGGAGTGTCGGTGTGTGTGTCTGTCTGTGTGTGCTGGAGTGTCGGTGTGTGTGTCTGTCTGTGTGTGCTGGAGTGTCGGTGTGTGTGTCTGTCTGTGTGTGCTGGAGTGTCGGTGTGTGTGTCTGTCTGTGTGTGCTGGCATGTCGGTGTGTCTGTCTGTGTGTGCTGGATTGTCGGTGTGTGTGTGTGTCTGTCTGTGTGTGCTGGAGTGTCGGTGTGTGTGTCTGTCTGTGTGTTCTGGAGTGTCGGTGTGTGTGTCTGTCTGTGTGTGCTGGATTGTCGGTGTGTGTGTCTGTCTGTGTGTTCTGGAGTGTCGGTGTGTGTGTCTGTCTGTGTGTGCTGGATTGTCGGTGTGTGTGTCTGTCTGTGTGTGCTGGAGTGTCGGTGTGTGTGTCTGTCTGTGTGTGCTGGATTGTCGGTGTGTGTGTCTGTCTGTGTGTGCTGGAGTGTCGGTGTGTGTGTCTGTCTGTGTGTTCTGGAGTGTCGGTGTGTGTGTCTGTCTGTGTGTGCTGGATTGTCGGTGTGTGTGTCTGTCTGTGTGTGCTGGAGTGTCGGTGTGTGTGTCTGTCTGTGTGTGCTGGAGTGTCGGTGTGTGTGTCTGTCTGTGTGTGCTGGAGTGTCGGTGTGTGTGTCTGTCTGTGTGTGCTGGAGTGTCGGTGTGTGTGTCTGTCTGTGTGTTCTGGAGTGTCGGTGTGTGTGTCTGTCTGTGTGTGCTGGATTGTCGGTGTGTGTGTCTGTCTGTGTGTGCTGGAGTGTCGGTGTGTGTGTCTGTCTGTGTGTGCTGGAGTGTCGGTGTGTGTGTCTGTCTGTGTGTGCTGGCATGTCGGTGTGTCTGTCTGTGTGTGCTGGATTGTCGGTGTGTGTGTGTGTCTGTCTGTGTGTGCTGGAGTGTCGGTGTGTGTGTCTGTCTGTGTGTTCTGGAGTGTCGGTGTGTGTGTCTGTCTGTGTGTGCTGGATTGTCGGTGTGTGTGTCTGTCTGTGTGTTCTGGAGTGTCGGTGTGTGTGTCTGTCTGTGTGTGCTGGATTGTCGGTGTGTGTGTCTGTCTGTGTGTGCTGGAGTGTCGGTGTGTGTGTCTGTCTGTGTGTGCTGGATTGTCGGTGTGTGTGTCTGTCTGTGTGTGCTGGAGTGTCGGTGTGTGTGTCTGTCTGTGTGTTCTGGAGTGTCGGTGTGTGTGTCTGTCTGTGTGTGCTGGATTGTCGGTGTGTGTGTCTGTCTGTGTGTGCTGGAGTGTCGGTGTGTGTGTCTGTCTGTGTGTGCTGGAGTGTCGGTGTGTGTGTCTGTCTGTGTGTGCTGGAGTGTCGGTGTGTGTGTCTGTCTGTGTGTGCTGGAGTGTCGGTGTGTGTGTCTGTCTGTGTGTGCTGGCATGTCGGTGTGTCTGTCTGTGTGTGCTGGATTGTCGGTGTGTGTGTGTATCTGTCTGTGTGTGCTGGAGTGTCGGTGTCTGTCTGTGTGTGCTGGAGTGTCGGTGTCTGTCTGTGTGTGCTGGAGTGTCGGTGTGTGTGTCTGTCTGTGTGTGCTGGAGTGTCGGTGTGTGTGTCTGTCTGTGTGTGCTGGAGTGTCGGTGTGTGTGTCTGTCTGTGTGTGCTGGAGTGTCGGTGTGTGTGTCTGTCTGTGTGTGCTGGCATGTCGGTGTGTGTGTCTGTCTGTGTGTGCTGGATTGTCGGTGTGTGTGTCTGTCTGTGTGTGCTGGAGTGTCGGTGTGTGTGTCTGTCTGTGTGTGCTGGAGTGTCGGTGTGTGTGTCTGTCTGTGTGTGCTGGAGTGTCGGTGTGTGTGTCTGTCTGTGTGTGCTGGAGTGTCGGTGTGTGTGTCTGTCTGTGTGTGCTGGAGTGTCGGTGTGTGTCTGTCTGTGTGTGCTGGAGTGTCGGTGTGTGTGTCTGTCTGTGTGTGCTGGAGTGTCGGTGTGTGTGTCTGTCTGTGTGTGCTGGAGTGTCGGTGTGTGTGTCTGTCTGTGTGTGCTGGAGTGTCAGTGTCTGTCTGTGTGTGCTGGCATGTCGGTGTGTGTGTCTGTCTGTGTGTGCTGGAGTGTCGGTGTGTGTGTCTGTCTGTGTGTGCTGGAGTGTCGGTGTGTGTGTCTGTCTGTGTGTGCTGGAGTGTCGGTGTGTGTGTCTGTCTGTGTGTGCTGGATTGTCGGTGTGTGTCTGTCTGTGTGTGCTGGAGTGTCGGTGTGTGTGTCTGTCTGTGTGTGCTGGAGTGTCGGTGTGTGTGTCTGTCTGTGTGTGCTGGAGTGTCGGTGTGTGTCTGTCTGTGTGTGCTGGAGTGTCGGTGTGTGTGTCTGTCTGTGTGTGCTGAAGTGTCGGTGTGTGTGTCTGTCTGTGTGTGCTGGAGTGTCGGTGTGTGTGTCTGTCTGTGTGTGCTGGAGTGTCGGTGTGTGTCTGTGTGTGCCGGAGTGTCGGTGTCTGTCTGTGTGTGCTGGAGTGTCGGTGTGTGTGTCTGTCTGTGTGTGCTGAAGTGTCGGTGTGTGTGTCTGTCTGTGTGTGCTGGAGTGTCGGTGTGTGTGTCTGTCTGTGTGTGCTGGAGTGTCGGTGTGTGTCTGTGTGTGCCGGAGTGTCGGTGTCTGTCTGTGTGTGCTGGAGTGTCGGTGTGTGTGTCTGTCTGTGTGTGCTGGAGTGTCGGTGTGTGTGTCTGTCTGTGTGTGCTGGAGTGTCGGTGTCTGTCTGTGTGTGCTGGCATGTCGGTGTGTGTGTCTGTCTGTGTGTGCTGGAGTGTCGGTGTGTGTGTCTGTCTGTGTGTGCTGGAGTGTCGGTGTGTGTGTCTGTCTGTGTGTGCTGGAGTGTCGGTGTGTGTCTGTCTGTGTGTGCTGGAGTGTCGGTGTGTGTGTCTGTCTGTGTGTGCTGGAGTGTCGGTGTGTGTCTGTCTGTGTGTGCTGGAGTGTCGGTGTGTGTGTCTGTCTGTGTGTGCTGGAGTGTCGGTGTGTGTGTCTGTCTGTGTGTGCTGGAGTGTCGGTGTGTGTGTCTGTCTGTGTGTGCTGGAGTGTCGGTGTCTGTCTGTGTGTGCTGGCATGTCGGTGTGTGTGTCTGTCTGTGTGTGCTGGAGTGTCGGTGTGTGTGTCTGTCTGTGTGTGCTGGAGTGTCGGTGTGTGTGTCTGTCTGTGTGTGCTGGAGTGTCGGTGTCTGTCTGTGTGTGCTGGCATGTCGGTGTGTGTGTCTGTCTGTGTGTGCTGGAGTGTCGGTGTGTGTGTCTGTCTGTGTGTGCTGGAGTGTCGGTGTGTGTGTCTGTCTGTGTGTGTTGGAGTGTCGGTGTGTGTCTGTCTGTGTGTGCTGGAGTGTCGGTGTGTGTGTCTGTCTGTGTGTGCTGGAGTGTCGGTGTGTGTCTGTGTGTGCTGGAGTGTCGGTGTGTGTCTGTGTGTGCTGGAGTGTCGGTGTGTGTCTGTGTGTGCTGGAGTGTCGGTGTGTGTGTCTGTCTGTGTGTGCTGGAGTGTCGGTGTGTGTGTCTGTCTGTGTGTGCTGGAGTGTCGGTGTCTGTCTGTGTGTGCTGGATTGTCG
Organism: Taudactylus pleione; assembly: GCA_031769625.1. Taxonomy (NCBI): domain Eukaryota; kingdom Metazoa; phylum Chordata; class Amphibia; order Anura; family Myobatrachidae; genus Taudactylus; species Taudactylus pleione. Next base: position 8,982 of record JAUIMM010001294.1, read on the forward strand.
GTGTGTGTGTCTGTCTGTGTGTGCTGGAGTGTCGGTGTGTGTGTCTGTCTGTGTGTGCTGGAGTGTCGGTGTCTGTCTGTGTGTGCTGGAGTGTCGGTGTGTGTGTCTGTGTGTGCTGGAGTGTCGGTGTGTGTGTCTGTCTGTGTGTGCTGGATTGTCGGTGTGTGTGTCTGTCTGTGTGTGCTGGAGTGTCGGTGTGTGTGTCTGTCTGTGTGTGCTGGAGTGTCGGTGTCTGTCTGTGTGTGCTGGAGTGTCGGTGTGTGTGTCTGTCTGTGTGTGCTGGATTGTCGGTGTGTGTGTCTGTCTGTGTGTGCTGGCATGTCGGTGTGTGTGTCTGTCTGTGTGTGCTGGCATGTCGGTGTGTGTGTCTGTCTGTGTGTGCTGGATTGTCGGTGTGTGTGTCTGTCTGTGTGTGCTGGCATGTCGGTGTGTGTGTCTGTCTGTGTGTGCTGGCATGTCGGTGTGTGTGTCTGTCTGTGTGTGCTGGATTGTCGGTGTGTGTGTCTGTCTGTGTGTGCTGGATTGTCGGTGTGTGTCTGTCTGTGTGTGCTGGAGTGTCGGTGTGTGTGTCTGTCTGTGTGTGCTGGAGTGTCGGTGTGTGTGTCTGTCTGTGTGTGCTGGAGTGTCGGTGTGTGTGTCTGTCTGTGTGTGCTGGAGTGTCGGTGTGTGTGTCTGTCTGTGTGTGCTGGAGTGTCGGTGTGTGTGTCTGTCTGTGTGTGCTGGAGTGTCGGTGTGTGTGTCTGTCTGTGTGTGCTGGAGTGTCGGTGTGTGTGTCTGTCTGTGTGTGCTGGAGTGTCGGTGTGTGTGTCTGTCTGTGTGTGCTGGAGTGTCGGTGTGTGTGTCTGTCTGTGTGTGCTGGCATGTCGGTGTGTGTGTCTGTCTGTGTGTGCTGGATTGTCGGTGTGTGTGTCTGTCTGTGTGTGCTGGATTGTCGGTGTGTGTGTCTGTCTGTGTGTGCTGGCATGTCGGTGTGTGTGTCTGTCTGTGTGTGCTGGCATGTCGGTGTGTGTGTCTGTCTGTGTGTGCTGGATTGTCGGTGTGTGTCTGTCTGTGTGTGCTGGAGTGTCGGTGTGTGTGTCTGTCTGTGTGTGCTGGAGTGTCGGTGTGTGTGTCTGTCTGTGTGTGCTGGCATGTCGGTGTGTGTGTCTGTCTGTGTGTGCTGGCATGTCGGTGTGTGTGTCTGTCTGTGTGTGCTGGATTGTCGGTGTGTGTGTCTGTCTGTGTGTTCTGGAGTGTCGGTGTGTGTGTCTGTCTGTGTGTGCTGGAGTGTCGGTGTGTGTGTCTGTCTGTGTGTGCTGGAGTGTCGGTGTGTGTGTCTGTCTGTGTGTGCTGGAGTGTCGGTGTGTGTGTCTGTCTGTGTGTGCTGGAGTGTCGGTGTGTGTGTCTGTCTGTGTGTGCTGGAGTGTCGGTGTGTGTGTCTGTCTGTGTGTGCTGGAGTGTCGGTGTGTGTGTCTGTCTGTGTGTGCTGGAGTGTCGGTGTGTGTGTCTGTCTGTGTGTGCTGGAGTGTCGGTGTGTGTGTCTGTCTGTGTGTGCTGGATTGTCGGTGTGTGTCTGTCTGTGTGTGCTGGAGTGTCGGTGTGTGTGTCTGTCTGTGTGTGCTGGAGTGTCGGTGTGTGTGTCTGTCTGTGTGTGCTGGAGTGTCGGTGTGTGTGTCTGTCTGTGTGTGCTGGAGTGTCGGTGTGTGTGTCTGTCTGTGTGTGCTGGAGTGTCGGTGTGTGTGTCTGTCTGTGTGTGCTGGAGTGTCGGTGTGTGTGTCTGTCTGTGTGCTGGCATGTCGGTGTGTGTGTCTGTCTGTGTGTGCTGGCATGTCGGTGTGTGTGTCTGTCTGTGTGTGCTGGCATGTCGGTGTGTGTGTCTGTCTGTGTGTGCTGGCATGTCGGTGTGTGTGTCTGTCTGTGTGTGCTGGCATGTCGGTGTGTGTGTCTGTCTGTGTGTGCTGGCATGTCGGTGTGTGTGTCTGTCTGTGTGTGCTGGCATGTCGGTGTGTGTGTCTGTCTGTGTGTTCTGGAGTGTCGGTGTCTGTCTGTGTGTGTTGGAGTGTCGGTGTGTGTCTGTCTGTGTGTGCTGGAGTGTCGGTGTGTGTGTCTGTCTGTGTGTGCTGGAGTGTCGGTGTGTGTCTGTGTGTGCTGGAGTGTCGGTGTCTGTCTGTGTGTGCTGGAGTGTCGGTGTCTGTCTGTGTGTGCTGGAGTGTCGGTGTCTGTCTGTGTGTGCTGGAGTGTCGGTGTGTGTGTCTGTCTGTGTGTGCTGGAGTGTCGGTGTCTGTCTGTGTATGCTGGAGTGTCGGTGTGTGTGTCTGTCTGTGTGTGCTGGAGTGTCGGTGTCTGTCTGTGTGTGCTGGAGTGTCGGTGTGTGTGCTGGAGTGTCGGTGTCTGTCTGTCTGTGTGTGCTGGAGTGTCGGTGTGTGTGTCTGTCTGTGTGTGCTGGATTGTCGGTGTGTGTGTCTGTCTGTGTGTCTGTCTGCGTGTGCTGGAGTTTCGGTGTCTGTCTGTGTGTGCTGGAGTGTCGGTGTCTGTCTGTGTGTGCTGGAGTGTCGGTGTCTGTCTGTCTGTGTGTGCTGGAGTGTCGGTGTGTGTGTCTGTCTGTGTGTGCTGGATTGTCGGTGTGTGTGTCTGTCTGTGTGTGCTGGAGTGTCGGTGTGTGTGTCTGTCTGTGTGTGCTGGAGTGTCGGTGTGTGTGTCTGTCTGTGTGTGTTGGAGTGTCGGTGTGTGTCTGTCTGTGTGTGCTGGAGTGTCGGTGTGTGTGTCTGTCTGTGTGTGCTGGAGTGTCGGTGTGTGTGCTGGAGTGTCGGTGTGTGTGTCTGTCTGTGTGTGCTGGAGTGTCGGTGTGTGTCTGTCTGAGTGTGCTGGAGTGTCGGTGTCTGTCTGTGTGTGCTGGAGTGTCGGTGTGTGTGTCTGTCTGTGTGTGATGGAGTGTCGGTGTGTGTGTCTGTGTGTGCTGGATTGTCGGTGTGTGTCTGTCTGTGTGTGCTGGCGTGTCGGTGTGTGTGTCTGTCTGTGTGTGCATGTAGAATGTTGATAACAATAGCAGCATTTTTACTTACCATGTAACATGGACCCACAAGTGTCACTGCCCCCAGGACTTTGGACAGCCCCAGGTAGGGAGAGAGCTGCAGCCAGATTCTCAGTGCCAACAGTAGCATAAATGTTTTATTGATAAGGGGCCCCCACAGACCTTAATCCGGCCCTGGGGATAGTAGCACACAGGTGACAGATGGGGATAGTAGCACACAGGTGACAAATGGGGATAGTAGCAGGTGCGCAGGTGACAGATAGGGATAGTAGTAAGGGTGCAGGTGACAGATGGGGATAGTAACAGGGGCGAAGGTGACAGATGGGGATAGTAGCAGGGGCGCAGGTGACAGACGGTGATAGTAGCACACAGGTGACAGATGGGGATAGTAGCACACAGGTGACAGATGGGGATAGTAGCAGGGGCGCAGGTGACAGATGGGGATAGTAGCAGGGGCGCAGGTGACAGATGGGGATAGTAGCACACAGGTGACAGATGGGGATAGTAGCAGGGGCGCAGGTGACAGATGGGGATAGTAGCACACAGGTGACAGATGGGGATAGTAACAGGGGCGAAGGTGACAGATGGGGATAGTAACAGGGGCGAAGGTGACAGATGGGGATAGTAGCAGGGGCGCAGGTGACAGACGGTGATAGTAGCACACAGGTGACAGATGGGGATAGTAGCACACAGGTGACAGATGGGGATAGTAGCAGGGGCGCAGGTGACAGATGGGGATAGTAGCAGGGGCGCAGGTGACAGATGGGGATAGTAGCACACAGGTGACAGATGGGGATAGTAGCAGGGGCGCAGGTGACAGATGGGGATAGTAGCACACAGGTGACAGATGGGGATAGTAGCACACAGGTGACAGATAGGGACAGTAGCTGGGGCGCAGCTGACAGATAGGGATAGTAGCACACAGGTGACAGATGGGGATAGTAGCAGGGGCGCAGGTGACAGATGGGGATAGTAGCACACAGCTGACAGATGGGGATAGTAGCAGGGGCGCAGGTGACAGATAGGGATAGTAGCACACAGGTGACAGATGGGGATAGTAGCAAGGGTGCAGGTGACAGATGGGGATAGTAACAGGGGCGAAGGTGACAGATGGGGATAGTAGCAGGGGCGCAGGTGACAGACGGTGATAGTAGCACACAGGTGACAGATGGGGATAGTAGCAGGGGCACAGGTGACAGATGGGGATAGTAGCAGGGACACAGGTGACAGATGGGGATAGTAGCAGGGACGCAGGTGACAGATGGGGATAGTAGCAGGGGCGCAGGTGACAGACGGTGATAGTAGCACACAGGTGACAGATGGGGATAGTAGCAGGGACGATGGTGACAGATGGAGATAGTAGCAGGGACGCTGGTGACAGATTGGGATAGTAACAGGGGCGCAGGTGACAGATAGGGATAGTAGCTGGGGCACAGGTGACAGATAGGGATAGTAGCACACAGGTGACAGATGGGGATAGTAGCAGGGGCGCAGGTGACAGACGGGGATAGTAGCAGGGGCGCAGGTGACAGATGGGGATAGTAGCACACAGGTGACAGATGGGGGTAGTAGCTGGGGCACAGGTGACAGACGGGGATACTAGCTGGGGCACAGGTGACAGACGGGGATACTAGCTGGGGCACAGGTGACAGATGGGGATAGTAGCAGGGGCGCAGGTGACAGATGGGGATAGTAGCAGGGGCGCAGATGGCAGATGGGGATAGTAGCTGGGGCGCAGGTGACAGATGGGGATAGTAGCAGGGGCACAGGTTACAGATGGGGATAGTAGCAGGGGCACAGGTGACAGATGGGGATAGTAGCTGGGGCACAGGTGACAGATAGGGATAGTAGCTGGGGCGCAGGTGACAGATAGGGATAAGAGCACACAGGTGACTGATGGGGATAGTAGCAGGGACGCAGGTGACAGATGGGGATAGTAGCTGGGGCGCAGGTGACAGACGGGGATAGTAGCTGGGGCGCAGGTAACAGATAGGGATAGTAGCACACAGGTGACAGATGGGGACAGTAGCTGGGGCGCAGGTGACAGGGATAGTAGCTGGGGTGCAGGTGACAGATAGGGATAGTAGCACACAGGTGACAGATGGGGATAGTAGCTTGGGCGCAGGTGACAGGGATAGTAGCTGGGGCGCAGGTGACAGATGGGGATAGTAGCACACAGCTGACAGATGGGGATAGTAGCAGGGGTGCAGGTGACAGATGGGGATAGTAGCACACAGGTGACAGACGGGGATAGTAGCTGGGGCGCAGGTAACAGATAGGGATAGTAGCACACAGGTGACAGATGGGGATAGTAGCTGGGGCGCAGGTGACAGGGATAGTAGCAGGGGCGCAGGTGACAGATGGGGATAGTAGCACACAGGTGACAGATGGGGGTAGTAGCTGGGGCACAGGTGACAGATGGGGATAGTAGCTGGGGCGCAGGTGACAGATGGGGATAGTAGCAGGGGCGCAGGTGACAGATGGGGATAGTAGCAGGGGCGCAGGTGACAGATAGGGAAAGTAGCAGGGGCGCAGGTGACAGATGGGGGTAGTAGCTGGGGCGCAGGTGACAGATAGGGTTAGTAGCACACAGGTGACAGATGGGGGTAGTAGCTGGGGCACAGGTGACAGATGGGGATAGTAGCAGGGGCGCAGGTGACAGATGGGGGTAGTAGCTGGGGCGCAGGTGACTGATGGGGATAGTAGCAGGGGCGCTGGTGACAGATGGGGATAGTAGCTGGGGTGCAGGTGACAGATGGGGATAGTAGCTGGGGCGCAGGTGACAGATGGGGATAGTAGCACACAGGTGACAGATGGGGATAGTAACACACAGGTGACAGATGGGGATAGTAGCTGGGGTGCAGGTGACAGATGGGGATAGTAGCACACAGGTGACAGATGGGGGAAGTACCTGGGGCACAGGTGACAGATGGGGGCAGTAGCAGGGGCGCAGGTGACAGATGGGGATAGTAGCAGGGGCGCAGGTGACAGATGGGGATAGTAGCAGGGACGCAGGTGACAGATAGGGGTAGTAGCAGGGACACAGATGAAAGATAGGGGTAGTAGGAGGGACGCAGGTGACAGATGGGGATAGTAGCAGTGTCACAGGTGACAGATGGGGATAGTAGCAAGGGTGCAGGTGACAGATGGGGATAGTAGCAGGGGCGCAGGTGACAGATGGGGATAGTAGCAGGGGCGCAGGTGACAGATGGGGATAGTAGCAGGGGTGCAGGTGACAGATGGGGATAGTAGCAGGGACGCAGGTGACAGATAGGGGTAGTAGCAGGGACACAGGTGACAGATAGGGATAGTAGCAGGGACGCAGGTGACAGATAGGGGTAGTAGAAGGGACACAGGTGACAGATAGGGGTAGTAGGAGGGACGCAGGTGACAGATGGGGATAGTAGCAGGGACGCAGGTGACAGATAGGGGTAGTAGCACACTGGTGACGGATGGGGATAGTAGCAGGGGCGCAGGTGACAGATGGGGATAGTAGCACACAGGTGACAGGTGGGGGTAGTAGCTGGGGCACAGGTGACAGATGGGGATAGTAGCTGGGGCACAGGTGACAGATGGGGATAGTAGCAGGGGCGCAGGTGACAGATGGGGATAGTAGCTGGGGCGCAGGTGACAGATGGGGATAGTAGCTGGGGCGCAGGTGACAGATGGGGATAGTAGCTGGGGCGCAGGTGACAGATAGGAATAGTAGCACACAGGTGACAGATGGGGATAGTAGCTGGGTCGCAGGTTACAGATGGGGTGCAGGTGACAGATGGGGATAGTAGCACACAGGTGACAGATGGGGGTAGTAGCTAGGGCGCAGGTGACAGATGGGGATAGTAGGTGGGGCACAGGTGACAGATGGGGATAGTAGCAGGGGCGCAGGTGACAGATAGGGATAGAAGCACACAGGTGACAGACGGGGATAGTAGCAGGGGCGCAGGTGACAGATGAGGATAGTAGCGCACAGGTGAAAGACGGGGATAGTAGCTGGGGCACAGGTGACAGATGGAGATAGTAGCTGGGGCACAGGTGACAGATGAGGATAGTAGCAGGGACACAGGTGACAGAAAGGGGTAGTAGCAGGGACACAGGTGACTGATGCGGATAGTAGCTGGGGCACAGGTGACAGATAGGGATAGTAGCGCACAGGTGATAGACGGGGATAGTAACAGCGCACGTGACAGATTGGGATAGTAGCTGGGGCGCAGGTGACAGATGGGGATAGTAGCAGGGGCGCAGGTGACAGATGGGGATAGTAGCAGGTGCGCAGGTGAAAGATGGGGATAGTAGCAGGGGCGCAGGTGACTGATGGGGATAGTAGTAGGGGCGCAGGTGACAGATGGGGATTGTAGCTGGGGCGCAGGTGACATTTGGGGATAGTAGCACACAGGTGACAGATTGGGATAGTAGCAGGGGCGCAGGTGACAGATGGGGATAGTAGCAGGGGCGCATGTGGCAGATGGGGATAGTAGCACACAGGTGACAGATGGGGATAGTATCAGGGACACAGGTGACAGATGGGGATTCTAGCAGGGACACAGGTGACAGATGGGGATAGTAGCAGGGACGATGGTGACAGATGGAGATAGTAGCAGGGACGCAGGTGACAGATTGGGATAGAAACAGGGGCGCAGGTGACAGATAGGGATAGTAGCTGGGGCACAGGTGACAGATAGGGATAGTAGCACACAGGTGACAGATGGGGATAGTAGCAGGGGCGCAGGTGACAGATAGGGATAGTAGCTGGGGCGCAGGTGACAGACGGGGATAGTAGCAGGGGCGCAGGTGACAGATGGGGATAGTAGCACACAGGTGACAGATGGGGGTAGTAGCAGGGGCACAGGTGACAGATGGGGATACTAGCTGGGGCACAGGTGACAGATGGGAATAGTAGCAGGGGCGCAGCTGACAGATGGGGATAGTAGCAGGGGCGCAGATGGCAGATGGGGATAGTAGCAGGGGCACAGATGGCTGATGGGGATAGTAGCTGGGGCGCAGGTGACAGTTGGGGATAGTAGCAGGGGCGCAGGTTACAGATGGGGATAGTAGCAGGGGCACAGGTGACAGATAGGGATAGTAGCTGGGGCGCAGGTGACAGATAGGGATAATAGCACACAGGTGACAGATGGGGATAGTAGCAGGGACACAGGTGACAGATGGGGATAGTAGCTGGGGAGCAGGTGACAGACGGGGATAGTAGCTGGGGCGCAGGTAACAGATAGTGATAGTAGCACACAGGTGACAGATGGGGATAGTAGCTGGGGCGCAGGTGACAGGGATAGTAGCTGGGGCGCAGGTGACAGATAGGGATAGTAGCACACAGGTGACAGATAGGGATAGTAGCTGGGGCGCAGGTGACAGGGATAGTAGCTGGGGCGCAGGTGACAGATAGGGATAGTAGCACACAGGAGACAGACGGGGATAGAAGCTGGGGCGCAGGTGACAGATGGGGATAGTAGCACACAGGTGACAGATGGGGGTAGTAGCTGGGGCACAGGTGACAGATGGGGATAGTAGCTGGGGCGCAGGTGACAGATGGTGATAGTAGCTGGGGCGCAGGTGACAGATAGGGATAGTAGCAGGGGCGCAGGTGACAGATAGGGATAGTAGCAGGGGCGCAGGTGACAGATAGGGATAGTAGCAGGGGCGCAGGTGACAGATGGGGATAGTAGCACACAGGTGACAGATGGGGGTAGTAGCAGGGGCGCAGGTGACAGATGGGGATAGTAGCACACAGGTGACAGATGGGGGTAGTAGCTGGGGCGCAGGTGACAGATAGGGTTAGTAGCACACAGGTGACAGATGGAGATAGTAGCAGGGGCGCAGGTGACAGATGCGGAGAGTAGCATACAGGTGACAGATGGGGGTAGTAGCTGGGGCACAGGTGACAGATGGGGATAGTAGCATGGGCGCAGGTGACAGATGGGGGTAGTAGCTGGGGCGCAGGTGACAGATGGGGGTAGTAGCAGGGGCGCTGGTGACAGATGGGGGTAGTAGCAGGGGCGCTGGTGACAGATGGGGATAGTAGCAGGGGCGCAGGTGACAGATGGGGATAGTAGCACACAGGTGACAGATGGGGATAGTAACACACAGGTGACAGATGGGGATAGTAGCTGGGGCGCAGGTGACAGATGGGGATAGTAGCACACAGGTGACAGATGGGGGTAGAAGCTGGGGCACAGGTGACAGATGGGGGCAGTAGCAGGGGCGCAGGTGACAGATGGGGATAGTAGCAGGGGCGCAGGTGACAGATGGGGATAGTAGCAGGGACGCAGGTGACAGATAGGGGTAGTAGCAGGGACACAGATGACAGATAGGGGTAGTAGCACACAGGTGACAGATGGGGGTAGTAGCTGGGGCACAGGTGACAGATGGGGGTAGTAGCTGGGGCACAGGTGACAGATGGGGATAGTAGCTGGGGCACAGGTGACAGATGGGGATAGTAGCAGGGGTCCAGGTGACAGATAGGGATAGTAGCGCACAGGTGATAGACGGGGATAGTAACGGCGCACGTGACAGATTGGGATAGTAGCTGGGGCGCAGGTGACAGATGGGGATAGTAGCAGGGGCGCAGGTGACAGATGGGGATAGTAGCAGGGGCGCAGGTGACAGATGGGGATAGTAGCAGGGGCGCAGGTGACAGATGGGGATAGTAGCAGGGGCGCAGGTGACAGATAGGGATAGTAGCGCACAGGTGAAAGAAGGGTATAGTAGCTGGGGCACAGGTGACAGATGGAGATAGTAGCTGGAGCACAGGTGACAGATGAGGATAGTAGCAGGGACGCAGGTGACAGATGGGGATAGTAGCTGGGGCGCAGGTGACAGGGATAGTAGCTGGGGCGCAGGTGACAGATAGGGATAGTAGCACACAGGTGACAGATGGGGATAGTAGCTGGGGCGCAGGTGACAGGTGTGAGGATACCGGGTGTCCTGGGTATCCTGGGGTTCAGGGATCACACAGTGGAGCAGGTTATAATGAAGGAATGATGAACTTTATTCATGGAGACACAGAAATTCAGCAAACAGTAAGCAGGGTTATATCATTACAGTCCACTCAGAGTTCAGCAAAGTCTTTTCCAGCTGCTGTATATCTCTTCCCTACCTGGCCAGCTGTAACAGGGAACACAGAGCTGCTATATATCTCTTCCCTACCTGGCCAGCTGTAACAGGGCACAAAGAGCTGTTATATATCTTAAGACACTGAGAGGGGACAACACCCAAACCTTCAGAGTCACACTCTACACACACACTATCCCACAATTCCTCTTGCTGCACCACCCTACTTCCCTCTCTCTCCCTCATTGGTGGGCTCAGGTGTCAGTCTTTGCAGAGAGGAAGGAGGAGGGTTTTGTAACAGGAACACACCTTTGCTGTCTGCTGCTGGCAAACTTCCTGTATGAGACATGCAGACTGAGGGTTTCAATTTAAGAACACAGAACTGGGTCATAACTCTTTTCAACATGCAGGCAAGTCCTAGAAGTCCTTTTCCCTTGTCTCCTCACATACCTCCCCCTTCTTAAATCGAGGAGACAGACATGGTCCCAATGTTGGAGTCCTGACTGTCGACTCGGCCCGAGGGTCTGCGAAGCTTGATATTTGTTTCCTCACATCTGGATAGCCCGTCAGCATTGTGATGTTCTCGTCCCTTTTTGTGAGAAATGGAAAAGTTGAAACTTTGTAACGCCAGACTCCACCTCAACAACCTCCCATTTTCCCCCGAGGTTCTGTTTAGCCAATACAACGGGTTATGGTCAGTGACAACAGTAAATTCTTTCCCATAAAGATATGGTTGTAGCTTCTTTAAGGCCCAGACTATGGCTAGACATTCTTTTTCAATAGTGGCGTAGGCTATCTCTCGGTCAGCTAGTTTACGGGATAGATACACAATTGGATGTTCCCTACCATCTGCTCCCACTTGACTCAACACTGCCCCAAGTCCACACCCTGATGCGTCTGTCTGCACAATAAACTTTCTGTTGTAGTCAGGGGCAGCCAACACTGGGGCTCGAGTCAGCAAGTCTTTTAAGGTGTTGAAAGCTTGCTCACATTCAACAGTCCATTCAATATTCCGAGCATATCTCTTTTTGGTCAAGTCTGTCAGAGCCTTGGCCACGGTGCTGTAATGTGGTATAAATTTCCTGTAATAGCCAGCGACTCCAAGGAACGCCCGCACTTGTTTTTGGTTGACAGGTTGGGGCCAATTGGAAATAGCCTCCACCTTTGCCGGATCAGGTCTGATAGCACCTCCTCCGACCCGATGTCCTAGGTACTGAACCTCAGCCATCCCCATTTGACACTTATCTGGGCGTATGGTGAGTCCAGCCTGTCTAATCCTCTTCAGCACTTCTGTCACCTGAATTAAATGCTCCTCCCAGGTATGGCTGAAGATGGCAATGTCATCTAAGTAGGCTTGGGAAAAGTCTTGACACCCCTCCAAGAGGTCATTAACCATTCGCTGGAATGTGGCAGGGGCGTTCTTCATCCCGAAAGGCATTGTAGTCCACTCAAAGAGTCCTTCCGGTGTGATGAAGGCAGAACGCTCCTGGGCCTCTTTGGTAAGTGGGATTTGCCAGTAGCCTTTGCTCAAATCCAATGTTGAGACAAACTCAGCCCCTCCAATCCGATCCAGTAGCTCATCAACACGGGGCATAGGGTAAGCATCAGTGGTGGTGACTTCGTTCAATTTGCGATAGTCCACACAAAACCGTGTGGTCCCATCTTTCTTGGGAACCAACACAACCCCAGCAGCCCATGGGCTTTTAGATGGCACTATGACCCCCAAAGCTAGCATCTCCTCGATCTCAGCCTTTACCTGCCTCATAACACCTGGAGTCATCCGGTAAGCGACTTGTCGGATGGGCCTAGCACTCCCAGTGTCCACATGGTGGGCGGTCAGATGAGTTCGACCAGGTAGACAAGAAAACTGGGCCTGTTCAGCCTCTAAGATCCTCCACATCTCTTGCTGCTGGGCTGCATTCAACTGTTGTCCCACCTGGACTGATTCCACTCCTTTCTTCTCTTTAGCAGCTCCCAAAAGGTCAAGCAATGGATCAGTTTCTGGTGCCTCCATTGGAGGACAACATACCGCCATTGTTACTACTTGACGATCACGATAGGCCTTAATTCGATTTATATGGAAGGTGCGTAGGTACTTCCCTCCCTTATCCAGGGCAATCACGTAATTGACCGGCCCGGTGCGCCTTACCACGGTATACGGTCCTTCCCACATAGCCTGCAGTTTGTTTCTTCGCACTGGGATAAGCACCATTACTTTTTGCCCTGGATGCAACTCTCGGTCTTGAGCATGGGCGTCATACCATTCCTTTTGTCTCTCTTGTGATTCCCTGAGATGCTCTTGGGTTAACTGTAGCAATCTTCTCATGCGGTTCCGCATATTCTCTACATATTGTAAAATGGGCTGCTGGTGTTCTTGGAAAGTTCCCTCCCAGCTCTCTTTGACCAGGTCTAGAGGCCCCCGCACTTTCCGGCCGTACAAAAGTTCAAATGGGGAATATCCAGTAGACGCCTGTGGGACTTCCCGATAAGCGAAGAGAAGCTGTTGAAGGGCTCTCTCCCAGTCCCTCCCCTCGGACAGCACGTAAGCTTGTAGAAGTCTTTTTAGCGTTCCATTGAAACGTTCACAGAGTCCGTTGGTCTGTGGATGGTAAGAGGTGGTCCGAAGAGGTCGAACCCCCCACTTTTCCCACAGGGTTTGCATTAGTTCACCTTGGAATTGGGGCCCTTGATCTGTGATGACTTCCTGTGGGTATCCAAGCCGACTGAATATGTCTGTTAATGCTTGCGCAACGTGTTCTGTGTCAATAGATGATAGGGCCACAGCCTCAGGATAGCGTGTAGCAAAGTCCACCAGTGTTAGGATGTACTTCTTTCCCGTATGACTGGGAATAGCTAATGGTCCAATTAGGTCTATGGCAACACGGGCAAAGGGCTCCCCTATAATAGGTAATGGGTGCAGAGGAGCTTTTCGCTGGGGCTTCCCGAGCCTTTGGCAGGTATTGCAGGTGTCTCGATACTGCTTAACGTCTCTAGAGATTCGTGGCCAGAAGAAATTCCGCAACAATCGTGCCAGTGTTTTACGGGTGCCAAAATGCCCGGCCGCTGGAATGTCATGAGCAAGGGCTAGTAATTGTGCTCTGTACGGTGTAGGTACCACCAACTGTTTAGTAGGCATTACTGTTTCCTGTCCAGACTGAAGAACGACCACTCGGTACAGCAATTCCTCTTCCCAAACTATCTTGCTCCCATCAGCTGTTTCCAACCCCAGGTCGGCTGTGCTCCTTAATTTACTTAGGGAAGGGTCTGTCCGTTGGGCCTGTCGAAACTCGCTCCGGTCCACCTCCCCCAAGTCTAACTCTGAAGTACTGGACAAGAAACTGGAATCACTCACCATTGTGGTCGGGGTAGGTTGGTTCTGTTCTGAATCTGTCACCTGGGTCACTGCTCTTTGGGTTTGGCTCCGGGTCACCACTTGAACGAAGCGTGTCACCAGTCCCTGTCCCAGATCATTCCCGAGGATGACCTTGGCTGGTAGCCCCTTGAGTACTCCGACCTCCACGATTCCTTGATCAGCTCCCCAGTCGAGATGTATCTTGGCGACGGGGATATCGGTCTGTTGTCCCCCGGCGGTGGCAATTCGTACATACTGTCCAGGAATCACCCGGGAGGTGGGAATCAGGTCTGGCTCAATCAATGTGAGTGAGGCCCCAGAATCTCGTAGGCCCTGTACCCGCTGGTCCTCTACCAACACAGGCTGTAAGTGCCCCTGCATATTCTGAGGAGTTGCCTGCTCCTCCCCCAGAACCAGGTCTACAATATACACCCCATCCATCATCTCGGTCGCATCTGAATGGATGACCTCCTCGCAATAATCCTCCATGGGGTAACATACCACAGAGACTGGGGCCGGTCTAGCCCCAGGGAATGGCCCTCGCGTGCGTGGACAGTCCCTCAACAAGTGTCCTGGTTGATTGCAGCGGTAGCACTTCCGAGGTTCTGGGTTAGCCACTTTGAATCTGGGTGGTTGATAAGAAATGTTTTTGATAGGGCCTCCTTTACTACTATCATTTATGCGTGGTTCTCTGTCAGGGAGCTTCTCCGCTCGTGGGGTTCTTGTACCACCTGTTGCACTGAAGACTCTCCATTGGGGACGGTTAGCTATATAATCATCAGCCCATTCTGCAGCTTGTTCAGGCGTGCTGGGCTTCCGGTCTGCGACCCACTCCCGTATCTCTGGTGCCATCTTAATCATTAGTTGTTCTGCCACAATTAGGTTGATGATCTGCTCCACGGTAGAGGCCTGTCTACCCTCGAGCCATTTTCCACAAGCTTGCCGTAGCTGACTGGCAAACTCTTGGTAGGAAGCAGTCCCACTTTTGCTCAGTGTCCTGAATTTGAGACGATAAGATTCTGCAGTGATCTGAAACTTAGCCAGCAATGCCTTCTTTATGCAGGTGTAGATTCCACATTCCTGGGAAGTTAGAGCCCTGTAGGCTTCCAAAGCCCTACCGGTGAGACTTGGCCCCAAGTACTTGGGCCATTCAGCTGGCTCTATCCCGTGCACTCCCATGAGATTCTCAAAGATCTGCAGGTGAGTGTCAATGTCAGTTTCATTCTCTCGAAATGTGGGAACATCCTTAAATCCCAAGCGCCGCTTCTCTTGTTCAGCCCCTCTGGGCGACAGCACAGTTCCGCTGCTAGTAGGGATTTGTACCCCTAATATTGCTTGGATCACTCCAGCTCTCTCTTGTGTAGTTGCACTTTCACCTAGCGCCCCCAGCCAGCTCTGTAGTAGGGCGGGAGTAGCGGTGGTTGACTCGGGTAACCGACTGGAAGTGCTTCCACTGCCTGTCGGTCCTTCTTCATCATCACTCAGGTGGTCGGGATCCTCTGGGTGTGCACGATCCCACTCCAACAACCGTAGTACCAGAATCTCCCGGGTGTCAGTCCCATTATAAGCAATTCCCTTCATCCTGCAAAATCCTTGCAGGTGCGGTTTCCGGGCTGTCCGGTAAAACTTCTCCTGCTCTCTCATGACGTTTTCAATTTGGCCGCCGGTTGCAACTGCTGACTGACTCTCCATGCTGATATTCTCTGGTATTAGCGTGGCTTCTACTCACTCCCCTGGAATTACTGCAGGAACTGTGTGACGTCCCACCGCTGCCGCCAAATGTGAGGATACCGGGTGTCCTGGGTATCCTGGGGTTCAGGGATCACACAGTGGAGCAGGTTATAATGAAGGAATGATGAACTTTATTCATGGAGACACAGAAATTCAGCAAACAGTAAGCAGGGTTATATCATTACAGTCCACTCAGAGTTCAGCAAAGTCTTTTCCAGCTGCTGTATATCTCTTCCCTACCTGGCCAGCTGTAACAGGGAACACAGAGCTGCTATATATCTCTTCCCTACCTGGCCAGCTGTAACAGGGCACACAGAGCTGTTATATATCTTAAGACACTGAGAGGGGACAACACCCCAACCTTCAGAGTCACACTCTACACACACACTATCCCACAATTCCTCTTGCTGCACCACCCTACTTCCCTCTCTCTCCCTCATTGGTGGGCTCAGGTGTCAGTCTTTGCAGAGAGGAAGGAGGAGGGTTTTGTAACAGGAACACACCTTTGCTGTCTGCTGCTGGCAAACTTCCTGTATGAGACATGCAGACTGAGGGTTTCAATTTAAGAACACAGAACTGGGTCATAACTCTTTTCAACATGCAGGCAAGTCCTAGAAGTCCTTTTCCCTTGTCTCCTCACAACAGGGATAGTAGCTGGGGCGCAGGTGACAGATAGGGATAGTAGCACACAGGTGACAGATGGGGGTAGTAGCTGGGGCGCAGGTGACAGATGGGGATAGTAGCACACAGGTGACAGATGGGGGTAGTAGCTGGGGCACAGGTGACAGATGGGGATAGTAGCTGGGGCGCAGGTGACAGATGGTGATAGTAGCTGGGGCGCAGGTGACAGATAGGGATAGTAGCAGGGGTGCAGGTGACAGATAGGGATAGTAGCAGGGGCGCAGGTGACAGATAGGGATAGTAGCAGGGGTGCAGGTGACAGATGGGGATAGTAGCAGGGGCGCAGGTGACAGATGGAGATAGTAGCACACAGGTGACAGATGGGGGTAGTAGCAGGGGCGCAGGTGACAGATGGGGATAGTAGCACACAGGTGACAGATGGGGGTAGTAGCTGGGGCGCAGGTGACAGATAGGGTTAGTAGCACACAGGTGACAGATGGGGATAGTAGCAGGGGCGCAGGTGACAGATGCGGATAGTAGCATACAGGTGACAGATGGGGGTAGTAGCTGGGGCACAGGTGACAGATGGGGATAGTAGCAGGGGCGCAGGTGACAGATGGGGGTAGTAGCTGGGGCGCAGGTGACAGATGGGGGTAGTAGCAGGGGCGCTGGTGACAGATGGGGATAGTAGCTGGGGCGCAGGTGACAGATGGGGATAGTAGCAGGGGCGCAGGTGACAGATGGGGATAGTAGCAGGGGCGCAGGTGACAGATGGGGATAGTAGCACACAGGTGACAGATGGGGATAGTAGCTGGGGCGCAGGTGACAGATGGGGATAGTAGCACACAGGTGACAGATGGGGGTAGTAGCTGGGGCACAGGTGACAGATGGGGATAGTAGCTGGGGCACAGGTGACAGATGGGGATAGTAGCTGGGGCACAGGTGACAGATGGGGATAGTAGCAGGGGTCCAGGTGACAGATAGGGATAGTAGCGCACAGGTGATAGACGGGGATAGTAACGGCGCACGTGACAGATTGGGATAGTAGCTGGGGCGCAGGTGACAGATGGGGATAGTAGCAGGGGCGAAGGTGACAGATGGGGATAGTAGCAGGGGCGCAGGTGACAGATGGGGATAGTAGCAGGGGCGCAGGTGACAGATGGGGATAGTAGCAGGGGCGCAGGTGACAGATGGGGATAGTAGCGCACAGGTGAAAGAAGGGTATAGTAGCTGGGGGACAGGTGACAGATGGAGATAGTAGCTGTAGCACAGGTGACAGATGAGGATAGTAGCAGGGACGCAGGTGACAGATGGGGATAGTAGCAGGGACACAGGTGACTGATGCGGATAGTAGCTGGGGCACAGGTGACAGATGGGGATAGTAGCACACAGGTGACAGATGGGGGTAGTAGCTGGGGCACAGGTGACAGATGGGGATAGTAGCAGGGGTGCAGGTGACAGATAGGGATAGTAGCGCACAGGTGATAGACGGGATAGTAACGGCGCACGTGACAGATTGGGATAGTAGCTGGGGCGCAGGTGACAGATGGGGATAGTAGCAGGGGCGCAGGTGACAGATGGGGATAGTAGCAGGGGTGCAGGTGACAGAAGGGGATAGTTGCAGGGGCGCAGGTGACAGATGGGGTTAGTAGCAGGGGCGCAGGTGACAGATGGGGATAGTAGCAGGGGCGCAGGTGACAGATGGGGATAGTAGCAGGGGCGCAGGTGACAGATGGGGATTGTAGCTGGGGCACAGGTGACATTTGGGGATAGTAGCACACAGGTGACAGATGGGGATAGTAGCAGGGACGCAGGTGACAGATGGGGATAATAGCAGGGGCGCAGGTGACAGACGGTGATAGTAGCACACAGGTGACAGATGGGGATAGTAGCAGGGACGATGGTGACAGATGGAGATAGTAGCAGGGACGCAGGTGACAGATTGGGATAGTAGCAGGGGCGCAGGTGACAGATGGGGATAGTAGCACACAGGTGACAGATGGGGATAGTAGCAGGGACGCAGGTGACAGATGGGGATAGTAGCTGGGGCACAGGTGACAGATAGGGATAGTAGCACACAGGTGACAGATGGGGATAGTAGCAGGGGCGCAGGTGACAGATAGGGATAGTAGCTGGGGCGCAGGTGACAGACAGGGATAGTAGCAGGGGCGCAGGTGACAGATGGGGATAGTAGCACACAGGTGACAGATGGGGGTAGTTGCAGGGGCACAGGTGACAGATGGGGATACTAGCTGGGGCACAGGTGACAGATGGGGATACTAGCAGGGGCGCAGGTGACAGATGGGGATAGTAGCAGGGGCGCAGATGGCAGATGGGGATAGTAGCTGGGGCGCAGGTGACAGATGGGGATAGTAGCAGGGGCGCAGGTGACAGATGGGGTTAGTAGCAGGGGCACAGGTGACAGATGGGGATAGTAGCTTGGGCACAGGTGACAGATGGGGATAGTAGCTGGGGCGCAGGTGACAGATAGGGATAATAGCACACAGGTGACAGATGGGGATAGTAGCAGGGACGCAGGTGACAGATGGGGATAGTAGCTGGGGCGCAGGTGACAGACGGGGATAGTAGCTGGGGCGCAGGTAACAGATAAGGATAGTAGCACACAGGTGACAGATGGGGATAGTAGCTGGGGCGCAGGTGACAGGGATAGTAGCTGGGGCGCAGATGACAGATAGGGATAGTAGCACACAGGAGACAGACGGGGATAGTAGCTGGGGCGCAGGTAACAGATAGGGATAGTAGCACACAGGTGACAGATGGGGATAGTAGCTGGGGCGCAGGTGACAGGGATAGTAGCAGGGGCGCAGGTGACAGATGGGGATAGTAGCACACAGGTGACAGATGGGGGTAGTAGCTGGGGCACAGGTGACAGATGGGGATAGTAGCTGGGGCGCAGGTGACAGATGGGGATAGTAGCACACAGGTGACAGATGGGGATAGTAGCAGGGGCGCAGGTGACAGATAGGGATAGTAGCAGGGGCGCAGGTGACAGATAGGGATAGTAGCAGGGGCGCAGATGGCAGATGGGGATAGTAGCTGGGGCGCAGGTGACAGATGGGGATAGTAGCAGGGGCACAGGTGACAGATGGGGATAGTAGCAGGGACACAGGTGACAGATGGGGATAGTAGCTGGGGCGCAGGTGACAGACGGGGATAGTAGCTGGGGCGCAGGTAACAGATAGGGATAGTAGCACACAGGTGACAGATGGGTATAGTAGCTGGGGCGCAGGTGACAGGGATAGTAGCTGGGGCGCAGGTGACAGATAGGGATAGTAGCACACAGGTGACAGATGGGGATAGTAGCTGGGGCGCAGGTGACAGGGATAGTAGCTGGGGCGCAGGTGACAGATAGGGATAGTAGCACACAGGAGACAGACGGGGATAGTAGCTGCGGCGCAGGTAACAGATAGGGATAGTAGCACACAGGTGACAGATGGGGATAGTAGCTGGGGCGCAGGTGACAGGGATAGTAGCAGGGGCGCAGGTGACAGATGGGGATAGTAGCACACAGGTGACAGATGGGGGTAGTAGCTGGGGCACAGGTGACAGATGGGGATAGTAGCTGGGGCGCAGGTGACAGATGGGGATAGTAGCACACAGGTGACAGATGGGGATAGTAGCAGGGGCGCAGGTGACAGATAGGGATAGTAGCAGGGGCGCAGGTGACAGATGGGGATAGTAGCAGGGGCGCAGGTGACAGATGGGGATAGTAGCACACAGGTGACAGATGGGGGTAGTAGCAGGGGCGCAGGTGACAGATGGGGATAGTAGCACACAGGTGACAGATGGGGGTAGTAGCTGGGGCGCAGGTGACAGATAGAGTTAGTAGCACACAGGTGACAGATGGGGATAGTAGCAGGGGCGCAGGTGACAGATGCAGATAGTAGCACACAGGTGACAGATGGGGGTAGTAGCTGGGGCACAGGTGACAGATGGGGATAGTAGCAGGGGCGCAGGTGACAGATGGGGGTAGTAGCTGGGGCGCAGGTGACAGATGGGGATAGTAGCAGGGGCGCTGGTGACAGATGGGGATAGTAGCTGGGGCGCAGGTGACAGATGGGGATAGTAGCGCACAGGTGAAAGAAGGGTATAGTAGCTGGGGGACAGGTGACAGATGGAGATAGTAGCTGGAGCACAGGTGACAGATGAGGATAGTAGCAGGGGCGCAGGTGACAGATAGGGATAGTAGCAGGGGCGCAGGTGACAGATAGGGATAGTAGCAGGGGTGCAGGTGACAGATGGGGATAGTAGCAGGGGCGCAGGTGACAGATGGAGATAGTAGCACACAGGTGACAGATGGGGGTAGTAGCAGGGGCGCAGGTGACAGATGGGGATAGTAGCACACAGGTGACAGATGGGGGTAGTAGCTGGGGCGCAGGTGACAGATAGGGTTAGTAGCACACAGGTGACAGATGGGGATAGTAGCAGGGGCGCAGGTGACAGATGCGGATAGTAGCATACAGGTGACAGATGGGGGTAGTAGCTGGGGCACAGGTGACAGATGGGGATAGTAGCAGGGGCGCAGGTGACAGATGGGGGTAGTAGCTGGGGCGCAGGTGACAGATGGGGGTAGTAGCAGGGGCGCTGGTGACAGATGGGGATAGTAGCTGGGGCGCAGGTGACAGATGGGGATAGTAGCAGGGGCGCAGGTGACAGATGGGGATAGTAGCAGGGGCGCAGGTGACAGATGGGGATAGTAGCACACAGGTGACAGATGGGGATAGTAGCTGGGGCGCAGGTGACAGATGGGGATAGTAGCACACAGGTGACAGATGGGGGTAGTAGCTGGGGCACAGGTGACAGATGGGGATAGTAGCTGGGGCACAGGTGACAGATGGGGATAGTAGCTGGGGCACAGGTGACAGATGGGGATAGTAGCAGGGGTCCAGGTGACAGATAGGGATAGTAGCGCACAGGTGATAGACGGGGATAGTAACGGCGCACGTGACAGATTGGGATAGTAGCTGGGGCGCAGGTGACAGATGGGGATAGTAGCAGGGGCGAAGGTGACAGATGGGGATAGTAGCAGGGGCGCAGGTGACAGATGGGGATAGTAGCAGGGGCGCAGGTGACAGATGGGGATAGTAGCAGGGGCGCAGGTGACAGATGGGGATAGTAGCGCACAGGTGAAAGAAGGGTATAGTAGCTGGGGGACAGGTGACAGATGGAGATAGTAGCTGGAGCACAGGTGACAGATGAGGATAGTAGCAGGGACGCAGGTGACAGATGGGGATAGTAGCAGGGACACAGGTGACTGATGCGGATAGTAGCTGGGGCACAGGTGACAGATGGGGATAGTAGCACACAGGTGACAGATGGGGGTAGTAGCTGGGGCACAGGTGACAGATGGGGATAGTAGCAGGGGTGCAGGTGACAGATAGGGATAGTAGCGCACAGGTGATAGACGGGATAGTAACGGCGCACGTGACAGATTGGGATAGTAGCTGGGGCGCAGGTGACAGATGGGGATAGTAGCAGGGGCGCAGGTGACAGATGGGGATAGTAGCAGGGGTGCAGGTGACAGAAGGGGATAGTTGCAGGGGCGCAGGTGACAGATGGGGTTAGTAGCAGGGGCGCAGGTGACAGATGGGGATAGTAGCAGGGGCGCAGGTGACAGATGGGGATAGTAGCAGGGGCGCAGGTGACAGATGGGGATTGTAGCTGGGGCACAGGTGACATTTGGGGATAGTAGCACACAGGTGACAGATGGGGATAGTAGCAGGGACGCAGGTGACAGATGGGGATAATAGCAGGGGCGCAGGTGACAGACGGTGATAGTAGCACACAGGTGACAGATGGGGATAGTAGCAGGGACGATGGTGACAGATGGAGATAGTAGCAGGGACGAGGGTGACAGATTGGGATAGTAGCAGGGGCGCAGGTGACAGATGGGGATAGTAGCACACAGGTGACAGATGGGGATAGTAGCAGGGACGCAGGTGACAGATGGGGATAGTAGCAGGGGCACAGGTGACAGATAGGGATAGTAGCACACAGGTGACAGATGGGGATAGTAGCAGGGGCGCAGGTGACAGATAGGGATAGTAGCTGGGGCGCAGGTGACAGACAGGGATAGTAGCAGGGGCGCAGGTGACAGATGGGGATAGTAGCACACAGGTGACAGATGGGGGTAGTTGCAGGGGCACAGGTGACAGATGGGGATACTAGCTGGGGCACAGGTGACAGATGGGGATACTAGCAGGGGCGCAGGTGACAGATGGGGATAGTAGCAGGGGCGCAGATGGCAGATGGGGATAGTAGCTGGGGCGCAGGTGACAGATGGGGATAGTAGCAGGGGCGCAGGTGACAGATGGGGTTAGTAGCAGGGGCACAGGTGACAGATGGGGATAGTAGCTTGGGCACAGGTGACAGATGGGGATAGTAGCTGGGGCGCAGGTGACAGATAGGGATAATAGCACACAGGTGACAGATGGGGATAGTAGCAGGGACGCAGGTGACAGATGGGGATAGTAGCTGGGGCGCAGGTGACAGACGGGGATAGTAGCTGGGGCGCAGGTAACAGATAAGGATAGTAGCACACAGGTGACAGATGGGGATAGTAGCTGGGGCGCAGGTGACAGGGATAGTAGCTGGGGCGCAGATGACAGATAGGGATAGTAGCACACAGGAGACAGACGGGGATAGTAGCTGGGGCGCAGGTAACAGATAGGGATAGTAGCACACAGGTGACAGATGGGGATAGTAGCTGGGGCGCAGGTGACAGGGATAGTAGCAGGGGCGCAGGTGACAGATGGGGATAGTAGCACACAGGTGACAGATGGGGGTAGTAGCTGGGGCACAGGTGACAGATGGGGATAGTAGCTGGGGCGCAGGTGACAGATGGGGATAGTAGCACACAGGTGACAGATGGGGATAGTAGCAGGGGCGCAGGTGACAGATAGGGATAGTAGCAGGGGCGCAGGTGACAGATAGGGATAGTAGCAGGGGCGCAGATGGCAGATGGGGATAGTAGCTGGGGCGCAGGTGACAGATGGGGATAGTAGCAGGGGCACAGGTGACAGATGGGGATAGTAGCAGGGACACAGGTGACAGATGGGGATAGTAGCTGGGGCGCAGGTGACAGACGGGGATAGTAGCTGGGGCGCAGGTAACAGATAGGGATAGTAGCACACAGGTGACAGATGGGTATAGTAGCTGGGGCGCAGGTGACAGGGATAGTAGCTGGGGCGCAGGTGACAGATAGGGATAGTAGCACACAGGTGACAGATGGGGATAGTAGCTGGGGCGCAGGTGACAGGGATAGTAGCTGGGGCGCAGGTGACAGATAGGGATAGTAGCACACAGGAGACAGACGGGGATAGTAGCTGCGGCGCAGGTAACAGATAGGGATAGTAGCACACAGGTGACAGATGGGGATAGTAGCTGGGGCGCAGGTGACAGGGATAGTAGCAGGGGCGCAGGTGACAGATGGGGATAGTAGCACACAGGTGACAGATGGGGGTAGTAGCTGGGGCACAGGTGACAGATGGGGATAGTAGCTGGGGCGCAGGTGACAGATGGGGATAGTAGCACACAGGTGACAGATGGGGATAGTAGCAGGGGCGCAGGTGACAGATAGGGATAGTAGCAGGGGCGCAGGTGACAGATGGGGATAGTAGCAGGGGCGCAGGTGACAGATGGGGATAGTAGCACACAGGTGACAGATGGGGGTAGTAGCAGGGGCGCAGGTGACAGATGGGGATAGTAGCACACAGGTGACAGATGGGGGTAGTAGCTGGGGCGCAGGTGACAGATAGGGTTAGTAGCACACAGGTGACAGATGGGGATAGTAGCAGGGGCGCAGGTGACAGATGCAGATAGTAGCACACAGGTGACAGATGGGGGTAGTAGCTGGGGCACAGGTGACAGATGGGGATAGTAGCAGGGGCGCAGGTGACAGATGGGGGTAGTAGCTGGGGCGCAGGTGACAGATGGGGATAGTAGCAGGGGCGCTGGTGACAGATGGGGATAATAGCTGGGGCGCAGGTGACAGATGGGGATAGTAGCGCACAGGTGAAAGAAGGGTATAGTAGCTGGGGGACAGGTGACAGATGGAGATAGTAGCTGGAGCACAGGTGACAGATGAGGATAGTAGCAGGGACGCAGGTGACAGATGGGGATAGTAGCAGGGACACAGGTGACTGATGCGGATAGTAGCTGGGGCACAGGTGACAGATGGGGATAGTAGCACACAGGTGACAGATGGGGGTAGTAGCTGGGGCACAGGTGACAGATGGGGATAGTAGCAGGGGTGCAGGTGACAGATAGGGATAGTAGCGCACAGGTGATAGACGGGATAGTAACGGCGCACGTGACAGATTGGGATAGTAGCTGGGGCGCAGGTGACAGATGGGGATAGTAGCAGGGGCGCAGGTGACAGATGGGGATAGTAGCAGGGGTGCAGGTGACAGAAGGGGATAGTTGCAGGGGCGCAGGTGACAGATGGGGTTAGTAGCAGGGGCGCAGGTGACAGATGGGGATAGTAGCAGGGGCGCAGGTGACAGATGGGGATAGTAGCAGGGGCGCAGGTGACAGATGGGGATTGTAGCTGGGGCACAGGTGACATTTGGGGATAGTAGCACACAGGTGACAGATGGGGATAGTTGCAGGGACGCAGGTGACAGATGGGGATAATAGCAGGGGCGCAGGTGACAGACGGTGATAGTAGCACACAGGTGACAGATGGGGATAGTAGCAGGGACGATGGTGACAGATGGAGATAGTAGCAGGGACGCAGGTGACAGATTGGGATAGTAGCAGGGGCGCAGGTGACAGATGGGGATAGTAGCACACAGGTGACAGATGGGGATAGTAGCAGGGACGCAGGTGACAGATGGGGATAGTAGCTGGGGCACAGGTGACAGGTAGGGATAGTAGCAGGGGCGCAGCTGACAGATGGGGTTAGTAGCAGGGGCACAGGTGACAGATGGGGATAGTAGCTTGGGCACAGGTGACAGATGGGGATAGTAGCTGGGGCGCAGGTGACAGATAGGGATAATAGCACACAGGTGACAGATGGGGATAGTAGCAGGGACGCAGGTGACAGATGGGGATAGTAGCTGGGGCGCAGGTGACAGACGGGGATAGTAGCTGGGGCGCAGGTAACAGATAAGGATAGTAGCACACAGGTGACAGATGGGGATAGTAGCTGGGGCGCAGGTGACAGGGATAGTAGCTGGGGCGCAGATGACAGATAGGGATAGTAGCACACAGGAGACAGACGGGGATAGTAGCTGGGGCGCAGGTAACAGATAGGGATAGTAGCACACAGGTGACAGATGGGGATAGTAGCTGGGGCGCAGGTGACAGGGATAGTAGCAGGGGCGCAGGTGACAGATGGGGATAGTAGCACACAGGTGACAGATGGGGGTAGTAGCTGGGGCACAGGTGACAGATGGGGATAGTAGCTGGGGCGCAGGTGACAGATGGGGATAGTAGCACACAGGTGACAGATGGGGATAGTAGCAGGGGCGCAGGTGACAGATAGGGATAGTAGCAGGGGCGCAGGTGACAGATAGGGATAGTAGCAGGGGCGCAGATGGCAGATGGGGATAGTAGCTGGGGCGCAGGTGACAGATGGGGATAGTAGCAGGGGCACAGGTGACAGATGGGGATAGTAGCAGGGACACAGGTGACAGATGGGGATAGTAGCTGGGGCGCAGGTGACAGACGGGGATAGTAGCTGGGGCGCAGGTAACAGATAGGGATAGTAGCACACAGGTGACAGATGGGTATAGTAGCTGGGGCGCAGGTGACAGGGATAGTAGCTGGGGCGCAGGTGACAGATAGGGATAGTAGCACACAGGTGACAGATGGGGATAGTAGCTGGGGCGCAGGTGACAGGGATAGTAGCTGGGGCGCAGGTGACAGATAGGGATAGTAGCACACAGGAGACAGACGGGGATAGTAGCTGCGGCGCAGGTAACAGATAGGGATAGTAGCACACAGGTGACAGATGGGGATAGTAGCTGGGGCGCAGGTGACAGGGATAGTAGCAGGGGCGCAGGTGACAGATGGGGATAGTAGCACACAGGTGACAGATGGGGGTAGTAGCTGGGGCACAGGTGACAGATGGGGATAGTAGCTGGGGCGCAGGTGACAGATGGGGATAGTAGCACACAGGTGACAGATGGGGATAGTAGCAGGGGCGCAGGTGACAGATAGGGATAGTAGCAGGGGCGCAGGTGACAGATGGGGATAGTAGCAGGGGCGCAGGTGACAGATGGGGATAGTAGCACACAGGTGACAGATGGGGGTAGTAGCAGGGGCGCAGGTGACAGATGGGGATAGTAGCACACAGGTGACAGATGGGGGTAGTAGCTGGGGCGCAGGTGACAGATGGGGGTAGTAGCACACAGGTGACAGATGGGGATAGTAGCAGGGGCGCAGGTGACAGATGCGGATAGTAGCACACAGGTGACAGATGGGGGTAGTAGCTGGGGCACAGGTGACAGATGGGGATAGTAGCAGGGGCGCAGGTGACAGATGGGGGTAGTAGCTGGGGCGCAGGTGACAGATGGGGATAGTAGCAGGGGCGCTGGTGACAGATGGGGATAGTAGCTGGGGCGCAGGTGACAGATGGGGATAATAGCAGGGGCGCAGGTGACAGATGGGGATAGTAGCACACAGGTGACAGATGGGGATAGTAACACACAGGTGACAGATGGGGGTAGTAGCTAGGGCGCAGGTGACAGATGGGGATAGTAGGTGGGGCACAGGTGACAGATGGGGATAGTAGCAGGGGCGCAGGTGACAGATAGGGATAGAAGCACACAGGTGACAGATGGGGATAGTAGCAGGGGCGCAGGTGACAGATGAGGATAGTAGCGCACAGGTGAAAGACGGGGATAGTAGCTGGGGCACAGGTGACAGATGGAGATAGTAGCAGGGACACAGGTGACAGAAAGGGGTAGTAGCAGGGACACAGGTGACTGATGCGGATAGTAGCTGGGGCACAGGTGACAGATAGGGATAGTAGCGCACAGGTGATAGACGGGGATAGTAACGGCGCACGTGACAGATGGGGGTAGTAGCTGGGGCGCAGGTGACAGATGGGGATAGTAGCAGGGGCGCAGGTGACAGATGGGGATAGTAGCAGGGGCGCAGGTGACAGATGGGGATAGTAGCAGGGGCGCAGGTGACAGATGGGGATAGTAGCAGGTGCGCAGGTGAAAGATGGGGATAGTAGCAGGGCCGCAGGTGACTGATGGGGATAGTAGTAGGGGCGCAGGTGACAGATGGGGATTGTAGCTGGGGCGCAGGTGACATTTGGGGATAGTAGCACACAGGTGACAGATTGGGATAGTAGCAGGGGCGCAGGTGACAGATGGGGATAGTAGCAGGGGCGCATGTGACAGATGGGGATAGTAGCACACAGGTGACAGATGGGGATAGTAGCAGGGACACAGGTGACAGATGGGGATTCTAGCAGGGACACAGGTGACAGATGGGGATAGTAGCAGGGACACAGGTGACAGATGGGGATAGTAGCAGGGACGCAGGTGACAGATGGGGATAGTAGCACACAGGTGACAGATGGGTATAGTAGCTGGGGCGCAGGTGACAGGGATAGTAGCTGGGGCGCAGGTGACAGTTAAGGATAGTAGCACACAGGTGACAGATGGGGATAGTAGCTGGGGCGCAGGTGACAGGGATAGTAGCTGGGGCGCAGGTGACAGATAGGGATAGTAGCACACAGGAGACAGACGGGGATAGTAGCTGCGGCGCAGGTAACAGATAGGGATAGTAGCACACAGGTGACAGATGGGGATAGTAGCTGGGGCGCAGGTGACAGGGATAGTAGCAGGGGCGCAGGTGACAGATGGGGATAGTAGCACACAGGTGACAGATGGGGGTAGTAGCTGGGGCACAGGTGACAGATGGGGATAGTAGCTGGGGCGCAGGTGACAGATGGGGATAGTAGCACACAGGTGACAGATGGGGATAGTAGCAGGGGCGCAGGTGACAGATAGGGATAGTAGCAGGGGCGCAGGTGACAGATGGGGATAGTAGCAGGGGCGCAGGTGACAGATGGGGATAGTAGCACACAGGTGACAGATGGGGGTAGTAGCAGGGGCGCAGGTGACAGATGGGGATAGTAGCACACAGGTGACAGATGGGGGTAGTAGCTGGGGCGCAGGTGACAGATGGGGGTAGTAGCACACAGGTGACAGATGGGGATAGTAGCAGGGGCGCAGGTGACAGATGCGGATAGTAGCACACAGGTGACAGATGGGGGTAGTAGCAAGGGCGCAGGTGACAGATGGGGGTAGTAGCTGGGGCGCAGGTGACAGATGGGGGTAGTAGCTGGGGCGCAGGTGACAGATGGGGATAGTAGCAGGGGCGCAGGTGACAGATGGGGATAGTAGCAGGGGCGCAGGTGACAGATGGGGATAGTAGCAGGGGCGCAGGTGACAGATGGGGATAGTAGCAGGTGCGCAGGTGAAAGATGGGGATAGTAGCAGGGCCGCAGGTGACTGATGGGGATAGTAGTAGGGGCGCAGGTGACAGATGGGGATTGTAGCTGGGGCGCAGGTGACATTTGGGGATAGTAGCACACAGGTGACAGATTGGGATAGTAGCAGGGGCGCAGGTGACAGATGGGGATAGTAGCAGGGGCGCATGTGACAGATGGGGATAGTAGCACACAGGTGACAGATGGGGATAGTAGCAGGGACACAGGTGACAGATGGGGATTCTAGCAGGGACACAGGTGACAGATGGGGATAGTAGCAGGGACACAGGTGACAGATGGGGATAGTAGCAGGGACGCAGGTGACAGATGGGGATAGTAGCACACAGGTGACAGATGGGTATAGTAGCTGGGGCGCAGGTGACAGGGATAGTAGCTGGGGCGCAGGTGACAGATAGGGATAGTAGCACACAGGAGACAGACGGGGATAGTAGCTGCGGCGCAGGTAACAGATAGGGATAGTAGCACACAGGTGACAGATGGGGATAGTAGCTGGGGCGCAGGTGACAGGGATAGTAGCAGGGGCGCAGGTGACAGATGGGGATAGTAGCACACAGGTGACAGATGGGGGTAGTAGCTGGGGCACAGGTGACAGATGGGGATAGTAGCTGGGGCGCAGGTGACAGATGGGGATAGTAGCACACAGGTGACAGATGGGGATTGTAGCAGGGGCGCAGGTGACAGATAGGGATAGTAGCAGGGGCGCAGGTGACAGATGGGGATAGTAGCAGGGGCGCAGGTGACAGATGGGGATAGTAGCACACAGGTGACAGATGGGGGTAGTAGCAGGGGCGCAGGTGACAGATGGGGATAGTAGCACACAGGTGACAGATGGGGGTAGTAGCTGGGGCGCAGGTGACAGATGGGGGTAGTAGCACACAGGTGACAGATGGGGATAGTAGCAGGGGCGCAGGTGACAGATGCGGATAGTAGCACACAGGTGACAGATGGGGGTAGTAGCTGGGGCACAGGTGACAGATGGGGATAGTAGCAGGGGCGCAGGTGACAGATGGGGGTAGTAGCTGGGGCGCAGGTGACAGATGGGGATAGTAGCAGGGGCGCTGGTGACAGATGGGGATAGTAGCTGGGGCGCAGGTGACAGATGGGGATAATAGCAGGGGCGCAGGTGACAGATGGGGATAGTAGCACACAGGTGACAGATGGGGATAGTAACACACAGGTGACAGATGGGGGTAGTAGCTAGGGCGCAGGTGACAGATGGGGATAGTAGGTGGGGCACAGGTGACAGATGGGGATAGTAGCAGGGGCGCAGGTGACAGATAGGGATAGAAGCACACAGGTGACAGATGGGGATAGTAGCAGGGGCGCAGGTGACAGATGAGGATAGTAGCGCACAGGTGAAAGACGGGGATAGTAGCTGGGGCACAGGTGACAGATGGAGATAGTAGCAGGGACACAGGTGACAGAAAGGGGTAGGAGCAGGGACACAGGTGACTGATGCGGATAGTAGCTGGGGCACAGGTGACAGATAGGGATAGTAGCGCACAGGTGATAGACGGGGATAGTAACGGCGCACGTGACAGATTGGGATAGTAGCTGGGGCGCAGGTGACAGATGGGGATAGTAGCAGGGGCGCAGGTGACAGATGGGGATAGTAGCAGGGGCGCAGGTGACAGATGGGGATAGTAGCAGGGGCGCAGGTGACAGATGGGGATAGTAGCAGGTGCGCAGGTGAAAGATGGGGATAGTAGCAGGGCTGCAGGTGACTGATGGGGATAGTAGTAGGGGCGCAGGTGACAGATGGGGATTGTAGCTGGGGCGCAGGTGACATTTGGGGATAGTAGCACACAGGTGACAGATTGGGATAGTAGCAGGGGCGCAGGTGACAGATGGGGATAGTAGCAGGGGCGCATGTGACAGATGGGGATAGTAGCACACAGGTGACAGATGGGGATAGTAGCAGGGACACAGATGGGGATTCTAGCAGGGACACAGGTGACAGATGGGGATAGTAGCAGGGACACAGGTGACAGATGGGGATAGTAGCAGGGACGCAGGTGACAGATGGGGATAGTAGCAGGGACACAGGTGACAGACGGTGATAGTAGCACACAGGTGACAGATGGGGATAGTAGCAGGGACGATGGTGACAGATGGAGATAGTAGCAGGGACGCAGGTGACAGATTGGGATAGAAACAGGGGCGCAGGTGACAGATAGGGATAGTAGCTGGGGCACAGGTGACAGATAGGGATAGTAGCACACAGGTGACAGATGGGGATAGTAGCAGGGGCGCAGGTGACAGATAGGGATAGTAGCTGGGGCGCAGGTGACAGACGGGGATAGTAGCAGGTGCGCAGGTGACAGATGGGGATAGTAGCACACAGGTGACAGATGGGGGTAGTAGCAGGGGCACAGGTGACAGATGGGGATACTAGCTGGGGCACAGGTGACAGATGGGGATAGTAGCAGGGGCGCAGCTGACAGATGGGGATAGTAGCAGGGGCGCAGATGGCAGATGGGGATAGTAGCAGGGGCGCAGATGGCAGATGGGGATAGTAGCTGGGGCGCAGGTGACAGATGGGGATAGTAGCAGGGGCGCAGGTTACAGATGGGGATAGTAGCAGGGGCACAGGTGACAGATGGGGATAGTAGCTTGGGCACAGGTGACAGATAGGGATAGTAGCTGGGGCGCAGGTGACAGATAGGGATAATAGCACACAGGTGACAGATGGGGATAGTAGCAGGGACACAGGTGACAGATGGGGATAGTAGCTGGGGCGCAGGTGACAGACGGGGATAGTAGCTGGGGCGCAGGTAACAGATAGGGATAGTAGCACACAGGTGACAGATGGGGATAGTAGCTGGGGCGCAGGTGACAGGGATAGTAGCTGGGGCGCAGGTGACAGATAGGGATAGTAGCACACAGGTGACAGATGGGGATAGTAGCTGGGGCGCAGGTGACAGGGATAGTAGCTGGGGCGCAGGTGACAGATAGGGATAGTAGCACACAGGAGACAGACGGGGATAGAAGCTGGGGCGCAGGTGACAGATGGGGATAGTAGCACACAGGTGACAGATGGGGTAGTAGCTGGGGCACAGGTGACAGATGGGGATAGTAGCTGGGGCGCAGGTGACAGATGGGGATAGTAGCTGGGGCGCAGGTGACAGATGGGGATAGTAGCAGGGGCGCAGGTGACAGATAGGGATAGTAGCAGGGGCGCAGGTGACAGATGGGGATAGTAGCAGGGGCGCAGGTGACAGATGGGGATAGTAGCACACAGGTGACAGATGGGGGTAGTAGCAGGGGCGCAGGTGACAGATGGGGATAGTAGCACACAGGTGACAGATGGGGGTAGTAGCTGGGGCGCAGGTGACAGATGGGGTTAGTAGCACACAGGTGACAGATGGGGATAGTAGCAGGGGCGCAGGTGACAGATGCGGATAGTAGCATACAGGTGACAGATGGTGGTAGTAGCTGGGGCACAGGTGACAGATGGGGATAGTAGCAGGGGCGCAGGTGACAGATGGGGGTAGTAGCTGGGGCGCAGGTGACAGATGGGGATAGTAGCAGGGGCGCTGGTGACAGATGGGGATAGTAGCTGGGGCGCAGGTGACAGATGGGGATAGTAGCAGGGGCGCAGGTGACAGATGGGGATAGTAGCACACAGGTGACAGATGGGGATAGTAACACACAGTTGACAGATGGGGATAGTAGCTGGGGCGCAGGTGACAGATGGGGATAGTAGCACACAGGTGACAGATGGGGGTAGAAGCTGGGGCACAGGTGACAGATGGGGGCAGTAGCAGGGGCGCAGGTGACAGATGGGGATAGTAGCAGGGGCGCAGGTGACAGATGGGGATAGTAGCAGGGACGCAGGTGACAGATAGGGGTAGTAGCAGGGACACAGATGACAGATAGGGGTAGTAGCACACAGGTGACAGATGGGGGTAGTAGCTGGGGCACAGGTGACAGATGGGGATAGTAGCTGTGGCACAGGTGACAGATGGGGATAGTAGCAGGGGTCCAGGTGACAGATAGGGATAGTAGCGCACAGGTGATAGACGGGGATAGTAACGGCGCACGTGACAGATTGGGATAGTAGCTGGGGCGCAGGTGACAGATGGGGATAGTAGCAGGGGCGCAGGTGACAGATGGGGATAGTTGCAGGGGCGCAGGTGACAGATGGGGATAGTAGCAGGGGCGCAGGTGACAGATGGGGATAGTAGCAGGGGCGCAGGTGACAGGTAGGGATAGTAGCGCACAGGTGAAAGAAGGGGATAGTAGCTGGGGCACAGGTGACAGATGGAGATAGTAGCTGGAGCACAGGTGACAGATGAGGATAGTAGCAGGGACGCAGGTGACAGATGGGGATAGTAGCAGGGACACAGGTGACAGAAAGGGGTAGTAGCAGGGACACAGGTGACTGATGCGGATAGTAGCTGGGGCACAGGTGACAGATGGGGATAGTAGCACACAGGTGACAGATGGGGGTAGTAGCTGGGGCACAGGTGACAGATGGGGATAGTAGCAGGGGTGCAGGTGACAGATAGGGATAGTAGCGCACAGGTGATAGACGGGATAGTAACGGCGCACGTGACAGATTGGGATAGTAGCTGGGGCGCAGGTGACAGATGGGGATAGTAGCAGGGGCGCAGGTGACAGATGGGGATAGTAGCAGGGGTGCAGGTGACAGAAGGGGATAGTTGCAGGGGTGCAGGTGACAGATGGGGTTAGTAGCAGGGGCGCAGGTGACAGATGGGGATAGTAGCAGGGGCGCAGGTGACAGATGGGGATAGTAGCAGGGGCGCAGGTGACAGATGGGGATTGTAGCTGGGG
Source organism: Taudactylus pleione (assembly GCA_031769625.1). Classification (NCBI taxonomy): domain Eukaryota; kingdom Metazoa; phylum Chordata; class Amphibia; order Anura; family Myobatrachidae; genus Taudactylus; species Taudactylus pleione. Next base: position 42,048 of record JAUIMM010001294.1, read on the forward strand.
CACAGGTGACATTTGGGGATAGTAGCACACAGGTGACAGATGGGGATAGTAGCAGGGACGCAGGTGACAGATGGGGATAATAGCAGGGGCGCAGGTGACAGACGGTGATAGTAGCACACAGGTGACAGATGGGGATAGTAGCAGGGACGATGGTGACAGATGGAGATAGTAGCAGGGACGCAGGTGACAGATTGGGATAGTAACAGGGGCGCAGGTGACAGATAGGGATAGTAGCTGGGGCACAGGTGACAGATAGGGATAGTAGCACACAGGTGACAGATGGGGATAGTAGCAGCGGCGCAGGTGACAGATAGGGATAGTAGCAGCGGCGCAGGTGACAGATAGGGATAGTAGCTGGGGCGCAGGTGACAGACGGGGATAGTAGCAGGGGCGCAGGTGACAGATGGGGATAGTAGCACACAGGTGACAGATGGGGGTAGTAGCAGGGGCACAGGTGACAGATGGGGATACTAGCTGGGGCACAGGTGACAGATGGGGATAGTAGCAGGGGCGCAGGTGACAGATGGGGATAGTAGCAGGGGCGCAGATGGCAGATGGGGATAGTAGCAGGGGCGCAGGTGACAGATGGGGATAGTAGCTTGGGCACAGGTGACAGATGGGGATAGTAGCTGGGGCGCAGGTGACAGATAGGGATAATAGCACACAGGTGACAGATGGGGATAGTAGCAGGGACGCAGGTGACAGATGGGGATAGTAGCTGGGGCGCAGGTCACAGACGGGGATAGTAGCTGGGGCGCAGGTAACAGATAAGGATAGTAGCACACAGGTGACAGATGGGGATAGTAGCTGGGGCGCAGGTGACAGGGATAGTAGCTGGGGCGCAGGTGACAGATAGGGATAGTAGCACACAGGAGACAGACGGGGATAGTAGCTGGGGCGCAGGTAACAGATAGGGATAGTAGCACACAGGTGACAGATGGGGATAGTAGCTGGGGCGCAGGTGACAGGGATAGTAGCAGGGGCGCAGGTGACAGATGGGGATAGTAGCACACAGGTGACAGATGGGGGTAGTAGCTGGGGCACAGGTGACAGATGGGGATAGTAGCTGGGGCGCAGGTGACAGATGGGGATAGTAGCACACAGGTGACAGATGGGGATAGTAGCAGGGGCGCAGGTGACAGATAGGGATAGTAGCAGGGGCGCAGGTGACAGATGGGGATAGTAGCAGGGGCGCAGGTGACAGATAGGGATAGTAGCAGCGGCGCAGGTGACAGATAGGGATAGTAGCTGGGGCGCAGGTGACAGACGGGGATAGTAGCAGGGGCGCAGGTGACAGATGGGGATAGTAGCACACAGGTGACAGATGGGGGTAGTAGCAGGGGCACAGGTGACAGATGGGGATAGTAGCAGGGGCGCAGGTGACAGATGGGGATAGTAGCAGGGGCGCAGATGGCAGATGGGGTTAGTAGCAGGGGCGCAGGTGACAGATGGGGATAGTAGCTTGGGCACAGGTGACAGATGGGGATAGTAGCTGGGGCGCAGGTGACAGATAGGGATAATAGCACACAGGTGACAGATGGGGATAGTAGCAGGGACGCAGGTGACAGATGGGGATAGTAGCTGGGGCGCAGGTCACAGACGGGGATAGTAGCTGGGGCGCAGGTAACAGATAAGGATAGTAGCACACAGGTGACAGATGGGGATAGTAGCTGGGGCGCAGGTGACAGGGATAGTAGCTGGGGCGCAGGTGACAGATAGGGATAGTAGCACACAGGAGACAGACGGGGATAGTAGCTGGGGCGCAGGTAACAGATAGGGATAGTAGCACACAGGTGACAGATGGGGATAGTAGCTGGGGCGCAGGTGACAGGGATAGTAGCAGGGGCGCAGGTGACAGATGGGGATAGTAGCACACAGGTGACAGATGGGGGTAGTAGCTGGGGCACAGGTGACAGATGGGGATAGTAGCTGGGGCGCAGGTGACAGATGGGGATAGTAGCACACAGGTGACAGATGGGGATAGTAGCAGGGGCGCAGGTGACAGATAGGGATAGTAGCAGGGGCGCAGGTGACAGATGGGGATAGTAGCAGGGGCGCAGATGGCAGATGGGGATAGTAGCTGGGGCGCAGGTGACAGATGGGGATAGTAGCAGGGGCACAGGTGACAGATGGGGATAGTAGCAGGGACACAGGTGACAGATGGGGATAGTAGCAGGGACACAGGTGACAGATGGGGATAGTAGCTGGGGCGCAGGTGACAGACGGGGATAGTAGCTGGGGCGCAGGTAACAGATAGGGATAGTAGCACACAGGTGACAGATGGGGATAGTAGCTGGGGCGCAGGTGACAGGGATAGTAGCTGGGGCGCAGGTGACAGATAGGGATAGTAGCACACAGGAGACAGACGGGGATAGTAGCTGGGGCGCAGGTAACAGATAGGGATAGTAGCACACAGGTGACAGATGGGGATAGTAGCTGGGGCGCAGGTGACAGATGGGGATAGTAGCTGGGGCGCAGGTGACAGGGATAGTAGCAGGGGCGCAGGTGACAGATGGGGATAGTAGCACACAGGTGACAGATGGGGGTAGTAGCTGGGGCACAGGTGACAGATGGGGATAGTAGCTGGGGCGCAGGTGACAGATGGGGATAGTAGCACACAGGTGACAGATGGGGATAGTAGCAGGGGCGCAGGTGACAGATAGGGATAGTAGCAGGGGCGCAGGTGACAGATGGGGATAGTAGCAGGGGCGCAGGTGACAGATGGGGATAGTAGCACACAGGTGACAGATGGGGGTAGTAGCAGGGGCGCAGGTGACAGATGGGGATAGTAGCACACAGGTGACAGATGGGGGTAGTAGCTGGGGCGCAGGTGACAGATAGGGTTAGTAGCACACAGGTGACAGATGGGGATAGTAGCAGGGGCGCAGGTGACAGATGCGGATAGTAGCATACAGGTGACAGATGGGGGTAGTAGCTGGGGCACAGGTGACAGATGGGGATAGTAGCAGGGGCGCAGGTGACAGATGGGGGTAGTAGCTGGGGCGCAGGTGACAGATGGGGATAGTAGCAGGGGCGCTGGTGACAGATGGGGATAGTAGCTGGGGCGCAGGTGACAGATGGGGATAATAGCAGGGGCGCAGGTGACAGATGGGGATAGTAGCACACAGGTGACAGATGGGGATAGTAACACACAGGTGACAGATGGGGATAGTAGCTGGGGCGCAGGTGACAGATGGGGATAGTAGCACACAGGTGACAGATGGGGGTAGAAGCTGGGCCACAGGTGACAGATGGGGGCAGTAGCAGGGGCGGAGGTGACAGATAGGGATAGTAGCAGGGGCGCAGGTGACAGATGGGGATAGTAGCAGGGACGCAGGTGACAGATAGGGGTAGTAGCAGGGACACAGATGACAGATAGGGGTAGTAGCACACAGGTGACAGATGGGGGTAGTAGCTGGGGCACAGGTGACAGATGGGGATAGTAGCTGGGGCACAGGTGACAGATGGGGATAGTAGCAGGGGTGCAGGTGACAGATAGGGATAGTAGCGCACAGGTGAAAGAAGGGGATAGTAGCTGGGGCACAGGTGACAGATGGAGATAGTAGCTGGAGCACAGGTGACAGATGAGGATAGTAGCAGGGACGCAGGTGACAGATGGGGATAGTAGCAGGGACACAGGTGACAGAAACGGGTAGTAGCAGGGACACAGGTGACTGATGCGGATAGTAGCTGGGGCACAGGTGACAGATGGGGATAGTAGCACACAGGTGACAGATGGGGGTAGTAGCTGGGGCACAGGTGACAGATGGGGATAGTAGCAGGGGTGCAGGTGACAGATAGGGATAGTAGCGCACAGGTGATAGACGGGATAGTAACGGCGCACGTGACAGATTGGGATAGTAGCTGGGGCGCAGGTGACAGATGGGGATAGTAGCAGGGGCGCAGGTGACAGATGGGGATAGTAGCAGGGGTGCAGGTGACAGAAGGGGATAGTTGCAGGGGCGCAGGTGACAGATGGGGTTAGTAGCAGGGGCGCAGGTGACAGATGGGGATAGTAGCAGGGGCGCAGGTGACAGATGGGGATAGTAGCAGGGGCGCAGGTGACAGATAGGGATTGTAGCTGGGGCACTGGTGACATTTGGGGATAGTAGCACACAGGTGACAGATGGGGATAGTAGCAGGGACGCAGGTGACAGATGGGGATAATAGCAGGGGCGCAGGTGACAGACGGTGATAGTAGCACACAGGTGACAGATGGGGATAGTAGCAGGGACGATGGTGACAGATGGAGATAGTAGCAGGGACGCAGGTGACAGATTGGGATAGTAACAGGGGCGCAGGTGACAGATAGGGATAGTAGCTGGGGCACAGGTGACAGATAGGGATAGTAGCACACAGGTGACAGATGGGGATAGTAGCAGGGGCGCAGGTGACAGATAGGGATAGTAGCTGGGGCGCAGGTGACAGACGGGGATAGTAGCAGGGGCGCAGGTGACAGATGGGGATAGTAGCACACAGGTGACAGATGGGGGTAGTAGCAGGGGCACAGGTGACAGATGGGGATACTAGCTGGGGCACAGGTGACAGATGGGGATAGTAGCAGGGGCGCAGGTGACAGATGGGGATAGTAGCAGGGGCGCAGATGGCAGATGGGGATAGTAGCTCGGGCGCAGGTGACAGATGGGGATAGTAGCAGGGGCGCAGGTAACAGATGGGGATAGTAGCAGGGGCACAGGTGACAGATGGGGATAGTAGCTTGGGCACAGGTGACAGATGGGGATAGTAGCTGGGGCGTAGGTGACAGATAGGGATAATAGCACACAGGTGACAGATGGGGATAGTAGCAGGGACGCAGGTGAAAGATGGGGATAGTAGCTGGGGCGCAGGTGACAGACGGGGATAGTAGCTGGGGCGCAGGTAACAGATAGGGATAGTAGCACACAGGTGACAGATGGGGATAGTAGCTGGGGCGCAGGTGACAGGGATAGTAGCTGGGGCGCAGGTGACAGATAGGGATAGTAGCACACAGGTGACAGATGGGGATAGTAGCTGGGGCGCAGGTGACAGGGATAGTAGCTGGGGCGCAGGTGACAGATAGGGATAGTAGCACACAGGAGACAGACGGGGATAGTAGCTGGGGCGCAGGTAACAGATAGGGATAGTAGCACACAGGTGACAGATGGGGATAGTAGCTGGGGCGCAGGTGACAGGGATAGTAGCAGGGGCGCAGGTGACAGATGGGGATAGTAGCACACAGGTGACAGATGGGGGTAGTAGCTGGGGCACAGGTGACAGATGGGGATAGTAGCTGGGGCGCAGGTGACAGATGGGGATAGTAGCACACAGGTGACAGATGGGGGTAGTAGCAGGGGCGCAGGTGACAGATAGGGATAGTAGCAGGGGCGCAGGTGACAGATGGGGATAGTAGCAGGGGCGCAGGTGACAGATGGGGATAGTAGCACACAGGTGACAGATGGGGGTAGTAGCAGGGGTGCAGGTGACAGATGGGGAAAGTAGCACACAGGTGACAGATGGGGGTAGTAGCTGGGGCGCAGGTGACAGATAGGGTTAGTAGCAAACAGGTGACAGATGGGGATAGTAGCAGGGGCGCAGGTGACAGATGCGGATAGTAGCACACAGGTGACAGATGGGGGTAGTAGCTGGGGCAGAGGTGACAGATGGGGATAGAAGCAGGGGCGCAGGTGACAGATGGGGGTAGTAGCTGGGGCGCAGGTGACAGATGGGGATAGTAACAGGGGCGCAGGTGACAGATAGGGATAGTAGCTGGGGCACAGGTGACAGATAGGGATAGTAGCACACAGGTGACAGATGGGGATAGTAGCAGGGGCGCAGGTGACAGATAGGGATAGTAGCTGGGGCGCAGGTGACAGACGGGGATAGTAGCTGGGGCGCAGGTGACAGACGGGGATAGTAGCAGGGGCGCAGGTGACAGATGGGGATAGTAGCACACAGGTGACAGATGGGGGTAGTAGCAGGGGCACAGGTGACAGATGGGGATACTAGCTGGGGCACAGGTGACAGATGGGGATAGTAGCAGGGGCACAGGTGACAGATGGGGATAGTAGCAGGGGCGCAGATGGCAGATGGGGATAGTAGCTGGGGCGCAGGTGACAGATGGGGATAGTAGCAGGGGCGCAGGTGACAGATGGGGATAGTAGCTTGGGCACAGGTGACAGATAGGGATAGTAGCTGGGGCGCAGGTGACAGATAGGGATAATAGCACACAGGTGACAGATGGGGATAGTAGTAGGGACGCAGGTGACAGATGGGGATAGTAGCTGGGGCGCAGGTGACAGACGGGGATAGTAGCTGGGGCGCAGGTAACAGATAGGGATAGTAGCACACAGGTGACAGATGGGGATAGTAGCTGGGGCGCAGGTGACAGGGATAGTAGCTGGGGCGCAGGTGACAGATGGGGATAGTAGCACACAGGTGACAGATGGGGGTAGTAGCTGGGGCACAGGTGACAGATGGGGATAGTAGCTGGGGCGCAGGTGACAGATGGGGATAGTAGCACACAGGTGACAGATGGGGATAGTAGCTGGGGCGCAGGTGACAGATGGGGATAGTAGCACACAGGTGACAGATGGGGATAGTAGCAGGGGCGCAGGTGACAGATAGGGATAGTAGCAGGGGCGCAGGTGACAGATGGGGATAGTAGCAGGGGCGCAGGTGACAGATGGGGATAGTAGCACACAGGTGACAGATGGGGGTAGTAGCAGGGGCGCAGGTGACAGATGGGGAAAGTAGCACACAGGTGACAGATGGGGGTAGTAGCTGGGGCGCAGGTGACAGATAGGGTTAGTAGCACACAGGTGACAGATGGGGATAGTAGCAGGGGCCCAGGTGACAGATGCGGATAGTAGCACACAGGTGACAGATGGGGGTAGTAGCTGGGGCACAGGTGACAGATGGGGATAGTAGCAGGGGCGCAGGTGACAGATGGGGGTAGTAGCTGGGGCGCAGGTGACAGATGGGGATAGTAGCAGGGGCGCTGGTGACAGATGGGGATAGTAGCTGGGGCGCAGGTGACAGATGGGGATAGTAGCTGGGGCGCAGGTGACAGATGGGGATAGTAGCACACAGGTGACAGATGGGGATAGTAACACACAGGTGACAGAAGGGGATAGTAGCTGGGGCGCAGGTGACAGATGGGGCTAGTACACACAGGTGACAGATGGGGGTAGTAGCTGGGGCACAGGTGACAGATGGGGGCAGTAGCAGGGGCGCAGGTGACAGATGGGGATAGTAGCAGGGGCGCAGGTGACAGATGGGGATAGTAGCAGGGACGCAGGTGACAGATAGGGGTAGTAGCAGGGACGCAGATGACAGATAGGGGTAGTAGGAGGGACGCAGGTGACAGATGGGGATAGTAGCAGTGGCACAGGTGACAGATAGGGATAGTAGCTGGGGCGCAGGTGACAGACGGGGATAGTAGCAGGGGCGCAGGTGACAGATAGGGATAGTAGCAGGGGTGCAGGTGACAGATGGGGATAGTAGCAGGGGCGCAGGTGACAGATGGGGATAGTAGCAGGGACACAGGTGACAGATGGGGAAAGTAGCACACAGGTGACAGATGGGGGTAGTAGCAGGGGCGCAGGTGACAGATGGGGAAAGTAGCACACAGGTGACAGATGGGGGTAGTAGCTGGGGCGCAGGTGACAGATAGGGTTAGTAGCACACAGGTGACAGATGGGGATAGTAGCAGGGGCGCAGGTGACAGATGCGGATAGTAGCACACAGGTGACAGATGGGGGTAGTAGCTGGGGCACAGGTGACAGATGGGGATAGTAGCAGGGGCGCAGGTGACAGATGGGGGTAGTAGCTGGGGCGCAGGTGACAGATGGGGATAGTAACAGGGGCGCAGGTGACAGATAGGGATAGTAGCTGGGGCACAGGTGACAGATAGGGATAGTAGCACACAGGTGACAGATGGGGATAGTAGCAGGGGCGCAGGTGACAGATGGGGATAGTAGCTAGGGCGCAGGTGACAGATGGGGATAGTAGCACACAGGTGACAGATGGGGATAGTAACACACAGGTGACAGAAGGGGATAGTAGCTGGGGCGCAGGTGACAGATGGGGATAGTACACACAGGTGACAGATGGGGGTAGTAGCTGGGGCACAGGTGACAGATGGGGGCAGTAGCAGGGGCACAGGTGACAGATAGGGATAGTAGCACACAGGTGACAGATGGGGATAGTAGCAGGGGCGCAGGTGACAGATAGGGATAGTAGCTGGGGCGCAGGTGACAGACGGGGATAGTAGCAGGGGCGCAGGTGACAGATGGGGATAGTAGCACACAGGTGACAGATGGGGGTAGTAGCAGGGGCACAGGTGACAGATGGGGATACTAGCTGGGGCACAGGTGACAGATGGGGATAGTAGCAGGGGCGCAGGTGACAGATGGGGATAGTAGCAGGGGCGCAGATGGCAGATGGGGATAGTAGCTGGGGCGCAGGTGACAGATGGGGATAGTAGCAGGGGCGCAGGTTACAGATGGGGATAGTAGCAGGGGCACAGGTGACAGATGGGGATAGTAGCTTGGGCACAGGTGACAGATGGGGATAGTAGCTGGGGCGCAGGTGACAGATGGGGATAATAGCACACAGGTGACAGATGGGGATAGTAGTAGGGACGCAGGTGACAGATGGGGATAGTAGCTGGGGCGCAGGTGACAGACGGGGATAGTAGCTGGGGCGCAGGTAACAGATAGGGATAGTAGCACACAGGTGACAGATGGGGATAGTAGCTGGGGCGCAGGTGACAGGGATAGTAGCTGGGGCGCAGGTGACAGATAGGGATAGTAGCACACAGGTGACAGATGGGGATAGTAGCTGGGGCGCAGGTGACAGGGATAGTAGCTGGGGCGCAGGTGACAGATAGGGATAGTAGCACACAGGAGACAGACGGGGATAGTAGCTGGGGCGCAGGTAACAGATAGGGATAGTAGCACACAGGTGACAGATGGGGATAGTAGCTGGGGCGCAGGTGACAGGGATAGTAGCAGGGGCGCAGATGACAGATGGGGATAGTAGCACACAGGTGACAGATGGGGGTAGTAGCTGGGGCACAGGTGACAGATGGGGATAGTAGCTGGGGCGCAGGTGACAGATGGGGATAGTAGCAGGGACGCAGGTGACAGATGGGGATAGTAGCACACAGGTGACAGATGGGGGTAGTAGCAGGGGCGCAGGTGACAGATGGGGAAAGTAGCACACAGGTGACAGATGGGGGTAGTAGCTGGGGCGCAGGTGACAGATAGGGTTAGTAGCACACAGGTGACAGATGGGGATAGTAGCAGGGGCGCAGGTGACAGATGCGGATAGTAGCACACAGGTGACAGATGGGGGTAGTAGCTGGGGCACAGGTGACAGATGGGGATAGTAGCAGGGGCGCAGGTGACAGATGGGGGTAGTAGCTGGGGCGCAGGTGACAGATGGGGATAGTAGCAGGGGCGCTGGTGACAGATGGGGATAGTAGCTGGGGCGCAGGTGACAGATGGGGATAGTAGCTAGGGCGCAGGTGACAGATGGGGATAGTAGCACACAGGTGACAGATGGGGATAGTAACACACAGGTGACAGAAGGGGATAGTAGCTGGGGCGCAGGTGACAGATGGGGATAGTACACACAGGTGACAGATAGGGGTAGTAGGAGGGACGCAGGTGACAGATGGGGATAGTAGCAGTGGCACAGGTGACAGATGGGGATAGTAGCAAGGGTGCAGGTGACAGATGGGGATAGTAGCAGGGGCGCAGGTGACAGATGGGGATAGTAGCAGGGACGCAGATGACAGATAGGGGTAGTAGGAGGGACGCAGGTGACAGATAGGGGTAGTAGGAGGGACGCAGGTGACAGATGGGGATAGGTGCACGGGCACACATGACAGATGGGGATAGTAGCACACAGGTGACAGATGGGGGCAGTAGCAGGGGCGCAGGTGACAGATGGGGATAGTAGCAGGGGCGCAGGTGACAGATGGGGATAGTAGCAGGGGCGCAGGTGACAGATGGGGATAGTAGCAGGGACGCAGGTGACAGATAGGGGTAGTAGCAGGGACGCAGATGACAGATAGGGGTAGTAGGAGGGACGCAGGTGACAGATGGGGATAGTAGCAGTGGCACAGGTGACAGATGGGGATAGTAGCAAGGGTGCAGGTGACAGATGGGGATAGTAGCAGGGGCACAGGTGACAGATAGGGATAGTAGCAGGGACGCAGATGACAGATAGGGGTAGTAGGAGGGACGCAGGTGACAGATAGGGGTGGTAGGAGGGACGCAGGTGACAGATGGGGATAGTAGCACGGGCACACATGACAGATGGGGATAGTAGCACACAGGTGACAGATGGGGATAGTAGCAGGGGCGCAGGTGACAGATGGGGATAGTAGCACACAGGTGACAGGTGGGGGTAGTAGCTGGGGCACAGGTGACAGATGGGGATAGTAGCTGGGGCACAGGTGACAGATGGGGATAGTAGCACACAGGTGACAGATGGGGATAGTAGCTGGGGCACAGGTGACAGATGGAGATAGTAGCACACAGGTGACAGATGGGGATATTAGCAGGGGCGCAGGTGACAGATGGGGATAGTAGCTGGGTCGCAGGTTACAGATGGGGATAGTAGCTGGGGCGCAGGTGACAGATGGGGATAGTAGCACACAGGTGACAGATGGGGGTAGTAGCTGGGGCACAGGTGACAGATGGGGATAGTAGGTGGGGCACAGGTGACAGATGGGGATAGTAGCAGGGGCGCAGGTGACAGATAGGGATAGAAGCACACAGGTGACAGACGGGGATAGTAGCAGGGGCGCAGGTGACAGATAGGGATAGTAGCGCACAGGTGAAAGACGGGGATAGTAGCTGGGGCACAGGTGACAGATGGAGATAGTAGCTGGGGCACAGGTGACAGATGAGGATAGTAGCAGGGACGCAGGTGACAGATGGGGATAGTAGCAGGGACACAGGTGACAGAAAGGGGTAGTAGCAGGGACACAGGTGACTGATGCGGATAGTAGCTGGGGCACAGGTGACAGATGGGGATAGTAGCACACAGGTGACAGATGGGGATAGTAGCTGGGGCGCAGGTGACAGATGGGGATAGTAGCACACAGGTGACAGATGGGGATAGTAGCAGGGGCGCAGGTGACAGATGGGGACAGTAGCTGGCGCACAGGTGACAGATGGGGATAGTAGCAGGGGCGCAGGTGACAGATGCGGATAGTAGCACACAGGTGACAGATGGGGGTAGTAGCTGGGGCACAGGTGACAGATGGGGATAGTAGCAGGGGCGCAGGTGACAGATGGGGGTAGTAGCTGGGGCGCAGGTGACAGATGGGGATAGTAGCAGGGGCGCTGGTGACAGATGGGGATAGTAGCTGGGGCGCAGGTGACAGATGGGGATAGTAGCTAGGGCGCAGGTGACAGATGGGGATAGTAGCACACAGGTGACAGATGGGGATAGTAACACACAGGTGACAGAAGGGGATAGTAGCTGGGGCGCAGGTGACAGATGGGGATAGTACACACAGGTGACAGATGGGGGTAGTAGCTGGGGCACAGGTGACAGATGGGGGCAGTAGCAGGGGCGCAGGTGACAGATGGGGATAGTAGCAGGGGCGCAATTGACAGATCGGGATAGTAGCAGGGACGCAGGTGACAGATAGGGGTAGTAGCAGGGACGCAGATGACAGATAGGGGTAGTAGGAGGGACGCAGGTGACAGATGGGGATAGTAGCAGTGGCACAGGTGACAGATGGGGATAGTAGCAAGGGTGCAGGTGACAGATGGGGATAGTAGCAGGGGCGCAGGTGACAGATGGGGATAGTAGCAGGGGCGCAGGTGACAGATAGGGGTAGTAGGAGGGACGCAGGTGACAGATAGGGGTAGTAGGAGGGACGCAGGTGACAGATGGGGATAGTAGCACGGGCACACATGACAGATGGGGATAGTAGCACACAGGTGACAGATGGGGGCAGTAGCAGGGGCGCAGGTGACAGATGGGGATAGTAGCAGGGGCGCAGGTGACAGATGGGGATAGTAGCAGGGGCGCAGGTGACAGATGGGGATAGTAGCAGGGACGCAGGTGACAGATAGGGGTAGTAGCAGGGACGCAGATGACAGATAGGGGTAGTAGGAGGGACGCAGGTGACAGATGGGGATAGTAGCAGTGGCACAGGTGACAGATGGGGATAGTAGCAAGGGTGCAGGTGACAGATGGGGATAGTAGCAGGGGCACACGTGACAGATAGGGATAGTAGCAGGGACGCAGATGACAGATAGGGGTAGTAGGAGGGACGCAGGTGACAGATAGGGGTGGTAGGAGGGACGCAGGTGACAGATGGGGATAGTAGCACGGGCACACATGACAGATGGGGATAGTAGCACACAGGTGACAGATGGGGATAGTAGCAGGGGCGCAGGTGACAGATGGGGATAGTAGCACACAGGTGACAGGTGGGGGTAGTAGCTGGGGCACAGGTGACAGATGGGGATAGTAGCTGGGGCACAGGTGACAGATGGGGATAGTAGCACACAGGTGACAGATGGGGATAGTAGCTGGGGCACAGGTGACAGATGGAGATAGTAGCACACAGGTGACAGATGGGGATATTAGCAGGGGCGCAGGTGACAGATGGGGATAGTAGCTGGGTCGCAGGTTACAGATGGGGATAGTAGCTGGGGCGCAGGTGACAGATGGGGATAGTAGCACACAGGTGACAGATGGGGGTAGTAGCTGGGGCACAGGTGACAGATGGGGATAGTAGGTGGGGCACAGGTGACAGATGGGGATAGTAGCAGGGGTGCAGGTGACAGATAGGGATAGAAGCACACAGGTGACAGACGGGGATAGTAGCAGGGGCGCAGGTGACAGATAGGGATAGTAGCGCACAGGTGAAAGACGGGGATAGTAGCTGGGGCACAGGTGACAGATGGAGATAGTAGCTGGGGCACAGGTGACAGATGAGGATAGTAGCAGGGACGCAGGTGACAGATGGGGATAGTAGCAGGGACACAGGTGACAGAAAGGGGTAGTAGCAGGGACACAGGTGACTGATGCGGATAGTAGCTGGGGCACAGGTGACAGATGGGGATAGTAGCACACAGGTGACAGATGGGGATAGTAGCTGGGGCGCAGGTGACAGATGGGGATAGTAGCACACAGGTGACAGATGGGGATAGTAGCAGGGGCGCAGGTGACAGATGGGGACAGTAGCTGGCGCACAGGTGACAGATGGGGATAGTAGCAGGGGCGCAGGTGACAGATAAGGATAGTAGCGCACAGGTGACAGACGGGGATAGTAACGGCGCACGTGACAGATTGGGATAGTAGCTGGGGCGCAGGTGACAGATGGGGATAGTAGCAGGGGCGCAGGTAGATGGGGATAGTAGCAGGGGCGCAGGTGACAGATGGGGATAGTAGCAGGGGCGCAGGTGACAGATGGGGATAGTAGTAGGGGCGCAGGTGACAGATGGGGATTGTAGCTGGGGCACAGGTGACAGATGGGGATAGTAGCAGGGGCGCAGGTGACACATAGGGATAGTAGCTGGGGCGCAGGTGACAGATGGGGATAGTAGCACACAGGTGACAGATGGGGATAGTAGCAGGGGCGCAGGTGACAGATGGGGATAGTAGCACACAGGTGACAGATGGGGGTAGTAGCTGGGGCACAGGTGACAGATGGGGATAGTAGCAGGGGCGCAGGAGACAGATAGGGATAGTAGCACACAGGTGACAGATGGGGATAGTAGCAGGGACGCAGGTGACAGATGGGGATAGTAGCTGGGGCGCAGGTGACAGATGGGGATAGTAGCAGGGACGCAGGTGACAGATGGGGATAGTAGCACACAGGTGACAGATGGGGGTAGTAGCTGGGGCACAGGTGACAGATGGGGATAGTAGCAGGGGCGCAGGTGACAGATAGGGATAGTAGCAGGGGCACAGGTGACAGATGGGGATAGTAGCAGGGGCGCAGGTGACAGATGGGGATAGTAGCAGGGGCGCAGGTGACAGATGGGGATAGTAGCACACAGGTGACAGATGGGGGTAGTAGATGGGGCACAGGTGACAGATAGGGATTGTAGCTGGGGCACAGGTGACAGATAGGGATAGTAGCACACAGGTGACAGACGGGGATAGTAGCAGGGGCGCAGGTGACAGATAGGGATAGTAGCTGGGGCACAGGTGATAGATGCGGATAGTAGCAGGGGCGCAGGTGACAGATAGGGATAGTAGCACACAGGTGACAGATGGGGATAGTAGCACACAGGTGACAGATGGGGGTAGTAGCTGGGGCACAGGTGACAGATGGGGATAGTAGCTGGGGCGCAGGTGACAGATGGGGATAGTAGCACACAGGTGACAGATGGGGGTAGTAGCTGGGGCACAGGTGACAGATGGGGATAGTAGCTGGGGCACAGGTGACAGATGGGGATAGTAGCAGGGGCACAGGTGACAGATAGGGATAGTAGCACAGAGGTGACAGATGGGGATAGTAGCAGGGGCGCAGGTGACAGATAGGGATAGTAGCTGGGGCACAGGTGACAGATTGGGATTGTAGCAGGGGTGCAGGTGACAGATAGGTATAGTAGCTGGGGCGCAGGTGACAGATAGGGATAGTAGCACACAGGTGACAGATTGGGATAGTAGCAGGGGCGCAGGTGACAGATGGGGATAGTAGCACACAGGTGACAGATGGGGGTAGTAGCTGGGGCACAGGTGACAGATGGGGATAGTAGCACACAGGTGACAGATGGGGATAGTAGCTGGGGCGCAGGTGACAGATGGGGATAGTAGCAGGGGCGCAGGTGACAGATGGGGATAGTAGCACACAGGTGACAGATAGGTATAGTAGCTGGGGCACAGGTGACAGATGGGGATAGTAGCAGGGGTGCAGGTGACAGATAGGCATAGTAGCACACAGGTGACAGATGGGGGTAGTAACAGAGGCACAGGTGACAGATAGGAATAGTAGCTGGGGCACAGGTGACAGATGGGGATAGTAGCTGGGGCACAGGTGACAGATGGGGATAGTAGCACACAGGTGACAGATGGGCATAGTAGCTGGGGCGCAGGTGACAGGGATAGTAGCTGGGGCGCAGGTGACAGATTGGGATAGTAGCTGGGGCGCAGGAGACAGATAGGGATAGTAGCACACAGGTGACAGATGGGGATAGTAGCAGGGGGGCAGGTGACAGTTGGGGATAGTAGCAGGGGCGCAGGTGACAGATGGGGATAGTAGCACACAGGTGACAGATGGGGATAGTAGCTTGGGCACAGGTGACAGATGGGGATAGTAGCAGGGGCGCAGGTGACAGATACGGATTGTACCACACAGGTGACAGACAGGGATAGTAGCAGGGGCGCAGGTGACAGATAGGGATAGTAGCCGGGGCACAGGTGACAGATACGGATTGTACCACACAGGTTACAGACGGGGATAGTAGCAGGGGCGCAGGTGACAGATAGGGATAGTAGCTGGGGCACAGGTGACAGATTGGGATAGTAGCAGGGGCGCAGGTGACACATAGGGATAGTAGCTGGGGCGCAGGTGACAGATGGGGATAGTAGCACACAGGTGACAGATGGGGATAGTAGCAGGGGCGCAGGTGTCAGATGGGGATAGTAGCACACAGGTGACAGATGGAGGTAGTAGCTGGGGCACAGGTGACAGATGGGGATAGTAGCAGGGGCGCAGGTGACAGATGGGGATAGTAGCAGGGGCGCAGGTGACAGATGGGGATAGTAGCACACAGGTGACAGATGGGGGTAGTAGCTGGGGCACAGGTGACAGATTGGGATAGTAGCAGGGGCGCAGGTGACACATAGGGATAGTAGCTGGGGCGCAGGTGACAGATGGGGATAGTAGCACACAGGTGACAGATGGGGATAGTAGCAGGGGCGCAGGTGTCAGATGGGGATAGTAGCACACAGGTGACAGATGGAGGTAGTAGCTGGGGCACAGGTGACAGATGGGGATAGTAGCAGGGGCGCAGGTGACAGATGGGGATAGTAGCAGGGGCGCAGGTGACAGATGGGGATAGTAGCACACAGGTGACAGATGGGGGTAGTAGCTGGGGCACAGGTGACAGATGGGGATTGTAGCTGGGGCGCAGGTGACAGATAGGAATAGTAGAACACAGGTGACAGATGGGGATAGTAGCAGGGGCGCAGGTGACAGATGGGGATAGTAGCACACAGGTGACAGATGGGGGTAGTAGCTGGGGCACAGGTGACAGATGGGGATAGTAGCAGGGGCGCAGGTGACAGATGGGGATAGTAGCTGGGGCGCAGGTGACAGATGGGGATAGTAGCACACAGGTGACAGATGGGGATAGTAGCAGGGGCGCAGGTGTCAGATGGGGATAGTAGCACACAGGTGACAGATGGAGGTAGTAGCTGGGGCACAGGTGACAGATGGGGATAGTAGCAGGGGCGCAGGTGACAGATGGGGATAGTAGCAGGGGCGCAGGTGACAGATGGGGATAGTAGCAGGGGCGCAGGTGGCAGACGGTGACAGTAGCTGGGGCACAGGTTACAGATTGGGATAGTAGCAGGGGCACAGGTGACAGATGGGGATAGTAGCTGGGGCACAGGTGACAGATGGGGATAGTAGCACACAGGTGACAGATGGGGATAGTAGCAGGGGCGCAGGTGTCAGATGGGGATAGTAGCACACAGGTGACAGATGGAGGTAGTAGCTGGGGCACAGGTGACAGATGGGGATAGTAGCAGGGGCGCAGGTGACAGATGGGGATAGTAGCAGGGGCGCAGGTGACAGATGGGGATAGTAGCACACAGGTGACAGATGGGGGTAGTAGCTGGGGCACAGGTGACAGATTGGGATAGTAGCAGGGGCGCAGGTGACACATAGGGATAGTAGCTGGGGCGCAGGTGACAGATGGGGATAGTAGCACACAGGTGACAGATGGGGATAGTAGCAGGGGCGCAGGTGTCAGATGGGGATAGTAGCACACAGGTGACAGATGGAGGTAGTAGCTGGGGCACAGGTGACAGATGGGGATAGTAGCAGGGGCGCAGGTGACAGATGGGGATAGTAGCAGGGGCGCAGGTGACAGATGGGGATAGTAGCACACAGGTGACAGATGGGGGTAGTAGCTGGGGCACAGGTGACAGATGGGGATTGTAGCTGGGGCGCAGGTGACAGATAGGAATAGTAGAACACAGGTGACAGATGGGGATAGTAGCAGGGGCGCAGGTGACAGATGGGGATAGTAGCACACAGGTGACAGATGGGGGTAGTAGCTGGGGCACAGGTGACAGATGGGGATAGTAGCAGGGGCGCAGGTGACAGATGGGGATAGTAGCTGGGGCGCAGGTGACAGATGGGGATAGTAGCACACAGGTGACAGATGGGGATAGTAGCAGGGGCGCAGGTGTCAGATGGGGATAGTAGCACACAGGTGACAGATGGAGGTAGTAGCTGGGGCACAGGTGACAGATGGGGATAGTAGCAGGGGCGCAGGTGACAGATGGGGATAGTAGCAGGGGCGCAGGTGACAGATGGGGATAGTAGCAGGGGCGCAGGTGGCAGACGGTGACAGTAGCTGGGGCACAGGTGACAGATGGGGATAGTAGCACACAGGTGACAGATGGGGATAGTAGCACACAGGTGACAGATGGGGATAGTAGCAGGGGCGCAGGTGTCAGATGGGGATAGTAGCACACAGGTGACAGATGGAGGTAGTAGCTGGGGCACAGGTGACAGATGGGGATAGTAGCAGGGCCGCAGGTGACAGATGGGGATAGTAGCAGGGGCGCAGGTGACAGATGGGGATAGTAGCAGGGGCGCAGGTGGCAGACGGTGACAGTAGCTGGGGCACAGGTGACAGATGGGGATAGTAGCACACAGGTGACAGATGGGGATAGTAGCACACAG
This sequence comes from Taudactylus pleione, assembly GCA_031769625.1. NCBI lineage: Eukaryota > Metazoa > Chordata > Amphibia > Anura > Myobatrachidae > Taudactylus > Taudactylus pleione. The sequence goes on from JAUIMM010001294.1 coordinate 59,932, forward strand.
GTGACAGATGGGGATAGTAGCAGGGGCGCAGGTGTCAGATGGGGATAGTAGCACACAGGTGACAGATGGAGGTAGTAGCTGGGGCACAGGTGACAGATGGGGATAGTAGCAGGGGCGCAGGTGACAGATGGGGATAGTAGCAGGGGCGCAGGTGACAGATGGGGATAGTAGCAGGGGCGCAGGTGGCAGACGGTGACAGTAGCTGGGGCACAGGTGACAGATGGAGATAGTAGCACACAGGTGACAGATGGGGATAGTAGCAGGGGCGCAGGTGTCAGATGGGGATAGTAGCACACAGGTGACAGATGGAGGTAGTAGCTGGGGCACAGGTGACAGATGGGGATAGTAGCAGGGGCGCAGGTGACAGATGGGGATAGTAGCAGGGGCGCAGGTGACAGATGGGGATAGTAGCAGGGGCGCAGGTGGCAGACGGTGACAGTAGCTGGGGCACAGGTGACAGATGGGGATAGTAGCACACAGGTGACAGATGGGGATAGTAGCACACAGGTGACAGATGGGGATAGTAGCAGGGGCGCAGGTGTCAGATGGGGATAGTAGCACACAGGTGACAGATGGAGGTAGTAGCTGGGGCACAGGTGACAGATGGGGATAGTAGCAGGGGCGCAGGTGACAGATGGGGATAGTAGCAGGGGCGCAGGTGACAGATGGGGATAGTAGCAGGGGCGCAGGTGGCAGACGGTGACAGTAGCTGGGGCACAGGTGACAGATGGGGATAGTAGCACACAGGTGACAGATGGGGATAGTAGCACACAGGTGACAGATGGGGATAGTAGCAGGGGCGCAGGTGTCAGATGGGGATAGTAGCACACAGGTGACAGATGGAGGTAGTAGCTGGGGCACAGGTGACAGATGGGGATAGTAGCAGGGGCGCAGGTGACAGATGGGGATAGTAGCAGGGGCGCAGGTGACAGATGGGGATAGTAGCTGGGGCGCAGGTGGCAGACGGTGACAGTAGCTGGGGCACAGGTGACAGATGGGGATAGTAGCACACAGGTGACAGATGGGGATAGTAGCAGGGGCGCAGGTGTCAGATGGGGATAGTAGCACACAGGTGACAGATGGAGGTAGTAGCTGGGGCACAGGTGACAGATGGGGATAGTAGCAGGGGCGCAGGTGACAGATGGGGATAGTAGCAGGGGCGCAGGTGACAGATGGGGATAGTAGCAGGGGCGCAGGTGGCAGACGGTGACAGTAGCTGGGGCACAGGTGACAGATGGGGATAGTAGCACACAGGTGACAGATGGGGATAGTAGCAGGGGCGCAGGTGTCAGATGGGGATAGTAGCACACAGGTGACAGATGGAGGTAGTAGCTGGGGCACAGGTGACAGATGGGGATAGTAGCAGGGGCGCAGGTGACAGATGGGGATAGTAGCAGGGGCGCAGGTGACAGATGGGGATAGTAGCAGGGGCGCAGGTGGCAGACGGTGACAGTAGCTGGGGCACAGGTGACAGATGGGGATAGTAGCACACAGGTGACAGATGGGGATAGTAGCAGGGGCGCAGGTGTCAGATGGGGATAGTAGCACACAGGTGACAGATGGAGGTAGTAGCTGGGGCACAGGTGACAGATGGGGATAGTAGCAGGGGCGCAGGTGACAGATGGGGATAGTAGCAGGGGCGCAGGTGACAGATGGGGATAGTAGCAGGGGCGCAGGTGGCAGACGGTGACAGTAGCTGGGGCACAGGTGACAGATGGGGATAGTAGCACACAGGTGACAGATGGGGATAGTAGCACACAGGTGACAGATGGAGGTAGTAGCTGGGGCACAGGTGACAGATGGGGATAGTAGCAGGGCCGCAGGTGACAGATGGGGATAGTAGCAGGGGCGCAGGTGACAGATGGGGATAGTAGCAGGGGCGCAGGTGGCAGACGGTGACAGTAGCTGGGGCACAGGTGACAGATGGGGATAGTAGCACACAGGTGACAGATGGGGATAGTAGCACACAGGTGACAGATGGGGATAGTAGCAGGGGCGCAGGTGTCAGATGGGGATAGTAGCACACAGGTGACAGATGGAGGTAGTAGCTGGGGCACAGGTGACAGATGGGGATAGTAGCAGGGGCGCAGGTGACAGATGGGGATAGTAGCAGGGGCGCAGGTGACAGATGGGGATAGTAGCAGGGGCGCAGGTGGCAGACGGTGACAGTAGCTGGGGCACAGGTGACAGATGGAGATAGTAGCACACAGGTGACAGATGGGGATAGTAGCAGGGGCGCAGGTGTCAGATGGGGATAGTAGCACACAGGTGACAGATGGAGGTAGTAGCTGGGGCACAGGTGACAGATGGGGAAAGTAGCAGGGGCGCAGGTGACAGATGGGGATAGTAGCAGGGGCGCAGGTGACAGATGGGGATAGTAGCAGGGGCGCAGGTGGCAGACGGTGACAGTAGCTGGGGCACAGGTGACAGATGGGGATAGTAGCACACAGGTGACAGATGGGGATAGTAGCACACAGGTGACAGATGGGGATAGTAGCAGGGGCGCAGGTGTCAGATGGGGATAGTAGCACACAGGTGACAGATGGAGGTAGTAGCTGGGGCACAGGTGACAGATGGGGATAGTAGCAGGGGCGCAGGTGACAGATGGGGATAGTAGCAGGGGCGCAGGTGACAGATGGGGATAGTAGCAGGGGCGCAGGTGGCAGACGGTGACAGTAGCTGGGGCACAGGTGACAGATGGGGATAGTAGCACACAGGTGACAGATGGGGATAGTAGCACACAGGTGACAGATGGGGATAGTAGCAGGGGCGCAGGTGTCAGATGGGGATAGTAGCACACAGGTGACAGATGGAGGTAGTAGCTGGGGCACAGGTGACAGATGGGGATAGTAGCAGGGGGGCAGGTGACAGTTGGGGATAGTAGCAGGGGCGCAGGTGACAGATGGGGATAGTAGCACACAGGTGACAGATGGGGATAGTAGCTTGGGCACAGGTGACAGATGGGGATAGTAGCAGGGGCGCAGGTGACAGATACGGATTGTACCACACAGGTGACAGACAGGGATAGTAGCAGGGGCGCAGGTGACAGATAGGGATAGTAGCCGGGGCACAGGTGACAGATACGGATTGTACCACACAGGTTACAGACGGGGATAGTAGCAGGGGCGCAGGTGACAGATAGGGATAGTAGCTGGGGCACAGGTGACAGATTGGGATAGTAGCAGGGGCGCAGGTGACACATAGGGATAGTAGCTGGGGCGCAGGTGACAGATGGGGATAGTAGCACACAGGTGACAGATGGGGATAGTAGCAGGGGCGCAGGTGTCAGATGGGGATAGTAGCACACAGGTGACAGATGGAGGTAGTAGCTGGGGCACAGGTGACAGATGGGGATAGTAGCAGGGGCGCAGGTGACAGATGGGGATAGTAGCAGGGGCGCAGGTGACAGATGGGGATAGTAGCACACAGGTGACAGATGGGGGTAGTAGCTGGGGCACAGGTGACAGATTGGGATAGTAGCAGGGGCGCAGGTGACACATAGGGATAGTAGCTGGGGCGCAGGTGACAGATGGGGATAGTAGCACACAGGTGACAGATGGGGATAGTAGCAGGGGCGCAGGTGTCAGATGGGGATAGTAGCACACAGGTGACAGATGGAGGTAGTAGCTGGGGCACAGGTGACAGATGGGGATAGTAGCAGGGGCGCAGGTGACAGATGGGGATAGTAGCAGGGGCGCAGGTGACAGATGGGGATAGTAGCACACAGGTGACAGATGGGGGTAGTAGCTGGGGCACAGGTGACAGATGGGGATTGTAGCTGGGGCGCAGGTGACAGATAGGAATAGTAGAACACAGGTGACAGATGGGGATAGTAGCAGGGGCGCAGGTGACAGATGGGGATAGTAGCACACAGGTGACAGATGGGGGTAGTAGCTGGGGCACAGGTGACAGATGGGGATAGTAGCAGGGGCGCAGGTGACAGATGGGGATAGTAGCTGGGGCGCAGGTGACAGATGGGGATAGTAGCACACAGGTGACAGATGGGGATAGTAGCAGGGGCGCAGGTGTCAGATGGGGATAGTAGCACACAGGTGACAGATGGAGGTAGTAGCTGGGGCACAGGTGACAGATGGGGATAGTAGCAGGGGCGCAGGTGACAGATGGGGATAGTAGCAGGGGCGCAGGTGACAGATGGGGATAGTAGCAGGGGCGCAGGTGGCAGACGGTGACAGTAGCTGGGGCACAGGTTACAGATTGGGATAGTAGCAGGGGCACAGGTGACAGATGGGGATAGTAGCTGGGGCACAGGTGACAGATGGGGATAGTAGCACACAGGTGACAGATGGGGATAGTAGCAGGGGCGCAGGTGTCAGATGGGGATAGTAGCACACAGGTGACAGATGGAGGTAGTAGCTGGGGCACAGGTGACAGATGGGGATAGTAGCAGGGGCGCAGGTGACAGATGGGGATAGTAGCAGGGGCGCAGGTGACAGATGGGGATAGTAGCACACAGGTGACAGATGGGGGTAGTAGCTGGGGCACAGGTGACAGATTGGGATAGTAGCAGGGGCGCAGGTGACACATAGGGATAGTAGCTGGGGCGCAGGTGACAGATGGGGATAGTAGCACACAGGTGACAGATGGGGATAGTAGCAGGGGCGCAGGTGTCAGATGGGGATAGTAGCACACAGGTGACAGATGGAGGTAGTAGCTGGGGCACAGGTGACAGATGGGGATAGTAGCAGGGGCGCAGGTGACAGATGGGGATAGTAGCAGGGGCGCAGGTGACAGATGGGGATAGTAGCACACAGGTGACAGATGGGGGTAGTAGCTGGGGCACAGGTGACAGATGGGGATTGTAGCTGGGGCGCAGGTGACAGATAGGAATAGTAGAACACAGGTGACAGATGGGGATAGTAGCAGGGGCGCAGGTGACAGATGGGGATAGTAGCACACAGGTGACAGATGGGGGTAGTAGCTGGGGCACAGGTGACAGATGGGGATAGTAGCAGGGGCGCAGGTGACAGATGGGGATAGTAGCTGGGGCGCAGGTGACAGATGGGGATAGTAGCACACAGGTGACAGATGGGGATAGTAGCAGGGGCGCAGGTGTCAGATGGGGATAGTAGCACACAGGTGACAGATGGAGGTAGTAGCTGGGGCACAGGTGACAGATGGGGATAGTAGCAGGGGCGCAGGTGACAGATGGGGATAGTAGCAGGGGCGCAGGTGACAGATGGGGATAGTAGCAGGGGCGCAGGTGGCAGACGGTGACAGTAGCTGGGGCACAGGTGACAGATGGGGATAGTAGCACACAGGTGACAGATGGGGATAGTAGCACACAGGTGACAGATGGGGATAGTAGCAGGGGCGCAGGTGTCAGATGGGGATAGTAGCACACAGGTGACAGATGGAGGTAGTAGCTGGGGCACAGGTGACAGATGGGGATAGTAGCAGGGCCGCAGGTGACAGATGGGGATAGTAGCAGGGGCGCAGGTGACAGATGGGGATAGTAGCAGGGGCGCAGGTGGCAGACGGTGACAGTAGCTGGGGCACAGGTGACAGATGGGGATAGTAGCACACAGGTGACAGATGGGGATAGTAGCACACAGGTGACAGATGGGGATAGTAGCAGGGGCGCAGGTGTCAGATGGGGATAGTAGCACACAGGTGACAGATGGAGGTAGTAGCTGGGGCACAGGTGACAGATGGGGATAGTAGCAGGGGCGCAGGTGACAGATGGGGATAGTAGCAGGGGCGCAGGTGACAGATGGGGATAGTAGCAGGGGCGCAGGTGGCAGACGGTGACAGTAGCTGGGGCACAGGTGACAGATGGAGATAGTAGCACACAGGTGACAGATGGGGATAGTAGCAGGGGCGCAGGTGTCAGATGGGGATAGTAGCACACAGGTGACAGATGGAGGTAGTAGCTGGGGCACAGGTGACAGATGGGGATAGTAGCAGGGGCGCAGGTGACAGATGGGGATAGTAGCAGGGGCGCAGGTGACAGATGGGGATAGTAGCAGGGGCGCAGGTGGCAGACGGTGACAGTAGCTGGGGCACAGGTGACAGATGGGGATAGTAGCACACAGGTGACAGATGGGGATAGTAGCACACAGGTGACAGATGGGGATAGTAGCAGGGGCGCAGGTGTCAGATGGGGATAGTAGCACACAGGTGACAGATGGAGGTAGTAGCTGGGGCACAGGTGACAGATGGGGATAGTAGCAGGGGCGCAGGTGACAGATGGGGATAGTAGCAGGGGCGCAGGTGACAGATGGGGATAGTAGCAGGGGCGCAGGTGGCAGACGGTGACAGTAGCTGGGGCACAGGTGACAGATGGGGATAGTAGCACACAGGTGACAGATGGGGATAGTAGCACACAGGTGACAGATGGGGATAGTAGCAGGGGCGCAGGTGTCAGATGGGGATAGTAGCACACAGGTGACAGATGGAGGTAGTAGCTGGGGCACAGGTGACAGATGGGGATAGTAGCAGGGGCGCAGGTGACAGATGGGGATAGTAGCAGGGGCGCAGGTGACAGATGGGGATAGTAGCTGGGGCGCAGGTGGCAGACGGTGACAGTAGCTGGGGCACAGGTGACAGATGGGGATAGTAGCACACAGGTGACAGATGGGGATAGTAGCAGGGGCGCAGGTGTCAGATGGGGATAGTAGCACACAGGTGACAGATGGAGGTAGTAGCTGGGGCACAGGTGACAGATGGGGATAGTAGCAGGGGCGCAGGTGACAGATGGGGATAGTAGCAGGGGCGCAGGTGACAGATGGGGATAGTAGCAGGGGCGCAGGTGGCAGACGGTGACAGTAGCTGGGGCACAGGTGACAGATGGGGATAGTAGCACACAGGTGACAGATGGGGATAGTAGCAGGGGCGCAGGTGTCAGATGGGGATAGTAGCACACAGGTGACAGATGGAGGTAGTAGCTGGGGCACAGGTGACAGATGGGGATAGTAGCAGGGGCGCAGGTGACAGATGGGGATAGTAGCAGGGGCGCAGGTGACAGATGGGGATAGTAGCAGGGGCGCAGGTGGCAGACGGTGACAGTAGCTGGGGCACAGGTGACAGATGGGGATAGTAGCACACAGGTGACAGATGGGGATAGTAGCAGGGGCGCAGGTGTCAGATGGGGATAGTAGCACACAGGTGACAGATGGAGGTAGTAGCTGGGGCACAGGTGACAGATGGGGATAGTAGCAGGGGCGCAGGTGACAGATGGGGATAGTAGCAGGGGCGCAGGTGACAGATGGGGATAGTAGCAGGGGCGCAGGTGGCAGACGGTGACAGTAGCTGGGGCACAGGTGACAGATGGGGATAGTAGCACACAGGTGACAGATGGGGATAGTAGCACACAGGTGACAGATGGAGGTAGTAGCTGGGGCACAGGTGACAGATGGGGATAGTAGCAGGGCCGCAGGTGACAGATGGGGATAGTAGCAGGGGCGCAGGTGACAGATGGGGATAGTAGCAGGGGCGCAGGTGGCAGACGGTGACAGTAGCTGGGGCACAGGTGACAGATGGGGATAGTAGCACACAGGTGACAGATGGGGATAGTAGCACACAGGTGACAGATGGGGATAGTAGCAGGGGCGCAGGTGTCAGATGGGGATAGTAGCACACAGGTGACAGATGGAGGTAGTAGCTGGGGCACAGGTGACAGATGGGGATAGTAGCAGGGGCGCAGGTGACAGATGGGGATAGTAGCAGGGGCGCAGGTGACAGATGGGGATAGTAGCAGGGGCGCAGGTGGCAGACGGTGACAGTAGCTGGGGCACAGGTGACAGATGGAGATAGTAGCACACAGGTGACAGATGGGGATAGTAGCAGGGGCGCAGGTGTCAGATGGGGATAGTAGCACACAGGTGACAGATGGAGGTAGTAGCTGGGGCACAGGTGACAGATGGGGAAAGTAGCAGGGGCGCAGGTGACAGATGGGGATAGTAGCAGGGGCGCAGGTGACAGATGGGGATAGTAGCAGGGGCGCAGGTGGCAGACGGTGACAGTAGCTGGGGCACAGGTGACAGATGGGGATAGTAGCACACAGGTGACAGATGGGGATAGTAGCACACAGGTGACAGATGGGGATAGTAGCAGGGGCGCAGGTGTCAGATGGGGATAGTAGCACACAGGTGACAGATGGAGGTAGTAGCTGGGGCACAGGTGACAGATGGGGATAGTAGCAGGGGCGCAGGTGACAGATGGGGATAGTAGCAGGGGCGCAGGTGACAGATGGGGATAGTAGCAGGGGCGCAGGTGGCAGACGGTGACAGTAGCTGGGGCACAGGTGACAGATGGGGATAGTAGCACACAGGTGACAGATGGGGATAGTAGCACACAGGTGACAGATGGGGATAGTAGCAGGGGCGCAGGTGTCAGATGGGGATAGTAGCACACAGGTGACAGATGGAGGTAGTAGCTGGGGCACAGGTGACAGATGGGGATAGTAGCAGGGGCGCAGGTGACAGATGGGGATAGTAGCAGGGGCGCAGGTGACAGATGGGGATAGTAGCTGGGGCGCAGGTGGCAGACGGTGACAGTAGCTGGGGCACAGGTGACAGATGGGGATAGTAGCACACAGGTGACAGATGGGGATAGTAGCAGGGGCGCAGGTGTCAGATGGGGATAGTAGCACACAGGTGACAGATGGAGGTAGTAGCTGGGGCACAGGTGACAGATGGGGATAGTAGCAGGGGCGCAGGTGACAGATGGGGATAGTAGCAGGGGCGCAGGTGACAGATGGGGATAGTAGCAGGGGCACAGGTGGCAGACGGTGACAGTAGCTGGGGCACAGGTGACAGATGGGGATAGTAGCACACAGGTGACAGATGGGGATAGTAGCAGGGGCGCAGGTGTCAGATGGGGATAGTAGCACACAGGTGACAGATGGAGGTAGTAGCTGGGGCACAGGTGACAGATGGGGATAGTAGCAGGGGCGCAGGTGACAGATGGGGATAGTAGCAGGGGCGCAGGTGACAGATGGGGATAGTAGCAGGGGCGCAGGTGGCAGACGGTGACAGTAGCTGGGGCACAGGTGACAGATGGGGATAGTAGCACACAGGTGACAGATGGGGATAGTAGCAGGGGCGCAGGTGTCAGATGGGGATAGTAGCACACAGGTGACAGATGGAGGTAGTAGCTGGGGCACAGGTGACAGATGGGGATAGTAGCACACAGGTGACAGATGGAGGTAGTAGCTGGGGCACAGGTGACAGATGGGGATAGTAGCAGGGACGCAGGTGACAGATGGGGATAATAGCAGGGGCGCAGGTGACAGACGGTGATAGTAGCACACAGGTGACAGATGGGGATAGTAGCAGGGACGATGGTGACAGATGGAGATAGTAGCAGGGACGCAGGTGACAGATTGGGATAGTAACAGGGGCGCAGGTGACAGATAGGGATAGTAGCTGGGGCACAGGTGACAGATAGGGATAGTAGCACACAGGTGACAGATGGGGATAGTAGCAGGGGCGCAGGTGACAGATAGGGATAGTAGCTGGGGCGCAGGTGACAGACGGGGATAGTAGCAGGGGCGCAGGTGACAGATTTGGATAGTAGCACACAGGTGACAGATGGGGGTAGTAGCAGGGGCACAGGTGACAGATGGGGATACTAGCTGGGGCACAGGTGACAGATGGGGATAGTAGCAGGGGCGCAGGTGACAGATGGGGATAGTAGCACACAGGTGACAGATGGAGGTAGTAGCTGGGGCACAGGTGACAGATGGGGATAGTAGCAGGGGCGCAGGTGACAGATGGGGATAGTAGCAGGGGCGCAGGTGACAGATGGGGATAGTAGCAGGGGCGCAGGTGGCAGACGGTGACAGTAGCTGGGGCACAGGTGACAGATGGGGATAGTAGCACACAGGTGACAGATGGGGATAGTAGCAGGGGCGCAGGTGTCAGATGGGGATAGTAGCACACAGGTGACAGATGGAGGTAGTAGCTGGGGCGCAGGTGACAGATGGGGATAGTAGCAGGGGCGCAGGTGACAGATGGGGATAGTAGCAGGGGCGCAGGTGACATATGGGGATAGTAGCAGGGGCGCAGGTGGCAGACGGTGACAGTAGCTGGGGCACAGGTGACAGATGGGGATAGTAGCACACAGGTGACAGATGGGGATAGTAGCACACAGGTGACAGATGGGGATAGTAGCAGGGGCGCAGGTGTCAGATGGGGATAGTAGCACACAGGTGACAGATGGAGGTAGTAGCTGGGGCACAGGTGACAGATGGGGATAGTAGCAGGGGCGCAGGTGACAGATGGGGATAGTAGCAGGGGCGCAGGTGACAGATGGGGATAGTAGCAGGGGCGCAGGTGGCAGACGGTGACAGTAGCTGGGGCACAGGTGACAGATGGGGATAGTAGCTGGGGCACAGGTGACAGATGGGGATAGTAGCAGGGGCGCAGGTGTCAGATGGGGATAGTAGCACACAGGTGACAGATGGAGGTAGTAGCTGGGGCACAGGTGACAGATGGGGATAGTAGCACACAGGTGACAGATGGAGGTAGTAGCTGGGGCACAGGTGACAGATGGGGATAGTAGCAGGGGCGCAGGTGACAGATGGGGATAGTAGCAGGGGCGCAGGTGACAGATGGGGATAGTAGCAGGGGCACAGGTGACAGATGGGGATAGTAGCAGGGGCGCAGGTGACAGATGGGGATAGTAGCAGGGGCGCAGGTGACAGATGGGGATAGTAGCAGGGGCGCAGGTGGCAGACGGTGACAGTAGCTGGGGCACAGGTGACAGATGGGGATAGTAGCACACAGGTGACAGATGGGGATAGTAGCAGGGGCGCAGGTGTCAGATGGGGATAGTAGCACACAGGTGACAGATGGAGGTAGTAGCTGGGGCACAGGTGACAGATGGGGATAGTAGCACACAGGTGACAGATGGAGGTAGTAGCTGGGGCACAGGTGACAGATGGGGATAGTAGCAGGGGCGCAGGTGACAGATGGGGATAGTAGCAGGGGCGCAGGTGACAGATGGGGATAGTAGCAGGGGTGCAGGTGACAGATGGGGATAGTAGCAGGTGGCAGACGGTGACAGTAGCTGGGGCACAGGTGACAGATGGGGATAGTAGCACACAGGTGACAGATGGGGATAGTAGCAGGGGCGCAGGTGTCAGATGGGGATAGTAGCACACAGGTGACAGATGGAGGTAGTAGCTGGGGCACAGGTGACAGATGGGGATAGTAGCAGGGGCGCAGGTGACAGATGGGGATAGTAGCAGGGGCGCAGGTGACAGATGGGGATAGTAGCAGGGGCGCAGGTGGCAGATGGTGACAGTAGCTGGGGCACAGGTGACAGATGGGGATAGTAGCACACAGGTGACAGATGGGGATAGTAGCACACAGGTGACATGGGGATAGTAGCAGGGGCGCAGGTGTCAGATGGGGATAGTAGCACACAGGTGACAGATGGAGGTAGTAGCTGGGGCACAGGTGACAGATGGGGATAGTAGCAGGGGCGCAGGTGACAGATGGGGATAGTAGCAGGGGCGCAGGTGACAGATGGGGATAGTAGCAGGGGCGCAGGTGGCAGACGGTGACAGTAGCTGGGGCACAGGTGACAGATGGGGATAGTAGCACACAGGTGACAGATGGGGATAGTAGCAGGGGCGCAGGTGTCAGATGGGGATAGTAGCACACAGGTGACAGATGGAGGTAGTAGCTGGGGCGCAGGTGACAGATGGGGATAGTAGCAGGGGCGCAGGTGACAGATGGGGATAGTAGCAGGGGCGCAGGTGACAGATGGGGATAGTAGCAGGGGCGCAGGTGGCAGACGGTGACAGTAGCTGGGGCACAGGTGACAGATGGGGATAGTAGCACACAGGTGACAGATGGGGATAGTAGCACACAGGTGACAGATGGGGATAGTAGCAGGGGCGCAGGTGTCAGATGGGGATAGTAGCACACAGGTGACAGATGGAGGTAGTAGCTGGGGCACAGGTGACAGATGGGGATAGTAGCAGGGGCGCAGGTGACAGATGGGGATAGTAGCAGGGGCGCAGGTGACAGATGGGGATAGTAGCTGGGGCGCAGGTGGCAGACGGTGACAGTAGCTGGGGCACAGGTGACAGATGGGGATAGTAGCACACAGGTGACAGATGGGGATAGTAGCAGGGGCGCAGGTGTCAGATGGGGATAGTAGCACACAGGTGACAGATGGAGGTAGTAGCTGGGGCACAGGTGACAGATGGGGATAGTAGCAGGGGCGCAGGTGACAGATGGGGATAGTAGCAGGGGCGCAGGTGACAGATGGGGATAGTAGCAGGGGCACAGGTGGCAGACGGTGACAGTAGCTGGGGCACAGGTGACAGATGGGGATAGTAGCACACAGGTGACAGATGGGGATAGTAGCAGGGGCGCAGGTGTCAGATGGGGATAGTAGCACACAGGTGACAGATGGAGGTAGTAGCTGGGGCACAGGTGACAGATGGGGATAGTAGCAGGGGCGCAGGTGACAGATGGGGATAGTAGCAGGGGCGCAGGTGACAGATGGGGATAGTAGCAGGGGCGCAGGTGGCAGACGGTGACAGTAGCTGGGGCACAGGTGACAGATGGGGATAGTAGCACACAGGTGACAGATGGGGATTGTGAGGATACCGGGTGTCCTGGGTATCCTGGGGTTCAGGGATCACACAGTGGAGCAGGTTATAATGAAGGAATGATGAACTTTATTCATGGAGACACAGAAATTCAGCAAACAGTAAGCAGGGTTATATCATTACAGTCCACTCAGAGTTCAGCAAAGTCTTTTCCAGCTGCTGTATATCTCTTCCCTACCTGGCCAGCTGTAACAGGGAACACAGAGCTGCTATATATCTCTTCCCTACCTGGCCAGCTGTAACAGGGCACACAGAGCTGTTATATATCTTAAGACACTGAGAGGGGACAACACCCCAACCTTCAGAGTCACACTCTACACACACACTATCCCACAATTCCTCTTGCTGCACCACCCTACTTCCCTCTCTCTCCCTCATTGGTGGGCTCAGGTGTCAGTCTTTGCAGAGAGGAAGGAGGAGGGTTTTGTAACAGGAACACACCTTTGCTGTCTGCTGCTGGCAAACTTCCTGTATGAGACATGCAGACTGAGGGTTTCAATTTAAGAACACAGAACTGGGTCATAACTCTTTTCAACATGCAGGCAAGTCCTAGAAGTCCTTTTCCCTTGTCTCCTCACATACCTCCCCCTTCTTAAATCGAGGAGACAGACATGGTCCCAATGTTGGAGTCCTGACTGTCGACTCGGCCCGAGGGTCTGCGAAGCTTGATATTTGTTTCCTCACATCTGGATAGCCCGTCAGCATTGTGATGTTCTCGTCCCTTTTTGTGAGAAATGGAAAAGTTGAAACTTTGTAACGCCAGACTCCACCTCAACAACCTCCCATTTTCCCCCGAGGTTCTGTTTAGCCAATACAACGGGTTATGGTCAGTGACAACAGTAAATTCTTTCCCATAAAGATATGGTTGTAGCTTCTTTAAGGCCCAGACTATGGCTAGACATTCTTTTTCAATAGTGGCGTAGGCTATCTCTCGGTCAGCTAGTTTACGGGATAGATACACAATTGGATGTTCCCTACCATCTGCTCCCACTTGACTCAACACTGCCCCAAGTCCACACCCTGATGCGTCTGTCTGCACAATAAACTTTCTGTTGTAGTCAGGGGCAGCCAACACTGGGGCTCGAGTCAGCAAGTCTTTTAAGGTGTTGAAAGCTTGCTCACATTCAACAGTCCATTCAATATTCCGAGCATATCTCTTTTTGGTCAAGTCTGTCAGAGCCTTGGCCACGGTGCTGTAATGTGGTATAAATTTCCTGTAATAGCCAGCGACTCCAAGGAACGCCCGCACTTGTTTTTGGTTGACAGGTTGGGGCCAATTGGAAATAGCCTCCACCTTTGCCGGATCAGGTCTGATAGCACCTCCTCCGACCCGATGTCCTAGGTACTGAACCTCAGCCATCCCCATTTGACACTTATCTGGGCGTATGGTGAGTCCAGCCTGTCTAATCCTCTTCAGCACTTCTGTCACCTGAATTAAATGCTCCTCCCAGGTATGGCTGAAGATGGCAATGTCATCTAAGTAGGCTTGGGAAAAGTCTTGACACCCCTCCAAGAGGTCATTAACCATTCGCTGGAATGTGGCAGGGGCGTTCTTCATCCCGAAAGGCATTGTAGTCCACTCAAAGAGTCCTTCCGGTGTGATGAAGGCAGAACGCTCCTGGGCCTCTTTGGTAAGTGGGATTTGCCAGTAGCCTTTGCTCAAATCCAATGTTGAGACAAACTCAGCCCCTCCAATCCGATCCAGTAGCTCATCAACACGGGGCATAGGGTAAGCATCAGTGGTGGTGACTTCGTTCAATTTGCGATAGTCCACACAAAACCGTGTGGTCCCATCTTTCTTGGGAACCAACACAACCCCAGCAGCCCATGGGCTTTTAGATGGCACTATGACCCCCAAAGCTAGCATCTCCTCGATCTCAGCCTTTACCTGCCTCATAACACCTGGAGTCATCCGGTAAGCGACTTGTCGGATGGGCCTAGCACTCCCAGTGTCCACATGGTGGGCGGTCAGATGAGTTCGACCAGGTAGACAAGAAAACTGGGCCTGTTCAGCCTCTAAGATCCTCCACATCTCTTGCTGCTGGGCTGCATTCAACTGTTGTCCCACCTGGACTGATTCCACTCCTTTCTTCTCTTTAGCAGCTCCCAAAAGGTCAAGCAATGGATCAGTTTCTGGTGCCTCCATTGGAGGACAACATACCGCCATTGTTACTACTTGACGATCACGATAGGCCTTAATTCGATTTATATGGAAGGTGCGTAGGTACTTCCCTCCCTTATCCAGGGCAATCACGTAATTGACCGGCCCGGTGCGCCTTACCACGGTATACGGTCCTTCCCACATAGCCTGCAGTTTGTTTCTTCGCACTGGGATAAGCACCATTACTTTTTGCCCTGGATGCAACTCTCGGTCTTGAGCATGGGCGTCATACCATTCCTTTTGTCTCTCTTGTGATTCCCTGAGATGCTCTTGGGTTAACTGTAGCAATCTTCTCATGCGGTTCCGCATATTCTCTACATATTGTAAAATGGGCTGCTGGTGTTCTTGGAAAGTTCCCTCCCAGCTCTCTTTGACCAGGTCTAGAGGCCCCCGCACTTTCCGGCCGTACAAAAGTTCAAATGGGGAATATCCAGTAGACGCCTGTGGGACTTCCCGATAAGCGAAGAGAAGCTGTTGAAGGGCTCTCTCCCAGTCCCTCCCCTCGGACAGCACGTAAGCTTGTAGAAGTCTTTTTAGCGTTCCATTGAAACGTTCACAGAGTCCGTTGGTCTGTGGATGGTAAGAGGTGGTCCGAAGAGGTCGAACCCCCCACTTTTCCCACAGGGTTTGCATTAGTTCACCTTGGAATTGGGGCCCTTGATCTGTGATGACTTCCTGTGGGTATCCAAGCCGACTGAATATGTCTGTTAATGCTTGCGCAACGTGTTCTGTGTCAATAGATGATAGGGCCACAGCCTCAGGATAGCGTGTAGCAAAGTCCACCAGTGTTAGGATGTACTTCTTTCCCGTATGACTGGGAATAGCTAATGGTCCAATTAGGTCTATGGCAACACGGGCAAAGGGCTCCCCTATAATAGGTAATGGGTGCAGAGGAGCTTTTCGCTGGGGCTTCCCGAGCCTTTGGCAGGTATTGCAGGTGTCTCGATACTGCTTAACGTCTCTAGAGATTCGTGGCCAGAAGAAATTCCGCAACAATCGTGCCAGTGTTTTACGGGTGCCAAAATGCCCGGCCGCTGGAATGTCATGAGCAAGGGCTAGTAATTGTGCTCTGTACGGTGTAGGTACCACCAACTGTTTAGTAGGCATTACTGTTTCCTGTCCAGACTGAAGAACGACCACTCGGTACAGCAATTCCTCTTCCCAAACTATCTTGCTCCCATCAGCTGTTTCCAACCCCAGGTCGGCTGTGCTCCTTAATTTACTTAGGGAAGGGTCTGTCCGTTGGGCCTGTCGAAACTCGCTCCGGTCCACCTCCCCCAAGTCTAACTCTGAAGTACTGGACAAGAAACTGGAATCACTCACCATTGTGGTCGGGGTAGGTTGGTTCTGTTCTGAATCTGTCACCTGGGTCACTGCTCTTTGGGTTTGGCTCCGGGTCACCACTTGAACGAAGCGTGTCACCAGTCCCTGTCCCAGATCATTCCCGAGGATGACCTTGGCTGGTAGCCCCTTGAGTACTCCGACCTCCACGATTCCTTGATCAGCTCCCCAGTCGAGATGTATCTTGGCGACGGGGATATCGGTCTGTTGTCCCCCGGCGGTGGCAATTCGTACATACTGTCCAGGAATCACCCGGGAGGTGGGAATCAGGTCTGGCTCAATCAATGTGAGTGAGGCCCCAGAATCTCGTAGGCCCTGTACCCGCTGGTCCTCTACCAACACAGGCTGTAAGTGCCCCTGCATATTCTGAGGAGTTGCCTGCTCCTCCCCCAGAACCAGGTCTACAATATACACCCCATCCATCATCTCGGTCGCATCTGAATGGATGACCTCCTCGCAATAATCCTCCATGGGGTAACATACCACAGAGACTGGGGCCGGTCTAGCCCCAGGGAATGGCCCTCGCGTGCGTGGACAGTCCCTCAACAAGTGTCCTGGTTGATTGCAGCGGTAGCACTTCCGAGGTTCTGGGTTAGCCACTTTGAATCTGGGTGGTTGATAAGAAATGTTTTTGATAGGGCCTCCTTTACTACTATCATTTATGCGTGGTTCTCTGTCAGGGAGCTTCTCCGCTCGTGGGGTTCTTGTACCACCTGTTGCACTGAAGACTCTCCATTGGGGACGGTTAGCTATATATTCATCAGCCCATTCTGCAGCTTGTTCAGGCGTGCTGGGCTTCCGGTCTGCGACCCACTCCCGTATCTCTGGTGCCATCTTAATCATTAGTTGTTCTGCCACAATTAGGTTGATGATCTGCTCCACGGTAGAGGCCTGTCTACCCTCGAGCCATTTTCCACAAGCTTGCCGTAGCTGACTGGCAAACTCTTGGTAGGAAGCAGTCCCACTTTTGCTCAGTGTCCTGAATTTGAGACGATAAGATTCTGCAGTGATCTGAAACTTAGCCAGCAATGCCTTCTTTATGCAGGTGTAGATTCCACATTCCTGGGAAGTTAGAGCCCTGTAGGCTTCCAAAGCCCTACCGGTGAGACTTGGCCCCAAGTACTTGGGCCATTCAGCTGGCTCTATCCCGTGCACTCCCATGAGATTCTCAAAGATCTGCAGGTGAGTGTCAATGTCAGTTTCATTCTCTCGAAATGTGGGAACATCCTTAAATCCCAAGCGCCGCTTCTCTTGTTCAGCCCCTCTGGGCGACAGCACAGTTCCGCTGCTAGTAGGGATTTGTACCCCTAATATTGCTTGGATCACTCCAGCTCTCTCTTGTGTAGTTGCACTTTCACCTAGCGCCCCCAGCCAGCTCTGTAGTAGGGCGGGAGTAGCGGTGGTTGACTCGGGTAACCGACTGGAAGTGCTTCCACTGCCTGTCGGTCCTTCTTCATCATCACTCAGGTGGTCGGGATCCTCTGGGTGTGCACGATCCCACTCCAACAACCGTAGTACCAGAATCTCCCGGGTGTCAGTCCCATTATAAGCAATTCCCTTCATCCTGCAAAATCCTTGCAGGTGCGGTTTCCGGGCTGTCCGGTAAAACTTCTCCTGCTCTCTCATGACGTTTTCAATTTGGCCGCCGGTTGCAACTGCTGACTGACTCTCCATGCTGATATTCTCTGGTATTAGCGTGGCTTCTACTCACTCCCCTGGAATTACTGCAGGAACTGTGTGACGTCCCACCGCTGCCGCCAAATGTGAGGATACCGGGTGTCCTGGGTATCCTGGGGTTCAGGGATCACACAGTGGAGCAGGTTATAATGAAGGAATGATGAACTTTATTCATGGAGACACAGAAATTCAGCAAACAGTAAGCAGGGTTATATCATTACAGTCCACTCAGAGTTCAGCAAAGTCTTTTCCAGCTGCTGTATATCTCTTCCCTACCTGGCCAGCTGTAACAGGGAACACAGAGCTGCTATATATCTCTTCCCTACCTGGCCAGCTGTAACAGGGCACACAGAGCTGTTATATATCTTAAGACACTGAGAGGGGACAACACCCCAACCTTCAGAGTCACACTCTACACACACACTATCCCACAATTCCTCTTGCTGCACCACCCTACTTCCCTCTCTCTCCCTCATTGGTGGGCTCAGGTGTCAGTCTTTGCAGAGAGGAAGGAGGAGGGTTTTGTAACAGGAACACACCTTTGCTGTCTGCTGCTGGCAAACTTCCTGTATGAGACATGCAGACTGAGGGTTTCAATTTAAGAACACAGAACTGGGTCATAACTCTTTTCAACATGCAGGCAAGTCCTAGAAGTCCTTTTCCCTTGTCTCCTCACAACAGGGATAGTAGCTGGGGCGCAGGTGACAGATAGGGATAGTAGCACACAGGTGACAGATGGGGGTAGTAGCTGGGGCGCAGGTGACAGATGGGGATAGTAGCACACAGGTGACAGATGGGGGTAGTAGCTGGGGCACAGGTGACAGATGGGGATAGTAGCTGGGGCGCAGGTGACAGATGGTGATAGTAGCTGGGGCGCAGGTGACAGATAGGGATAGTAGCAGGGGTGCAGGTGACAGATAGGGATAGTAGCAGGGGCGCAGGTGACAGATAGGGATAGTAGCAGGGGTGCAGGTGACAGATGGGGATAGTAGCAGGGGCGCAGGTGACAGATGGAGATAGTAGCACACAGGTGACAGATGGGGGTAGTAGCAGGGGCGCAGGTGACAGATGGGGATAGTAGCACACAGGTGACAGATGGGGGTAGTAGCTGGGGCGCAGGTGACAGATAGGGTTAGTAGCACACAGGTGACAGATGGGGATAGTAGCAGGGGCGCAGGTGACAGATGCGGATAGTAGCATACAGGTGACAGATGGGGGTAGTAGCTGGGGCACAGGTGACAGATGGGGATAGTAGCTGGGGCGCAGGTGACAGATGGGGATAGTAGCACACAGGTGACAGATGGGGGTAGAAGCTGGGCCACAGGTGACAGATGGGGATAGTAGCAGGGGCGCAGGTGACAGATAGGGATAGTAGCAGGGGCGCAGGTGACAGATGGGGATAGTAGCAGGGACGCAGGTGACAGATAGGGGTAGTAGCAGGGACACAGATGACAGATAGGGGTAGTAGCACACAGGTGACAGATGGGGGTAGTAGCTGGGGCACAGGTGACAGATGGGGATAGTAGCTGGGGCACAGGTGACAGATAGGGATAGTAGCGCACAGGTGAAAGAAGGGGATAGTAGCTGGGGCACAGGTGACAGATGGAGATAGTAGCTGGAGCACAGGTGACAGATGAGGATAGTAGCAGGGACGCAGGTGACAGATGGGGATAGTAGCAGGGACACAGGTGACAGAAACGGGTAGTAGCAGGGACACAGGTGACTGATGCGGATAGTAGCTGGGGCACAGGTGACAGATGGGGATAGTAGCACACAGGTGACAGATGGGGGTAGTAGCTGGGGCACAGGTGACAGATGGGGATAGTAGCAGGGGTGCAGGTGACAGATAGGGATAGTAGCGCACAGGTGATA
Source organism: Taudactylus pleione (assembly GCA_031769625.1). Classification (NCBI taxonomy): domain Eukaryota; kingdom Metazoa; phylum Chordata; class Amphibia; order Anura; family Myobatrachidae; genus Taudactylus; species Taudactylus pleione. The sequence goes on from JAUIMM010001294.1 coordinate 79,572, forward strand.
GACGGGATAGTAACGGCGCACGTGACAGATTGGGATAGTAGCTGGGGCGCAGGTGACAGATGGGGATAGTAGCAGGGGCGCAGGTGACAGATGGGGATAGTAGCAGGGGTGCAGGTGACAGAAGGGGATAGTTGCAGGGGCGCAGGTGACAGATGGGGTTAGTAGCAGGGGCGCAGGTGACAGATGGGGATAGTAGCAGGGGCGCAGGTGACAGATGGGGATAGTAGCAGGGGCGCAGGTGACAGATAGGGATTGTAGCTGGGGCACTGGTGACATTTGGGGATAGTAGCACACAGGTGACAGATGGGGATAGTAGCAGGGACGCAGGTGACAGATGGGGATAATAGCAGGGGCGCAGGTGACAGACGGTGATAGTAGCACACAGGTGACAGATGGGGATAGTAGCAGGGACGATGGTGACAGATGGAGATAGTAGCAGGGACGCAGGTGACAGATTGGGATAGTAACAGGGGCGCAGGTGACAGATAGGGATAGTAGCTGGGGCACAGGTGACAGATAGGGATAGTAGCACACAGGTGACAGATGGGGATAGTAGCAGGGGCGCAGGTGACAGATAGGGATAGTAGCTGGGGCGCAGGTGACAGACGGGGATAGTAGCAGGGGCGCAGGTGACAGATGGGGATAGTAGCACACAGGTGACAGATGGGGGTAGTAGCAGGGGCACAGGTGACAGATGGGGATACTAGCTGGGGCACAGGTGACAGATGGGGATAGTAGCAGGGGCGCAGGTGACAGATGGGGATAGTAGCACACAGGTGACAGATGGAGGTAGTAGCTGGGGCACAGGTGACAGATGGGGATAGTAGCAGGGGCGCAGGTGACAGATGGGGATAGTAGCAGGGGCGCAGGTGACAGATGGGGATAGTAGCAGGGGCGCAGGTGGCAGACGGTGACAGTAGCTGGGGCACAGGTGACAGATGGGGATAGTAGCACACAGGTGACAGATGGGGATAGTAGCAGGGGCGCAGGTGTCAGATGGGGATAGTAGCACACAGGTGACAGATGGAGGTAGTAGCTGGGGCGCAGGTGACAGATGGGGATAGTAGCAGGGGCGCAGGTGACAGATGGGGATAGTAGCAGGGGCGCAGGTGACATATGGGGATAGTAGCAGGGGCGCAGGTGGCAGACGGTGACAGTAGCTGGGGCACAGGTGACAGATGGGGATAGTAGCACACAGGTGACAGATGGGGATAGTAGCACACAGGTGACATGGGGATAGTAGCAGGGGCGCAGGTGTCAGATGGGGATAGTAGCACACAGGTGACAGATGGAGGTAGTAGCTGGGGCACAGGTGACAGATGGGGATAGTAGCAGGGGCGCAGGTGACAGATGGGGATAGTAGCAGGGGCGCAGGTGACAGATGGGGATAGTAGCAGGGGCGCAGGTGGCAGACGGTGACAGTAGCTGGGGCACAGGTGACAGATGGGGATAGTAGCACACAGGTGACAGATGGGGATAGTAGCAGGGGCGCAGGTGTCAGATGGGGATAGTAGCACACAGGTGACAGATGGAGGTAGTAGCTGGGGCGCAGGTGACAGATGGGGATAGTAGCAGGGGCGCAGGTGACAGATGGGGATAGTAGCAGGGGCGCAGGTGACAGATGGGGATAGTAGCAGGGGCGCAGGTGGCAGACGGTGACAGTAGCTGGGGCACAGGTGACAGATGGGGATAGTAGCACACATGTGACAGATGGGGATAGTAGCACACAGGTGACAGATGGGGATAGTAGCAGGGGCGCAGGTGTCAGATGGGGATAGTAGCACACAGGTGACAGATGGAGGTAGTAGCTGGGGCACAGGTGACAGATGGGGATAGTAGCAGGGGCGCAGGTGACAGATGGGGATAGTAGCAGGGGCGCAGGTGACAGATGGGGATAGTAGCAGGGGCGCAGGTGGCAGACGGTGACAGTAGCTGGGGCACAGGTGACAGATGGGGATAGTAGCACACAGGTGACAGATGGGGATAGTAGCAGGGGCGCAGGTGTCAGATGGGGATAGTAGCACACAGGTGACAGATGGAGGTAGTAGCTGGGGCACAGGTGACAGATGGGGATAGTAGCACACAGGTGACAGATGGAGGTAGTAGCTGGGGCACAGGTGACAGATGGGGATAGTAGCAGGGGCGCAGGTGACAGATGGGGATAGTAGCAGGGGCGCAGGTGACAGATGGGGATAGTAGCAGGGGCGCAGGTGGCAGACGGTGACAGTAGCTGGGGCACAGGTGACAGATGGGGATAGTAGCACACTGGTGACAGATGGGGATAGTAGCAGGGGCGCAGGTGTCAGATGGGGATAGTAGCACACAGGTGACAGATGGAGGTAGTAGCTGGGGCGCAGGTGACAGATGGGGATAGTAGCAGGGGCGCAGGTGACAGATGGGGATAGTAGCAGGGGCGCAGGTGACAGATGGGGATAGTAGCAGGGGCGCAGGTGGCAGACGGTGACAGTAGCTGGGGCACAGGTGACAGATGAGGATAGTAGCAGGGACGCAGGTGACAGATGGGGATAGTAGCTGGGGCGCAGGTGACAGGGATAGTAGCTGGGGCGCAGGTGACAGATAGGGATAGTAGCACACAGGTGACAGATGGGGATAGTAGCTGGGGCGCAGGTGACAGGGATAGTAGCTGGGGCGCAGGTGACAGATAGGGATAGTAGCACACAGGAGACAGACGGGGATAGAAGCTGGGGCGCAGGTGACAGATGGGGATAGTAGCACACAGGTGACAGATGGGGGTAGTAGCAGGGGCGCAGGTGGCAGACGGTGACAGTAGCTGGGGCACAGGTGACAGATGGGGATAGTAGCACACAGGTGACAGATGGGGATAGTAGCACACAGGTGACAGATGGGGATAGTAGCAGGGGCGCAGGTGGCAGACGGTGACAGTAGCTGGGGCACAGGTGACAGATGGGGATAGTAGCACAAAGGTGACAGATGGGGATAGTAGCACACAGGTGACAGATGGGGATAGTAGCAGGGGCGCAGGTGTCAGATGGGGATAGTAGCACACAGGTGACAGATGGAGGTAGTAGCTGGGGCACAGGTGACAGATGGGGATAGTAGCAGGGGCGCAGGTGACAGATGGGGATAGTAGCAGGGGCGCAGGTGACAGATGGGGATAGTAGCAGGGGCGCAGGTGGCAGACGGTGACAGTAGCTGGGGCACAGGTGACAGATGGGGATAGTAGCACACAGGTGACAGATGGGGATAGTAGCAGGGGCGCAGGTGTCAGATGGGGATAGTAGCACACAGGTGACAGATGGAGGTAGTAGCTGGGGCACAGGTGACAGATGGGGATAGTAGCACACAGGTGACAGATGGAGGTAGTAGCTGGGGCACAGGTGACAGATGGGGATAGTAGCAGGGGCGCAGGTGACAGATGGGGATAGTAGCAGGGGCGCAGGTGGCAGACGGTGACAGTAGCTGGGGCACAGGTGACAGATGGGGATAGTAGCACACAGGTGACAGATGGGGATAGTAGCACACAGGTGACAGATGGGGATAGTAGCAGGGGCGCAGGTGTCAGATGGGGATAGTAGCACACAGGTGACAGATGGAGGTAGTAGCTGGGGCACAGGTGACAGATGGGGATAGTAGCAGGGGCGCAGGTGACAGATGGGGATAGTAGCAGGGGCGCAGGTGGCAGACGGTGACAGTAGCTGGGGTACAGGTGACAGATGGGGATAGTAGCACACAGGTGACAGATGGGGATAGTAGCAGGGGCGCAGGTGTCAGATGGGGATAGTAGGACACAGGTGACAGATGGAGGTAGTAGCTGGGGCACAGGTGACAGATGGGGATAGTAGCACACAGGTGACAGATGGAGGTAGTAGCTGGGGCACAGGTGACAGATGGGGATAGTAGCAGGGGCGCAGGTGACAGATGGGGATAGTAGCAGGGGCGCAGGTGGCAGACGGTGACAGTAGCTGGGGCACAGGTGACAGATGGGGATAGTAGCACACAGGTGACAGATGGGGATAGTAGCACACAGGTGACAGATGGGGATAGTAGCAGGGGCGCAGGTGTCAGATGGGGATAGTAGCACACAGGTGACAGATGGAGGTAGTAGCTGGGGCACAGGTGACAGATGGGGATAGTAGCAGGGGCGCAGGTGACAGATGGGGATAGTAGCAGGGGCGCAGGTGACAGATGGGGATAGTAGCAGGGGCGCAGGTGGCAGACGGTGACAGTAGCTGGGGCACAGGTGACAGATGGGGATAGTAGCACACAGGTGACAGATGGGGATAGTAGCAGGGGCGCAGGTGTCAGATGGGGATAGTAGCACACAGGTGACAGATGGAGGTAGTAGCTGGGGCACAGGTGACAGATGGGGATAGTAGCACACAGGTGACAGATGGAGGTAGTAGCTGGGGCACAGGTGACAGATGGGGATAGTAGCAGGGGCGCAGGTGACAGATGGGGATAGTAGCAGGGGCGCAGGTGACAGATGGGGATAGTAGCAGGGGCACAGGTGACAGATGGGGATAGTAGCAGGGGCGCAGGTGGCAGACGGTGACAGTAGCTGGGGTACAGGTGACAGATGGGGATAGTAGCACACAGGTGACAGATGGGGATAGTAGCAGGGGCGCAGGTGTCAGATGGGGATAGTAGCACACAGGTGACAGATGGAGGTAGTAGCTGGGGCACAGGTGACAGATGGGGATAGTAGCACACAGGTGACAGATGGAGGTAGTAGCTGGGGCACAGGTGACAGATGGGGATAGTAGCAGGGGCGCAGGTGACAGATGGGGATAGTAGCAGGGGCGCAGGTGGCAGACGGTGACAGTAGCTGGGGCACAGGTGACAGATGGGGATAGTAGCACACAGGTGACAGATGGGGATAGTAGCACACAGGTGACAGATGGGGATAGTAGCAGGGGCGCAGGTGTCAGATGGGGATAGTAGCACACAGGTGACAGATGGAGGTAGTAGCTGGGGCACAGGTGACAGATGGGGATAGTAGCAGGGGCGCAGGTGACAGATGGGGATAGTAGCAGGGGCGCAGGTGACAGATGGGGATAGTAGCAGGGGCGCAGGTGGCAGACGGTGACAGTAGCTGGGGCACAGGTGACAGATGGGGATAGTAGCACACAGGTGACAGATGGGGATAGTAGCAGGGGCGCAGGTGTCAGATGGGGATAGTAGCACACAGGTGACAGATGGAGGTAGCTGGGGCACAGGTGACAGATGGGGATAGTAGCACACAGGTGACAGATGGAGGTAGTAGCTGGGGCACAGGTGACAGATGGGGATAGTAGCAGGGGCGCAGGTGACAGATGGGGATAGTAGCAGGGGCGCAGGTGACAGATGGGGATAGTAGCAGGGGCACAGGTGACAGATGGGGATAGTAGCAGGGGCGCAGGTGACAGATGGGGATAGTAGCAGGGGCGCAGGTGACAGATGGGGATAGTAGCAGGGGCGCAGGTGGCAGACGGTGACAGTAGCTGGGGCACAGGTGACAGATGGGGATAGTAGCACACAGGTGACAGATGGGGATAGTAGCAGGGGCGCAGGTGTCAGATGGGGATAGTAGCACACAGGTGACAGATGGAGGTAGTAGCTGGGGCACAGGTGACAGATGGGGATAGTAGCACACAGGTGACAGATGGAGGTAGTAGCTGGGGCACAGGTGACAGATGGGGATAGTAGCAGGGGCGCAGGTGACAGATGGGGATAGTAGCAGGGGCGCAGGTGACAGATGGGGATAGTAGCAGGGGCGCAGGTGACAGATGGGGATAGTAGCAGGGGCGCAGGTGGCAGACGGTGACAGTAGCTGGGGCACAGGTGACAGATGGGGATAGTAGCACACAGGTGACAGATGGGGATAGTAGCAGGGGCGCAGGTGTCAGATGGGGATAGTAGCACACAGGTGACAGATGGAGGTAGTAGCTGGGGCACAGGTGACAGATGGGGATAGTAGCAGGGGCGCAGGTGACAGATGGGGATAGTAGCAGGGGCGCAGGTGACAGATGGGGATAGTAGCAGGGGCGCAGGTGGCAGACGGTGACAGTAGCTGGGGCACAGGTGACAGATGGGGATAGTAGCACACAGGTGACAGATGGGGATAGTAGCACACAGGTGACAGATGGGGATAGTAGCAGGGGCGCAGGTGTCAGATGGGGATAGTAGCACACAGGTGACAGATGGAGGTAGTAGCTGGGGCACAGGTTACAGATGGGGATAGTAGCAGGGGCGCAGGTGACAGATGGGGATAGTAGCAGGGGCGCAGGTGACAGATGGGGATAGTAGCAGGGGCGCAGGTGGCAGACGGTGACAGTAGCTGGGGCACAGGTGACAGATGGGGATAGTAGCAGGGGCGCAGGTGACAGATGGGGATAGTAGCAGGGGCGCAGGTGGCAGACGGTGACAGTAGCTGGGGCACAGGTGACAGATGGGGATAGTAGCACACAGGTGACAGATGGGGATAGTAGCAGGGGCGCAGGTGTCAGATGGGGATAGTAGCACACAGGTGACAGATGGAGGTAGTAGCTGGGGCACAGGTGACAGATGGGGATAGTAGCACACAGGTGACAGATGGAGGTAGTAGCTGGGGCGCAGGTGACAGATGGGGATAGTAGCAGGGGCGCAGGTGACAGATGGGGATAGTAGCAGGGGCGCAGGTGACAGATGGGGATAGTAGCAGGGGCGCAGGTGGCAGACGGTGACAGTAGCTGGGGCACAGGTGACAGATGGGGATAGTAGCACACAGGTGACAGATGGGGATAGTAGCACACAGGTGACAGATGGGGATAGTAGCAGGGGCGCAGGTGTCAGATGGGGATAGTAGCACACAGGTGACAGATGGAGGTAGTAGCTGGGGCACAGGTGACAGATGGGGATAGTAGCAGGGGCGCAGGTGACAGATGGGGATAGTAGCAGGGGCGCAGGTGACAGATGGGGATAGTAGCAGGGGCGCAGGTGGCAGACGGTGACAGTAGCTGGGGCACAGGTGACAGATGGGGATAGTAGCACACAGGTGACAGATGGGGATAGTAGCAGGGGCGCAGGTGTCAGATGGGGATAGTAGCACACAGGTGACAGATGGAGGTAGTAGCTGGGGCACAGGTGACAGATGGGGATAGTAGCACACAGGTGACAGATGGAGGTAGTAGCTGGGGCACAGGTGACAGATGGGGATAGTAGCAGGGGCGCAGGTGACAGATGGGGATAGTAGCAGGGGCGCAGGTGGCAGACGGTGACAGTAGCTGGGGCACAGGTGACAGATGGGGATAGTAGCACACAGGTGACAGATGGGGATAGTAGCACACAGGTGACAGATGGGGATAGTAGCAGGGGCGCAGGTGTCAGATGGGGATAGTAGCACACAGGTGACAGATGGAGGTAGTAGCTGGGGCACAGGTGACAGATGGGGATAGTAGCAGGGGCGCAGGTGACAGATGGGGATAGTAGCAGGGGCGCAGGTGACAGATGGGGATAGTAGCAGGGGCGCAGGTGGCAGACGGTGACAGTAGCTGGGGCACAGGTGACAGATGGGGATAGTAGCACACAGGTGACAGATGGGGATAGTAGCAGGGGCGCAGGTGTCAGATGGGGATAGTAGCACACAGGTGACAGATGGAGGTAGTAGCTGGGGCACAGGTGACAGATGGGGATAGTAGCACACAGGTGACAGATGGAGGTAGTAGCTGGGGCACAGGTGACAGATGGGGATAGTAGCAGGGGCGCAGGTGACAGATGGGGATAGTAGCAGGGGCGCAGGTGGCAGACGGTGACAGTAGCTGGGGCACAGGTGACAGATGGGGATAGTAGCACACAGGTGACAGATGGGGATAGTAGCACACAGGTGACAGATGGGGATAGTAGCAGGGGCGCAGGTGTCAGATGGGGATAGTAGCACACAGGTGACAGATGGAGGTAGTAGCTGGGGCACAGGTGACAGATGGGGATAGTAGCAGGGGCGCAGGTGACAGATGGGGATAGTAGCAGGGGCGCAGGTGACAGATGGGGATAGTAGCAGGGGCGCAGGTGGCAGACGGTGACAGTAGCTGGGGCACAGGTGACAGATGGGGATAGTAGCACACAGGTGACAGATGGGGATAGTAGCAGGGGCGCAGGTGTCAGATGGGGATAGTAGCACACAGGTGACAGATGGAGGTAGTAGCTGGGGCACAGGTGACAGATGGGGATAGTAGCACACAGGTGACAGATGGAGGTAGTAGCTGGGGCACAGGTGACAGATGGGGATAGTAGCAGGGGCGCAGGTGACAGATGGGGATAGTAGCAGGGGCGCAGGTGGCAGACGGTGACAGTAGCTGGGGCACAGGTGACAGATGGGGATAGTAGCACACAGGTGACAGATGGGGATAGTAGCAGGGGCGCAGGTTTCAGATGGGGATAGTAGCACACAGGTGACAGATGGAGGTAGTAGCTGGGGCACAGGTGACAGATGGGGATAGTAGCAGGGGCGCAGGTGACAGATGGGGATAGTAGCAGGGGCGCAGGTGACAGATGGGGATAGTAGCAGGGGCGCAGGTGGCAGACGGTGACAGTAGCTGGGGCACAGGTGACAGATGGGGATAGTAGCACACAGGTGACAGATGGGGATAGTAGCAGGGGCGCAGGTGTCAGATGGGGATAGTAGCTGGGGCACAGGTGACAGATGGGGATAGTAGCACACAGGTGACAGATGGAGGTAGTAGCTGGGGCACAGGTGACAGATGGGGATAGTAGCAGGGGCGCAGGTGACAGATGGGGATAGTAGCAGGGGCGCAGGTGACAGATGGGGATAGTAGCAGGGGCGCAGGTGACAGATGGGGATAGTAGCAGGGGCGCAGGTGACAGATGGGGATAGTAGCAGGGGCGCAGGTGACAGATGGGGATAGTAGCAGGGGCGCAGGTGACAGATGGGGATAGTAGCTGGGGCACAGGTGACAGATGGGGATAGTAGCACACAGGTGACAGATGGGGATAGTAGCAGGGGCGCAGGTGTCAGATGGGGATAGTAGCTGGGGCACAGGTGACAGATGGGGATAGTAGCACACAGGTGACAGATGGAGGTAGTAGCTGGGGCACAGGTGACAGATGGGGATAGTAGCAGGGGCGCAGGTGACAGATGGGGATAGTAGCAGGGGCGCAGGTGACAGATGGGGATAGTAGCAGGGGCGCAGGTGACAGATGGGGATAGTAGCTGGGGCACAGGTGACAGATGGGGATAGTAGCAGGGGCGCAGGTGACAGATGGGGATAGTAGCTGGGGCGCAGGTGACAGATGGGGATAGTAGCAGGGGCGCAGGTGGCAGACGGTGACAGTAGCTGGGGCACAGGTGACAGATGGGGATAGTAGCACACAGGTGACAGATGGGGATAGTAGCAGGGGCGCAGGTGTCAGATGGGGATAGTAGCTGGGGCACAGGTGACAGATGGGGATAGTAGCACACAGGTGACAGATGGAGGTAGTAGCTGGGGCACAGGTGACAGATGGGGATAGTAGCAGGGGCGCAGGTGACAGATGGGGATAGTAGCAGGGGCGCAGGTGACAGATTGGGATAGTAGCTGGGGCACAGGTGACAGATGGGGATAGTAGCAGGGGCGCAGGTGACAGATGGGGATAGTAGCAGGGGCGCAGGTGACAGATGGAGATAGTAGCAGGGGCGCAGGTGGCAGACGGTGACAGTAGCTGGGGCACAGGTGACAGATGGGGATAGTAGCACACAGGTGACAGATGGGGATAGTAGCAGGGGCGCAGGTGTCAGATGGGGATAGTAGCTGGGGCACAGGTGACAGATGGGGATAGTAGCACACAGGTGACAGATGGAGGTAGTAGCTGGGGCACAGGTGACAGATGGGGATAGTAGCAGGGGCGCAGGTGACAGATGGGGATAGTAGCAGGGGCGCAGGTGACAGATGGGGATAGTAGCAGGGGCGCAGGTGACAGATTGGGATAGTAGCTGGGGCACAGGTGACAGATGGGGATAGTAGCAGGGGCGCAGGTGACAGATTGGGATAGTAGCTGGGGCACAGGTGACAGATGGGGATAGTAGCAGGGGCGCAGGTGACAGATGGGGATAGTAGCAGGGGCGCAGGTGACAGATGGGGATAGTAGCAGGGGCGCAGGTGGCAGACGGTGACAGTAGCTGGGGCACAGGTGACAGATGGGGATAGTAGCACACAGGTGACAGATGGGGATAGTAGCAGGGGCGCAGGTGTCAGATGGGGATAGTAGCTGGGGCACAGGTGACAGATGGGGATAGTAGCACACAGGTGACAGATGGAGGTAGTAGCTGGGGCACAGGTGACAGATGGGGATAGTAGCAGGGGCGCAGGTGACAGATGGGGATAGTAGCAGGGGCGCAGGTGACAGATGGGGATAGTAGCAGGGGCGCAGGTGACAGATTGGGATAGTAGCTGGGGCACAGGTGACAGATGGGGATAGTAGCAGGGGCGCAGGTGACAGATGGGGATAGTAGCAGGGGCGCAGGTGACAGATGGGGATAGTAGCAGGGGCGCAGGTGGCAGACGGTGACAGTAGCTGGGGCACAGGTGACAGATGGGGATAGTAGCACACAGGTGACAGATGGGGATAGTAGCAGGGGCGCAGGTGTCAGATGGGGATAGTAGCTGGGGCACAGGTGACAGATGGGGATAGTAGCACACAGGTGACAGATGGAGGTAGTAGCTGGGGCACAGGTGACAGATGGGGATAGTAGCAGGGGCGCAGGTGACAGATGGGGATAGTAGCAGGGGCGCAGGTGACAGATGGGGATAGTAGCAGGGGCGCAGGTGACAGATTGGGATAGTAGCTGGGGCACAGGTGACAGATGGGGATAGTAGCAGGGGCGCAGGTGACAGATGGGGATAGTAGCAGGGGCGCAGGTGACAGATGGGGATAGTAGCAGGGGCGCAGGTGGCAGACGGTGACAGTAGCTGGGGCACAGGTGACAGATGGGGATAGTAGCACACAGGTGACAGATGGGGATAGTAGCAGGGGCGCAGGTGTCAGATGGGGATAGTAGCTGGGGCACAGGTGACAGATGGGGATAGTAGCAGGGGCGCAGGTGACAGATGGGGATAGTAGCAGGGGCGCAGGTGACAGATGGGGATAGTAGCAGGGGCGCAGGTGACAGATGGGGATAGTAGCTGGGGCACAGGTGACAGATGGGGATAGTAGCAGGGGCGCAGGTGACAGATGGGGATAGTAGCAGGGGCGCAGGTGACAGATGGGGATAGTAGCAGGGGCGCAGGTGGCAGACGGTGACAGTAGCTGGGGCACAGGTGACAGATGGGGATAGTAGCACACAGGTGACAGATGGGGATAGTAGCAGGGGCGCAGGTGTCAGATGGGGATAGTAGCTGGGGCACAGGTGACAGATGGGGATAGTAGCACACAGGTGACAGATGGAGGTAGTAGCTGGGGCACAGGTGACAGATGGGGATAGTAGCAGGGGCGCAGGTGACAGATGGGGATAGTAGCAGGGGCGCAAGTGACAGATTGGGATAGTAGCTGGGGCACAGGTGACAGATGGGGATAGTAGCAGGGGCGCAGGTGACAGATGGGGATAGTAGCAGGGGCGCAGGTGACAGATGGGGATAGTAGCAGGGGCGCAGGTGGCAGACGGTGACAGTAGCTGGGGCACAGGTGACAGATGGGGATAGTAGCACACAGGTGACAGATGGGGATAGTAGCAGGGGCGCAGGTGTCAGATGGGGATAGTAGCTGGGGCACAGGTGACAGATGGGGATAGTAGCTGGGGCACAGGTGACAGATGGAGGTAGTAGCTGGGGCACAGGTGACAGATGGGGATAGTAGCACACAGGTGACAGATGGGGATAGTAGCAGGGGCGCAGGTGACAGATGGGGATAGTAGCTGGGGCACAGGTGACAGATGGGGATAGTAGCACACAGGTGACAGATGGAGGTAGTAGCTGGGGCACAGGTGACAGATGGGGATAGTAGCACACAGGTGACAGATGGGGATAGTAGCAGGGGCGCAGGTGACAGATTGGGATAGTAGCTGGGGCACAGGTGACAGATGGGGATAGTAGCAGGGGCGCAGGTGACAGATGGGGATAGTAGCAGGGGCGCAGGTGACAGATGGGGATAGTAGCAGGGGCGCAGGTGGCAGACGGTGACAGTAGCTGGGGCACAGGTGACAGATGGGGATAGTAGCACACAGGTGACAGATGGGGATAGTAGCAGGGGCGCAGGTGTCAGATGGGGATAGTAGCTGGGGCACAGGTGACAGATGGGGATAGTAGCACACAGGTGACAGATGGAGGTAGTAGCTGGGGCACAGGTGACAGATGGGGATAGTAGCAGGGGCGCAGGTGACAGATGGGGATAGTAGCAGGGGCGCAGGTGACAGATTGGGATAGTAGCTGGGGCACAGGTGACAGATGGGGATAGTAGCAGGGGCGCAGGTGACAGATGGGGATAGTAGCAGGGGCGCAGGTGACAGATGGGGATAGTAGCAGGGGCGCAGGTGGCAGACGGTGACAGTAGCTGGGGCACAGGTGACAGATGGGGATAGTAGCACACAGGTGACAGATGGGGATAGTAGCAGGGGCGCAGGTGTCAGATGGGGATAGTAGCTGGGGCACAGGTGACAGATGGGGATAGTAGCACACAGGTGACAGATGGAGGTAGTAGCTGGGGCACAGGTGACAGATGGGGATAGTAGCACACAGGTGACAGATGGGGATAGTAGCAGGGGCGCAGGTGACAGATGGGGATAGTAGCTGGGGCACAGGTGACAGATGGGGATAGTAGCACACAGGTGACAGATGGAGGTAGTAGCTGGGGCACAGGTGACAGATGGGGATAGTAGCACACAGGTGACAGATGGGGATAGTAGCAGGGGCGCAGGTGACAGATTGGGATAGTAGCTGGGGCACAGGTGACAGATGGGGATAGTAGCAGGGGCGCAGGTGACAGATGGGGATAGTAGCAGGGGCGCAGGTGACAGATGGGGATAGTAGCAGGGGCGCAGGTGGCAGACGGTGACAGTAGCTGGGGCACAGGTGACAGATGGGGATAGTAGCACACAGGTGACAGATGGGGATAGTAGCAGGGGCGCAGGTGTCAGATGGGGATAGTAGCTGGGGCACAGGTGACAGATGGGGATAGTAGCACACAGGTGACAGATGGAGGTAGTAGCTGGGGCACAGGTGACAGATGGGGATAGTAGCACACAGGTGACAGATGGGGATAGTAGCAGGGGCGCAGGTGACAGATGGGGATAGTAGCTGGGGCACAGGTGACAGATGGGGATAGTAGCAGGGGCGCAGGTGACAGATGGGGATAGTAGCAGGGGCGCAGGTGGCAGACGGTGACAGTAGCTGGGGCACAGGTGACAGATGGGGATAGTAGCACACAGGTGACAGATGGGGATAGTAGCAGGGGCGCAGGTGACAGATGGGGATAGTAGCAGGGGCGCAGGTGGCAGACGGTGACAGTAGCTGGGGCACAGGTGACAGATGGGGATAGTAGCACACAGGTGACAGATGGGGATAGTAGCTGGGGCACAGGTGACAGATGGGGATAGTAGCAGGGGCGCAGGTGACAGATGGGGATAGTAGCAGGGGCGCAGGTGACAGATGGGGATAGTAGCAGGGGCGCAGGTGACAGATGGGGATAGTAGCAGGGGCGCAGGTGACAGATGGGGATAGTAGCAGGGGCGCAGGTGACAGATGGGGATAGTAGCTGGGGCACAGGTGACAGATGGGGATAGTAGCACACAGGTGACAGATGGGGATAGTAGCAGGGGCGCAGGTGTCAGATGGGGATAGTAGCTGGGGCACAGGTGACAGATGGGGATAGTAGCACACAGGTGACAGATGGAGGTAGTAGCTGGGGCACAGGTGACAGATGGGGATAGTAGCAGGGGCGCAGGTGACAGATGGGGATAGTAGCAGGGGCGCAGGTGACAGATGGGGATAGTAGCAGGGGCGCAGGTGACAGATGGGGATAGTAGCTGGGGCGCAGGTGACAGATGGGGATAGTAGCAGGGGCGCAGGTGACAGATGGGGATAGTAGCAGGGGCGCAGGTGACAGATGGGGATAGTAGCAGGGGCGCAGGTGGCAGACGGTGACAGTAGCTGGGGCACAGGTGACAGATGGGGATAGTAGCACACAGGTGACAGATGGGGATAGTAGCAGGGGCGCAGGTGTCAGATGGGGATAGTAGCTGGGGCACAGGTGACAGATGGGGATAGTAGCACACAGGTGACAGATGGAGGTAGTAGCTGGGGCACAGGTGACAGATGGGGATAGTAGCAGGGGCGCAGGTGACAGATGGGGATAGTAGCAGGGGCGCAGGTGACAGATTGGGATAGTAGCTGGGGCACAGGTGACAGATGGGGATAGTAGCAGGGGCGCAGGTGACAGATGGGGATAGTAGCAGGGGCGCAGGTGACAGATGGAGATAGTAGCAGGGGCGCAAGTGGCAGACGGTGACAGTAGCTGGGGCGCAGGTGACAGATGGGGATAGTAGCACACAGGTGACAGATGGGGATAGTAGCAGGGGCGCAGGTGTCAGATGGGGATAGTAGCTGGGGCACAGGTGACAGATGGGGATAGTAGCACACAGGTGACAGATGGAGGTAGTAGCTGGGGCGCAGGTGACAGATGGGGATAGTAGCAGGGGCGCAGGTGACAGATGGGGATAGTAGCAGGGGCGCAGGTGACAGATGGGGATAGTAGCAGGGGCGCAGGTGACAGATTGGGATAGTAGCTGGGGCACAGGTGACAGATGGGGATAGTAGCAGGGGCGCAGGTGACAGATTGGGATAGTAGCTGGGGCACAGGTGACAGATGGGGATAGTAGCAGGGGCGCAGGTGACAGATGGGGATAGTAGCAGGGGCGCAGGTGACAGAAGGGGATAGTAGCAGGGGCGCAGGTGGCAGACGGTGACAGTAGCTGGGGCACAGGTGACAGATGGGGATAGTAGCACACAGGTGACAGATGGGGATAGTAGCAGGGGCGCAGGTGTCAGATGGGGATAGTAGCTGGGGCAACAGGTGACAGATGGGGATAGTAGCACACAGGTGACAGATGGAGGTAGTAGCTGGGCACAGGTGACAGATGGGGATAGTAGCAGGGGCGCAGGTGACAGATGGGGATAGTAGCAGGGGCGCAGGTGACAGATGGGGATAGTAGCAGGGGCGCAGGTGACAGATGGGGATAGTAGCAGGGGCGCAGGTGACAGATGGGGATAGTAGCAGGGGCGCAGGTGACAGATGGGGATAGTAGCAGGGGCGCAGGTGACAGATGGGGATAGTAGCAGGGGCGCAGGTGGCAGACGGTGACAGTAGCTGGGGCACAGGTGACAGATGGGGATAGTAGCACACAGGTGACAGATGGGGATAGTAGCAGGGGCGCAGGTGTCAGATGGGGATAGTAGCTGGGGCACAGGTGACAGATGGGGATAGTAGCACACAGGTGACAGATGGAGGTAGTAGCTGGGGCACAGGTGACAGATGGGGATAGTAGCAGGGGCGCAGGTGACAGATGGGGATAGTAGCAGGGGCGCAGGTGACAGATGGGGATAGTAGCAGGGGCGCAGGTGACAGATTGGGATAGTAGCTGGGGCACAGGTGACAGATGGGGATAGTAGCAGGGGCGCAGGTGACAGATGGGGATAGTAGCAGGGGCGCAGGTGACAGACGGGGATAGTAGCAGGGGCGCAGGTGGCAGACGGTGACAGTAGCTGGGGCACAGGTGACAGATGGGGATAGTAGCACACAGGTGACAGATGGGGATAGTAGCAGGGGCGCAGGTGTCAGATGGGGATAGAAGCTGGGGCACAGGTGACAGATGGGGATAGTAGCAGGGGCGCAGGTGACAGATGGGGATAGTAGCAGGGGCGCAGGTGACAGATGGGGATAGTAGCAGGGGCGCAGGTGGCAGACGGTGACAGTAGCTGGGGCACAGGTGACAGATGGGGATAGTAGCACACAGGTGACAGATGGGGATAGTAGCAGGGGCGCAGGTGTCAGATGGGGATAGTAGCTGGGGCACAGGTGACAGATGGGGATAGTAGCACACAGGTGACAGATGGAGGTAGTAGCTGGGGCACAGGTGACAGATGGGGATAGTAGCAGGGGCGCAGGTGACAGATGGGGATAGTAGCAGGGGCGCAGGTGACAGATGGGGATAGTAGCAGGGGCGCAGGTGACAGATGGGGATAGTAGCAGGGGCGCAGGTGGCAGACGGTGACAGTAGCTGGGGCACAGGTGACAGATGGGGATAGTAGCACACAGGTGACAGATGGGGATAGTAGCAGGGGCGCAGGTGTCAGATGGGGATAGTAGCTGGGGCACAGGTGACAGATGGGGATAGTAGCACACAGGTGACAGATGGAGGTAGTAGCTGGGGCACAGGTGACAGATGGGGATAGTAGCAGGGGCGCAGGTGACAGATGGGGATAGTAGCAGGGGCGCAGGTGACAGATGGGGATAGTAGCAGGGGCGCAGGTGACAGATTGGGATAGTAGCTGGGGCACAGGTGACAGATGGGGATAGTAGCAGGGGCGCAGGTGACAGATGGGGATAGTAGCAGGGGCGCAGGTGACAGATGGGGATAGTAGCAGGGGCGCAGGTGGCAGACGGTGACAGTAGCTGGGGCACAGGTGACAGATGGGGATAGTAGCACACAGGTGACAGATGGGGATAGTAGCAGGGGCGCAGGTGTCAGATGGGGATAGTAGCTGGGGCACAGGTGACAGATGGGGATAGTAGCACACAGGTGACAGATGGAGGTAGTAGCTGGGGCACAGGTGACAGATGGGGATAGTAGCACACAGGTGACAGATGGGGATAGTAGCAGGGGCGCAGGTGACAGATGGGGATAGTAGCTGGGGCACAGGTGACAGATGGGGATAGTAGCACACAGGTGACAGATGGAGGTAGTAGCTGGGGCACAGGTGACAGATGGGGATAGTAGCACACAGGTGACAGATGGGGATAGTAGCAGGGGCGCAGGTGACAGATTGGGATAGTAGCTGGGGCACAGGTGACAGATGGGGATAGTAGCAGGGGCGCAGGTGACAGATGGGGATAGTAGCAGGGGCGCAGGTGACAGATGGGGATAGTAGCAGGGGCGCAGGTGGCAGACGGTGACAGTAGCTGGGGCACAGGTGACAGATGGGGATAGTAGCACACAGGTGACAGATGGGGATAGTAGCAGGGGCGCAGGTGTCAGATGGGGATAGTAGCTGGGGCACAGGTGACAGATGGGGATAGTAGCACACAGGTGACAGATGGAGGTAGTAGCTGGGGCACAGGTGACAGATGGGGATAGTAGCACACAGGTGACAGATGGGGATAGTAGCAGGGGCGCAGGTGTCAGATGGGGATAGTAGCTGGGGCACAGGTGACAGATGGGGATAGTAGCACACAGGTGACAGATGGAGGTAGTAGCTGGGGCACAGGTGACAGATGGGGATAGTAGCAGGGGCGCAGGTGACAGATGGGGATAGTAGCAGGGGCGCAGGTGACAGATGGGGATAGTAGCAGGGGCGCAGGTGACAGATTGGGATAGTAGCTGGGGCACAGGTGACAGATGGGGATAGTAGCAGGGGCGCAGGTGACAGATGGGGATAGTAGCAGGGGCGCAGGTGACAGATGGGGATAGTAGCAGGGGCGCAGGTGGCAGACGGTGACAGTAGCTGGGGCACAGGTGACAGATGGGGATAGTAGCACACAGGTGACAGATGGGGATAGTAGCAGGTGCGCAGGTGTCAGATGGGGATAGTAGCTGGGGCACAGGTGACAGATGGGGATAGTAGCACACAGGTGACAGATGGAGGTAGTAGCTGGGGCACAGGTGACAGATGGGGATAGTAGCAGGGGCGCAGGTGACAGATGGGGATAGTAGCAGGGGCGCAGGTGACAGATGGGGATAGTAGCTGGGGCACAGGTGACAGATGGGGATAGTAGCAGGGGCGCAGGTGACAGATGGGGATAGTAGCAGGGGCGCAGGTGACAGATGGGGATAGTAGCAGGGGCGCAGGTGGCAGACGGTGACAGTAGCTGGGGCACAGGTGACAGATGGGGATAGTAGCACACAGGTGACAGATGGGGATAGTAGCAGGGGCGCAGGTGTCAGATGGGGATAGTAGCTGGGGCACAGGTGACAGATGGGGATAGTAGCACACAGGTGACAGATGGAGGTAGTAGCTGGGGCACAGGTGACAGATGGGGATAGTAGCAAACAGGTGACAGATGGGGATAGTAGCAGGGGCGCAGGTGACAGATGGGGATAGTAGCTGGGGCACAGGTGACAGATGGGGATAGTAGCACACAGGTGACAGATGGAGGTAGTAGCTGGGGCACAGGTGACAGATGGGGATAGTAGCACACAGGTGACAGATGGGGATAGTAGCAGGGGCGCAGGTGACAGATTGGGATAGTAGCTGGGGCACAGGTGACAGATGGGGATAGTAGCAGGGGCGCAGGTGACAGATGGGGATAGTAGCAGGGGCGCAGGTGACAGATGGGGATAGTAGCAGGGGCGCAGGTGGCAGACGGTGACAGTAGCTGGGGCACAGGTGACAGATGGGGATAGTAGCACACGGTGACAGATGGGGATGAGTAGCAGGGGCGCAGGTGTCAGATGGGAATAGTAAGCTGGGCACAGGTGACAGATGGGGATAGTAGCAGCACAGGTGACAGATGGAGGTAGTAGCTGGGGGCACAGGTGACAGATGGGGATAGTAGCAGCACCAGGTGACAGATGGGGATAGTAGCTGGGCGCACAGGTGACAGATGGGGATAGTAGCAGGGGCACAGGTGACAGATGGGGATAGTAGCAGGGGGCGCAGGTGACAGATGGGGATAGTAGCAGGGGCGCAGGTGGCAGACGGTGACAGAGCTGGGCACAGGTGACAGATGGGGATAGTAGCAGCACAGGTGACAGATGGGGATAGTAGCAGGGGCGCAGGTGACAGATGGGGATAGTAGCAGGGGCGCAGGTGGCAGACGGTGACAGTAGCTGGGGCACAGGTGACAGATGGGGATAGTAGCACACAGGTGACAGATGGGGATAGTAGCTGGGGCACAGGTGACAGATGGGGGATAGTAGCACACAGGTGACAGATGGAGGTAGTAGCTGGGGCACAGGTGACAGATGGGGATAGTAGCACACAGGTGACAGATGGAGGTAGTAGCTGGGGCACAGGTGACAGATGGGGATAGTAGCACACAGGTGACAGATGGGGATAGTAGCAGGGGCGCAGGTGACAGATGGGATAGTAGCTGGGGCACAGGTGACAGATGGGGATAGTAGCAGGGGCGCAGTGACAGATGGGGATAGTAGCAGGGGCGCAGGTGGACAGATGGGGATAGTAGCAGGGGCGCAGGTGGCAGACGGTGACAGTAGCTGGGGCACAGGTGACAGATGGGGATAGTAGCACACAGGTGACAGATGGGGATAGTAGCAGGGGCGCAGGTGACAGATGGGGATAGTAGCAGGGGCGCAGGTGGCAGACGGTGACAGTAGCTGGGGCACAGGTGACAGATGGGGATAGTAGCACACAGGTGACAGATGGGGATAGTAGCTGGGGCACAGGTGACAGATGGGGATAGTAGCACACAGGTGACAGATGGAGGTAGTAGCTGGGGCACAGGTGACAGATGGGGATAGTAGCACACAGGTGACAGATGGAGGTAGTAGCTGGGGCAAGGTGACAGATGGGGATAGTAGCACACAGGTGACAGATGGGGGATAGTAGCAGGGGCGCAGGTGACAGATGGGGATAGTAGCTGGGGCACAGGTGACAGATGGGGATAGTAGCAGGGGCGCAGGTGACAGATGGGGATAGTAGCAGGGGCGCAGGTGGCAGACGGTGACAGTAGCTGGGGCACAGGTGACAGATGGGGATAGTAGCACACAGGTGACAGATGGAGTAGTAGCTGGGGCACAGGTGACAGATGGGGATAGTAGCACACAGGTGACAGATGGAGGTAGTAGCTGGGGCACAGGTGACAGATGGGGATAGTAGCACACAGGTGACAGATGGGGATAGTAGCAGGGGCGCAGGTGACAGATGGGGATAGTAGCTGGGGCACAGGTGACAGATGGGGATAGTAGCAGGGGCGCAGGTGACAGATGGGGATAGTAGCAGGGGCGCAGGTGACAGATGGGGATAGTAGCAGGGGCGCAGGTGGCAGACGGTGACAGTAGCTGGGGCACAGGTGACAGATGGGGATAGTAGCACACAGGTGACAGATGGGGATAGTAGCAGGGGCGCAGGTGACAGATGGGGATAGTAGCAGGGGCGCAGGTGGCAGACGGTGACAGTAGCTGGGGCACAGGTGACAGATGGGGATAGTAGCACACAGGTGACAGATGGGGATAGTAGCTGGGGCACAGGTGACAGATGGGGATAGTAGCACACAGGTGACAGATGGAGGTAGTAGCTGGGGCACAGGTGACAGATGGGGATAGTAGCACACAGGTGACAGATGGAGGTAGTAGCTGGGGCACAGGTGACAGATGGGGATAGTAGCACACAGGTGACAGATGGGGATAGTAGCAGGGGCGCAGGTGACAGATGGGGATAGTAGCTGGGGCACAGGTGACAGATGGGGATAGTAGCAGGGGCGCAGGTGACAGATGGGGATAGTAGCAGGGGCGCAGGTGGCAGACGGTGACAGTAGCTGGGGCACAGGTGACAGATGGGGATAGTAGCACACAGGTGACAGATGGGGATAGTAGCTGGGCACAGGTGACAGATGGGGATAGTAGCACACAGGTGACAGATGGAGGTAGTAGCTGGGGCAGCAGGTGACAGATGGGGATAGTAGCACAGGTGCAGAGGAGGTAGAGCTGGGCACGGTGACAGATGGGGATAGTAGCAACAGGTGACAGATGGGGATAGTAGCAGGGCACAGGTGACAGATGGGGATAGTAGCTGGGCACAGGTGACAGATGGGGATAGTAGCAGGGGCGCAGGTGACAGATGGGGATAGTAGCAGGGGCGCAGGTGGCAGACGGTGATAGTAGCTGGGGCACAGGTGACAGATGGGGATAGTAGCAGGGCACAGGTGACAGATGGGGATAGTAGCTGGGCACAGGTGACAGATGGGGATAGTAGCAGTGGCGCAGGTGACAGATGGGGATAGTAGCAGGGGCGCAGGTGGCAGACGGTGACAGTAGCTGGGGCACAGGTGACAGATGGGGATAGTAGCACACAGGTTGACAGATGGAGGTAGTAGCTGGGGCACAGGTGACAGATGGGGATAGTAGCACACAGGTGACAGATGGAGGTAGTAGCTGGGGCACAGGTGACAGATGGGGATAGTAGCACACAGGTGACAGATGGGGATAGTAGCAGGGGCGCAGGTGACAGATGGGGATAGTAGCTGGGGCACAGGTGACAGATGGGGATAGTAGCAGGGGCGCAGGTGACAGATGGGGATAGTAGCAGGGGCGCAGGTGACAGATGGGGATAGTAGCAGGGGCGCAGGTGGCAGACGGTGACAGTAGCTGGGGCACAGGTGACAGATGGGGATAGTAGCACACAGGTGACAGATGGGGATAGTAGCAGGGGCGCAGGTGACAGATGGGGATAGTAGCAGGGGCGCAGGTGGCAGACGGTGACAGTAGCTGGGGCACAGGTGACAGATGGGGATAGTAGCACACAGGTGACAGATGGGGATAGTAGCTGGGGCACAGGTGGACAGATGGGGATAGTAGCACACAGGTGACAGATGGAGGTAGTAGCTGGGGCACAGGTGACAGATGGGGATAGTAGCACACAGGTGACAGATGGAGGTAGTAGCTGGGGCACAGGTGACAGATGGGGATAGTAGCACACAGGTGACAGATGGGGATAGTAGCAGGGGCGCAGGTGACAGATGGGATAGTAGCTGGGGCACAGGTGACAGATGGGATAGTAGCAGGGGCGCAGGTGACAGATGGGGATAGTAGCAGGGGCGCAGGTGGCAGACGGTGACAGTAGCTGGGGCACAGGTGACAGATGGGGATAGTAGCACACAGGTGACAGATGGGGATAGTAGCTGGGGCACAGGTGACAGATGGGGATAGTAGCAGCACAGGTGACAGATGGAGGTAGTAGCTGGGGGCACAGGTGACAGATGGGGATAGTAGCACACAGGTGACAGATGGAGGTAGTAGCTGGGGCACTGGTGACAGATGGGGATAGTAGCACACAGGTGACAGATGGGATAGTAGCTGGGGCACAGGTGACAGATGGGGATAGTAGCAGGGGCGCAGGTGACAGATGGGGATAGTAGCAGGGGCGCAGGTGGCAGACGGTGACAGTAGCTGGGGCACAGGTGACAGATGGGGATAGTAGCACACAGGTGACAGATGGGGATAGTAGCAGGGGCGCAGGTGACAGATGGGGATAGTAGCAGGGGCGCAGGTGGCAGACGGTGACAGTAGCTGGGGCACAGGTGACAGATGGGGATAGTAGCACACAGGTGACAGATGGGGATAGTAGCTGGGGCATAGGTGACAGATGGGGATAGTAGCACACAGGTGACAGATGGAGGTAGTAGCTGGGGGCACAGGTGACAGATGGGGATAGTAGCACACAGGTGACAGATGGAGGTAGTAGCTGGGGCACAGGTGACAGATGGGGATAGTAGCACACAGGTGACAGATGGGGATAGTAGCTGGGGCACAGGTGACAGATGGGGATAGTAGCAGGGGCGCAGGTGACAGATGGGGATAGTAGCAGGGGCGCAGGTGGCAGACGGTGACAGTAGCTGGGGCACAGGTGACAGATGGGGATAGTAGCACACAGGTGACAGATGGGGATAGTAGCAGGGGCGCAGGTGACAGATGGGGATAGTAGCAGGGGCGCAGGTGGCAGACGGTGACAGTAGCTGGGGCACAGGTGACAGATGGGGATAGTAGCACACAGGTGACAGATGGGGATAGTAGCTGGGGCACAGGTGACAGATGGGGATAGTAGCACACAGGTGACAGATGGAGGTAGTAGCTGGGGCACAGGTGACAGATGGGGATAGTAGCACACAGGTGACAGATGGAGGTAGTAGCTGGGGCACAGGTGACAGATGGGGATAGTAGCACACAGGTGACAGATGGGGATAGTAGCTGGGGCACAGGTGACAGATGGGGATAGTAGCAGGGGCGCAGGTGACAGATGGGGATAGTAGCAGGGGCGCAGGTGGCAGACGGTGACAGTAGCTGGGGCACAGGTGACAGATGGGGATAGTAGCACACAGGTGACAGATGGGGATAGTAGCAGGGGCGCAGGTGACAGATGGGGATAGTAGCAGGGGCGCAGGTGGCAGACGGTGACAGTAGCTGGGGCACAGGTGACAGATGGGGATAGTAGCACACAGGTGACAGATGGGGATAGTAGCTGGGGCACAGGTGACAGATGGGGATAGTAGCACACAGGTGACAGATGGAGGTAGTAGCTGGGGCACAGGTGACAGATGGGGATAGTAGCACACAGGTGACAGATGGAGGTAGTAGCTGGGGCACAGGTGACAGATGGGGATAGTAGCACACAGGTGACAGATGGGGATAGTAGCTGGGGCACAGGTGACAGATGGGGATAGTAGCAGGGGCGCAGGTGACAGATGGGGATAGTAGCAGGGGCGCAGGTGGCAGACGGTGACAGTAGCTGGGGCACAGGTGACAGATGGGGATAGTAGCACACAGGTGACAGATGGGGATAGTAGCTGGGGCACAGGTGACAGATGGGGATAGTAGCACACAGGTGACAGATGGAGGTAGTAGCTGGGGCACAGGTGACAGATGGGGATAGTAGCACACAGGTGACAGATGGAGGTAGTAGCTGGGGCACAGGTGACAGATGGGGATAGTAGCACACAGGTGACAGATGGGGATAGTAGCTGGGGCACAGGTGACAGATGGGGATAGTAGCAGGGGCGCAGGTGACAGATGGGGATAGTAGCAGGGGCGCAGGTGGCAGACGGTGACAGTAGCTGGGGCACAGGTGACAGATGGGGATAGTAGCACACAGGTGACAGATGGGGATAGTAGCAGGGGCGCAGGTGACAGATGGGGATAGTAGCAGGGGCGCAGGTGGCAGACGGTGACAGTAGCTGGGGCACAGGTGACAGATGGGGATAGTAGCACACAGGTGACAGATGGGGATAGTAGCTGGGGCACAGGTGACAGATGGGGATAGTAGCACACAGGTGACAGATGGAGGTAGTAGCTGGGGCACAGGTGACAGATGGGGATAGTAGCACACAGGTGACAGATGGAGGTAGTAGCTGGGGCACAGGTGACAGATGGGGATAGTAGCACACAGGTGACAGATGGGGATAGTAGCTGGGGCACAGGTGACAGATGGGGATAGTAGCAGGGGCGCAGGTGACAGATGGGGATAGTAGCAGGGGCGCAGGTGGCAGACGGTGACAGTAGCTGGGGCACAGGTGACAGATGGGGATAGTAGCACACAGGTGACAGATGGGGATAGTAGCAGGGGCGCAGGTGACAGATGGGGATAGTAGCAGGGGCGCAGGTGGCAGACGGTGACAGTAGCTGGGGCACAGGTGACAGATGGGGATAGTAGCACACAGGTGACAGATGGGGATAGTAGCTGGGGCACAGGTGACAGATGGGGATAGTAGCACACAGGTGACAGATGGAGGTAGTAGCTGGGGCACAGGTGACAGATGGGGATAGTAGCACACAGGTGACAGATGGAGGTAGTAGCTGGGGCGCAGGTGTCAGATGGGGATAGTAGCTGGGGCACAGGTGACAGATGGGGATAGTAGCACACAGGTGACAGATGGAGGTAGTAGCTGGGGCACAGGTGACAGATGGGGATAGTAGCACACAGGTGACAGATGGGGATAGTAGCAGGGGCGCAGGTGACAGATGGGGATAGTAGCTGGGGCACAGGTGACAGATGGGGATAGTAGCAGGGGCGCAGGTGACAGATGGGGATAGTAGCAGGGGCGCAGGTGGCAGACGGTGACAGTAGCTGGGGCACAGGTGACAGATGGGGATAGTAGCACACAGGTGACAGATGGGGATAGTAGCAGGGGCGCAGGTGACAGATGGGGATAGTAGCAGGGGCGCAGGTGGCAGACGGTGACAGTAGCTGGGGCACAGGTGACAGATGGGGATAGTAGCACACAGGTGACAGATGGGGATAGTAGCTGGGGCACAGGTGACAGATGGGGATAGTAGCACACAGGTGACAGATGGAGGTAGTAGCTGGGGCACAGGTGACAGATGGGGATAGTAGCACACAGGTGACAGATGGAGGTAGTAGCTGGGGCACAGGTGACAGATGGGGATAGTAGCACACAGGTGACAGATGGGGATAGTAGCAGGGGCGCAGGTGACAGATGGGGATAGTAGCTGGGGCACAGGTGACAGATGGGGATAGTAGCAGGGGCGCAGGTGACAGATGGGGATAGTAGCAGGGGCGCAGGTGACAGATGGGGATAGTAGCAGGGGCGCAGGTGGCAGACGGTGACAGTAGCTGGGGCACAGGTGACAGATGGGGATAGTAGCACACAGGTGACAGATGGGGATAGTAGCAGGGGCGCAGGTGACAGATGGGGATAGTAGCAGGGGCGCAGGTGGCAGACGGTGACAGTAGCTGGGGCACAGGTGACAGATGGGGATAGTAGCACACAGGTGACAGATGGGGATAGTAGCTGGGGCACAGGTGACAGATGGGGATAGTAGCACACAGGTGACAGATGGAGGTAGTAGCTGGGGCACAGGTGACAGATGGGGATAGTAGCACACAGGTGACAGATGGAGGTAGTAGCTGGGGCACAGGTGACAGATGGGGATAGTAGCACACAGGTGACAGATGGGGATAGTAGCAGGGGCGCAGGTGACAGATGGGGATAGTAGCTGGGGCACAGGTGACAGATGGGGATAGTAGCAGGGGCGCAGGTGACAGATGGGGATAGTAGCAGGGGCGCAGGTGGCAGACGGTGACAGTAGCTGGGGCACAGGTGACAGATGGGGATAGTAGCACACAGGTGACAGATGGAGGTAGCTGGGGCACAGGTGACAGATGGGGATAGTAGCACACAGGTGACAGATGGAGGTAGTAGCTGGGGCACAGGTGACAGATGGGGATAGTAGCACACAGGTGACAGATGGGGATAGTAGCAGGGGCGCAGGTGACAGATGGGGATAGTAGCTGGGGCACAGGTGACAGATGGGGATAGTAGCAGGGGCGCAGGTGACAGATGGGGATAGTAGCAGGGGCGCAGGTGACAGATGGGGATAGTAGCAGGGGCGCAGGTGGCAGACGGTGACAGTAGCTGGGGCACAGGTGACAGATGGGGATAGTAGCACACAGGTGACAGATGGGGATAGTAGCAGGGGCGCAGGTGACAGATGGGGATAGTAGCAGGGGCGCAGGTGGCAGACGGTGACAGTAGCTGGGGCACAGGTGACAGATGGGGATAGTAGCACACAGGTGACAGATGGGGATAGTAGCTGGGGCACAGGTGACAGATGGGGATAGTAGCACACAGGTGACAGATGGAGGTAGTAGCTGGGGCACAGGTGACAGATGGGGATAGTAGCACACAGGTGACAGATGGAGGTAGTAGCTGGGGCACAGGTGACAGATGGGGATAGTAGCACACAGGTGACAGATGGGGATAGTAGCAGGGGCGCAGGTGACAGATGGGGATAGTAGCTGGGGCACAGGTGACAGATGGGGATAGTAGCAGGGGCGCAGGTGACAGATGGGGATAGTAGCAGGGGCGCAGGTGGCAGACGGTGACAGTAGCTGGGGCACAGGTGACAGATGGGGATAGTAGCACACAGGTGACAGATGGGGATAGTAGCTGGGGCACAGGTGACAGATGGGGATAGTAGCACACAGGTGACAGATGGAGGTAGTAGCTGGGGCAGAGGTGACAGATGGGGATAGTAGCACACAGGTGACAGATGGAGGTAGTAGCTGGGGCACAGGTGACAGATGGGGATAGTAGCACACAGGTGACAGATGGGGATAGTAGCAGGGGCGCAGGTGACAGATGGGGATAGTAGCTGGGGCACAGGTGACAGATGGGGATAGTAGCAGGGGCGCAGGTGACAGATGGGGATAGTAGCAGGGGCGCAGGTGGCAGACGGTGACAGTAGCTGGGGCACAGGTGACAGATGGGGATAGTAGCACACAGGTGACAGATGGGGATAGTAGCTGGGGCACAGGTGACAGATGGGGATAGTAGCAGGGGCGCAGGTGACAGATGGGGATAGTAGCAGGGGCGCAGGTGGCAGACGGTGACAGTAGCTGGGGCACAGGTGACAGATGGGGATAGTAGCACACAGGTGACAGATGGAGGTAGTAGCTGGGGCACAGGTGACAGATGGGGATAGTAGCACACAGGTGACAGATGGAGGTAGTAGCTGGGGCACAGGTGACAGATGGGGATAGTAGCACACAGGTGACAGATGGGGATAGTAGCAGGGGCGCAGGTGACAGATGGGGATAGTAGCTGGGGCACAGGTGACAGATGGGGATAGTAGCAGGGGCGCAGGTGACAGATGGGGATAGTAGCAGGGGCGCAGGTGACAGATGGGGATAGTAGCAGGGGCGCAGGTGGCAGACGGTGACAGTAGCTGGGGCACAGGTGACAGATGGGGATAGTAGCACACAGGTGACAGATGGGGATAGTAGCAGGGGCGCAGGTGACAGATGGGGATAGTAGCAGGGGCGCAGGTGGCAGACGGTGACAGTAGCTGGGGCACAGGTGACAGATGGGGATAGTAGCACACAGGTGACAGATGGGGATAGTAGCTGGGGCACAGGTGACAGATGGGGATAGTAGCACACAAGTGACAGATGGAGGTAGTAGCTGGGGCACAGGTGACAGATGGGGATAGTAGCACACAGGTGACAGATGGAGGTAGTAGCTGGGGCACAGGTGACAGATGGGGATAGTAGCACACAGGTGACAGATGGGGATAGTAGCAGGGGCGCAGGTGACAGATGGGGATAGTAGCTGGGGCACAGGTGACAGATGGGGATAGTAGCAGGGGCGCAGGTGACAGATGGGGATAGTAGCAGGGGCGCAGGTGGCAGACGGTGACAGTAGCTGGGGCACAGGTGACAGATGGGGATAGTAGCACACAGGTGACAGATGGGGATAGTAGCTGGGGCACAGGTGACAGATGGGGATAGTAGCACACAGGTGACAGATGGAGGTAGTAGCTGGGGCACAGGTGACAGATGGGGATAGTAGCACACAGGTGACAGATGGAGGTAGTAGCTGGGGCACTGGTGACAGATGGGGATAGTAGCACACAGGTGACAGATGGGGATAGTAGCTGGGGCACAGGTGACAGATGGGGATAGTAGCAGGGGCGCAGGTGACAGATGGGGATAGTAGCAGGGGCGCAGGTGGCAGACGGTGACAGTAGCTGGGGCACAGGTGACAGATGGGGATAGTAGCACACAGGTGACAGATGGGGATAGTAGCAGGGGCGCAGGTGACAGATGGGGATAGTAGCAGGGGCGCAGGTGGCAGACGGTGACAGTAGCTGGGGCACAGGTGACAGATGGGGATAGTAGCACACAGGTGACAGATGGGGATAGTAGCTGGGGCACAGGTGACAGATGGGGATAGTAGCACACAGGTGACAGATGGAGGTAGTAGCTGGGGCACAGGTGACAGATGGGGATAGTAGCACACAGGTGACAGATGGAGGTAGTAGCTGGGGCACAGGTGACAGATGGGGATAGTAGCACACAGGTGACAGATGGGGATAGTAGCTGGGGCACAGGTGACAGATGGGGATAGTAGCAGGGGCGCAGGTGACAGATGGGGATAGTAGCAGGGGCGCAGGTGGCAGACGGTGACAGTAGCTGGGGCACAGGTGACAGATGGGGATAGTAGCACACAGGTGACAGATGGGGATAGTAGCAGGGGCGCAGGTGACAGATGGGGATAGTAGCAGGGGCGCAGGTGGCAGACGGTGACAGTAGCTGGGGCACAGGTGACAGATGGGGATAGTAGCACACAGGTGACAGATGGGGATAGTAGCTGGGGCACAGGTGACAGATGGGGATAGTAGCACACAGGTGACAGATGGAGGTAGTAGCTGGGGCACAGGTGACAGATGGGGATAGTAGCACACAGGTGACAGATGGAGGTAGTAGCTGGGGCACAGGTGACAGATGGGGATAGTAGCACACAGGTGACAGATGGGGATAGTAGCTGGGGCACAGGTGACAGATGGGGATAGTAGCAGGGGCGCAGGTGACAGATGGGGATAGTAGCAGGGGCGCAGGTGGCAGACGGTGACAGTAGCTGGGGCACAGGTGACAGATGGGGATAGTAGCACACAGGTGACAGATGGGGATAGTAGCAGGGGCGCAGGTGACAGATGGGGATAGTAGCAGGGGCGCAGGTGGCAGACGGTGACAGTAGCTGGGGCACAGGTGACAGATGGGGATAGTAGCACACAGGTGACAGATGGGGATAGTAGCTGGGGCACAGGTGACAGATGGGGATAGTAGCACACAGGTGACAGATGGAGGTAGTAGCTGGGGCACAGGTGACAGATGGGGATAGTAGCACACAGGTGACAGATGGAGGTAGTAGCTGGGGCACAGGTGACAGATGGGGATAGTAGCACACAGGTGACAGATGGGGATAGTAGCTGGGGCACAGGTGACAGATGGGGATAGTAGCAGGGGCGCAGGTGACAGATGGGGATAGTAGCAGGGGCGCAGGTGGCAGACGGTGACAGTAGCTGGGGCACAGGTGACAGATGGGGATAGTAGCACACAGGTGACAGATGGGGATAGTAGCTGGGGCACAGGTGACAGATGGGGATAGTAGCACACAGGTGACAGATGGAGGTAGTAGCTGGGGCACAGGTGACAGATGGGGATAGTAGCACACAGGTGACAGATGGAGGTAGTAGCTGGGGCACAGGTGACAGATGGGGATAGTAGCACACAGGTGACAGATGGGGATAGTAGCTGGGGCACAGGTGACAGATGGGGATAGTAGCAGGGGCGCAGGTGACAGATGGGGATAGTAGCAGGGGCGCAGGTGGCAGACGGTGACAGTAGCTGGGGCACAGGTGACAGATGGGGATAGTAGCACACAGGTGACAGATGGGGATAGTAGCAGGGGCGCAGGTGACAGATGGGGATAGTAGCAGGGGCGCAGGTGGCAGACGGTGACAGTAGCTGGGGCACAGGTGACAGATGGGGATAGTAGCACACAGGTGACAGATGGGGATAGTAGCTGGGGCACAGGTGACAGATGGGGATAGTAGCACACAGGTGACAGATGGAGGTAGTAGCTGGGGCACAGGTGACAGATGGGGATAGTAGCACACAGGTGACAGATGGAGGTAGTAGCTGGGGCACAGGTGACAGATGGGGATAGTAGCACACAGGTGACAGATGGGGATAGTAGCTGGGGCACAGGTGACAGATGGGGATAGTAGCAGGGGCGCAGGTGACAGATGGGGATAGTAGCAGGGGCGCAGGTGGCAGACGGTGACAGTAGCTGGGGCACAGGTGACAGATGGGGATAGTAGCACACAGGTGACAGATGGGGATAGTAGCAGGGGCGCAGGTGACAGATGGGGATAGTAGCAGGGGCGCAGGTGGCAGACGGTGACAGTAGCTGGGGCACAGGTGACAGATGGGGATAGTAGCACACAGGTGACAGATGGGGATAGTAGCTGGGGCACAGGTGACAGATGGGGATAGTAGCACACAGGTGACAGATGGAGGTAGTAGCTGGGGCACAGGTGACAGATGGGGATAGTAGCACACAGGTGACAGATGGAGGTAGTAGCTGGGGCACAGGTGACAGATGGGGATAGTAGCACACAGGTGACAGATGGGGATAGTAGCTGGGGCACAGGTGACAGATGGGGATAGTAGCAGGGGCGCAGGTGACAGATGGGGATAGTAGCAGGGGCGCAGGTGGCAGACGGTGACAGTAGCTGGGGCACAGGTGACAGATGGGGATAGTAGCACACAGGTGACAGATGGGGATAGTAGCTGAGGCACAGGTGACAGATGGGGATAGTAGCACACAGGTGACAGATGGAGGTAGTAGCTGGGGCACAGGTGACAGATGGGGATAGTAGCACACAGGTGACAGATGGAGGTAGTAGCTGGGGCACAGGTGACAGATGGGGATAGTAGCACACAGGTGACAGATGGGGATAGTAGCTGGGGCACAGGTGACAGATGGGGATAGTAGCAGGGGCGCAGGTGACAGATGGGGATAGTAGCAGGGGCGCAGGTGGCAGACGGTGACAGTAGCTGGGGCACAGGTGACAGATGGGGATAGTAGCACACAGGTGACAGATGGGGATAGTAGCAGGGGCGCAGGTGACAGATGGGGATAGTAGCAGGGGCGCAGGTGGCAGACGGTGACAGTAGCTGGGGCACAGGTGACAGATGGGGATAGTAGCACACAGGTGACAGATGGGGATAGTAGCTGGGGCACAGGTGACAGATGGGGATAGTAGCACACAGGTGACAGATGGAGGTAGTAGCTGGGGCACAGGTGACAGATGGGGATAGTAGCACACAGGTGACAGATGGAGGTAGTAGCTGGGGCACAGGTGACAGATGGGGATAGTAGCACACAGGTGACAGATGGGGATAGTAGCTGGGGCACAGGTGACAGATGGGGATAGTAGCAGGGGCGCAGGTGACAGATGGGGATAGTAGCAGGGGCGCAGGTGGCAGACGGTGACAGTAGCTGGGGCACAGGTGACAGATGGGGATAGTAGCACACAGGTGACAGATGGGGATAGTAGCAGGGGCGCAGGTGACAGATGGGGATAGTAGCAGGGGCGCAGGTGGCAGACGGTGACAGTAGCTGGGGCACAGGTGACAGATGGGGATAGTAGCACACAGGTGACAGATGGGGATAGTAGCTGGGGCACAGGTGACAGATGGGGATAGTAGCACACAGGTGACAGATGGAGGTAGTAGCTGGGGCACAGGTGACAGATGGGGATAGTAGCACACAGGTGACAGATGGAGGTAGTAGCTGGGGCACAGGTGACAGATGGGGATAGTAGCACACAGGTGACAGATGGGGATAGTAGCTGGGGCACAGGTGACAGATGGGGATAGTAGCAGGGGCGCAGGTGACAGATGGGGATAGTAGCAGGGGCGCAGGTGGCAGACGGTGACAGTAGCTGGGGCACAGGTGACAGATGGGGAAAGTAGCACACAGGTGACAGATGGGGATAGTAGCTGGGGCACAGGTGACAGATGGGGATAGTAGCACACAGGTGACAGATGGGGGTAGTAGCTGGGGCACAGGTGACAGATGGGGATAGTAGCACACAGGTGACAGATGGAGGTAGTAGCACACAGGTGACAGATGGGGATAGTAGCTGGGGCACAGGTGACAGATGGGGATAGTAGCACACAGGTGACAGATGGAGGTAGTAGCTGGGGCACAGGTGACAGATGGGGATAGTAGCACACAGGTGACAGATGGAGGTAGTAGCACACAGGTGACAGATGGGGATAGTAGCTGGGGCACAGGTGACAGATGGGGATAGTAGCACACAGGTGACAGATGGAGGTAGTAGCTGGGGCACAGGTGACAGATGGGGATAGTAGCACACAGGTGACAGATGGAGGTAGTAGCTGGGGCACAGGTGACAGATGGGGATTGTAGCACACAGGTGACAGATGGGGGTAGTAGCTGGGGCACAGGTGACAGATGGGGATAGTAGCAGGGGCGCAGGTGACAGATGGGGATAGTAGCAGGGGCGCAGGTGGCAGACGGTGACAGTAGCTGGGGCACAGGTGACAGATGGGGATAGTAGCACACAGGTGACAGATGGGGATAGTAGCAGGGGTGCAGGTGACAGATGGGGATAGTAGCAGGGGCACAGGTGACAGATGGGGATAGTAGCAGGGGCACAGGTGACAGATGGGGATAGTAGCAGGGGCGCAGGTGACAGATGGGGATAGTAGCAGGGGCACAGGTGGCAGACGGTGACAGTAGCTGGGGCACAGGTGACAGATGGGGATAGTAGCACACAGGTGACAGATGGGGATAGTAGCTGGGGCACAGGTGACAGATGGGGATAGTAGCACACAGGTGACAGATGGAGGTAGTAGCTGGGGCACAGGTGACAGATGGGGATAGTAGCACACAGGTGACAGATGGAGGTAGTAGCTGGGGCACAGGTGACAGATGGGGATAGTAGCACACAGGTGACAGATGGGGATAGTAGCTGGGGCACAGGTGACAGATGGGGATAGTAGCAGGGGCGCAGGTGACAGATGGGGATAGTAGCAGGGGCGCAGGTGGCAGACGGTGACAGTAGCTGGGGCACAGGTGACAGATGGGGATAGTAGCACACAGGTGACAGATGGGGATAGTAGCAGGGGCGCAGGTGACAGATGGGGATAGTAGCAGGGGCGCAGGTGGCAGACGGTGACTGTAGCTGGGGCACAGGTGACAGATGGGGATAGTAGCACACAGGTGACAGATGGGGATAGTAGCTGGGGCACAGGTGACAGATGGGGATAGTAGCACACAGGTGACAGATGGAGGTAGTAGCTGGGGCACAGGTGACAGATGGGGATAGTAGCACACAGGTGACAGATGGAGGTAGTAGCTGGGGCACAGGTGACAGATGGGGATAGTAGCACACAGGTGACAGATGGGGATAGTAGCTGGGGCACAGGTGACAGATGGGGATAGTAGCAGGGGCGCAGGTGACAGATGGGGATAGTAGCAGGGGCGCAGGTGGCAGACGGTGACAGTAGCTGGGGCACAGGTGACAGATGGGGATAGTAGCACACAGGTGACAGATGGGGATAGTAGCAGGGGCGCAGGTGACAGATGGGGATAGTAGCAGGGGCGCAGGTGGCAGACGGTGACAGTAGCTGGGGCACAGGTGACAGATGGGGATAGTAGCACACAGGTGACAGATGGGGATAGTAGCTGGGGCACAGGTGACAGATGGGGATAGTAGCACACAGGTGACAGATGGAGGTAGTAGCTGGGGCACAGGTGACAGATGGGGATAGTAGCACACAGGTGACAGATGGAGGTAGTAGCTGGGGCACAGGTGACAGATGGGGATAGTAGCACACAGGTGACAGATGGGGATAGTAGCTGGGGCACAGGTGACAGATGGGGATAGTAGCAGGGGCGCAGGTGACAGATGGGGATAGTAGCAGGGGCGCAGGTGGCAGACGGTGACAATAGCTGGGGCACAGGTGACAGATGGGGATAGTAGCACACAGGTGACAGATGGGGATAGTAGCTGGGGCACAGGTGACAGATGGGGATAGTAGCACACAGGTGACAGATGGAGGTAGTAGCTGGGGCACAGGTGACAGATGGGGATAGTAGCACACAGGTGACAGATGGAGGTAGTAGCACACAGGTGACAGATGGGGATAGTAGCTGGGGCACAGGTGACAGATGGGGATAGTAGCACACAGGTGACAGATGGAGGTAGTAGCTGGGGCACAGGTGACAGATGGGGATAGTAGCACACAGGTGACAGATGGAGGTAGTAGCACACAGGTGACAGATGGAGGTAGTAGCTGGGGCACAGGTGACAGATGGGGATAGTAGCACACAGGTGACAGATGGAGGTAGTAGCTGGGGCACAGGTGACAGATGGGGATAGTAGCACACAGGTGACAGATGGGGGTAGTAGCTGGGGCACAGGTGACAGATGGGGATAGTAGCAGGGGCGCAGGTGACAGATGGGGATAGTAGCAGGGGCGCAGGTGGCAGACGGTGACAGTAGCTGGGGCACAGGTGACAGATGGGGATAGTAGCACACAGGTGACAGATGGGGATAGTAGCAGGGGTGCAGGTGACAGATGGGGATAGTAGCAGGGGCACAGGTGACAGATGGGGATAGTAGCAGGGGCGCAGGTGACAGATGGGGATAGTAGCAGGGGCGCAGGTGGCAGACGGTGACAGTAGCTGGGGCACAGGTGACAGATGGGGATAGTAGCAGGGGTGCAGGTGACAGATGGGGATAGTAGCAGGGGCACAGGTGACAGATGGGGATAGTAGCAGGGGCACAGGTGACAGATGGGGATAGTAGCAGGGGCACAGGTGACAGATGGGGATAGTAGCAGGGGCGCAGGTGACAGATGGGGATAGTAGCAGGGGCGCAGGTGGCAGACGGTGACAGTAGCTGGGGCACAGGTGACAGATGGGGATAGTAGCAGGGGCACAGGTGACAGATGGGGATAGTAGCAGGGGCACAGGTGACAGATGGGGATAGTAGCAGGGGTGCAGGTGACAGATGGGGATAGTAGCAGGGGCACAGGTGACAGATGGGGATAGTAGCAGGGGCACAGGTGACAGATGGGGATAGTAGCAGGGGCACAGGTGACAGATGGGGATAGTAGCAGGGGCGCAGGTGACAGATGGGGATAGTAGCAGGGGCGCAGGTGGCAGACGGTGACAGTAGCTGGGGCACAGGTGACAGATGGGGATAGTAGCAGGGGCACAGGTGACAGATGGGGATAGTAGCAGGGGCACAGGTGACAGATGGGGATAGTAGCAGGGGCACAGGTGACAGATGGGGATAGTAGCAGGGGCACAGGTGACAGATGGTGATAGTAGCAGGGGTGCAGGTGACAGATGGGGATAGTAGCAGGGGCGCAGGTGGCAGACGGTGACAGTAGCTGGGGCACAGGTGACAGATGGGGATAGTAGCAGGGGCACAGGTGACAGATGGGGATAGTAGCAGGGGCACAGGTGACAGATGGGGATAGTAGCAGGGGTGCAGGTGACAGATGGGGATAGTAGCAGGGGCACAGGTGACAGATGGGGATAGTAGCAGGGGCACAGGTGACAGATGGGGATAGTAGCAGGGGCACAGGTGACAGATGGGGATAGTAGCAGGGGCGCAGGTGACAGATGGGGATAGTAGCAGGGGCGCAGGTGGCAGACGGTGACAGTAGCTGGGGCACAGGTGACAGATGGGGATAGTAGCAGGGGCACAGGTGACAGATGGGGATAGTAGCAGGGGCACAGGTGACAGATGGGGATAGTAGCAGGGGCACAGGTGACAGATGGGGATAGTAGCAGGGGCACAGGTGACAGATGGGGATAGTAGCAGGGGCGCAGGTGACAGATGGGGATAGTAGCAGGGGCGCAGGTGGCAGACGGTGACAGTAGCTGGGGCACAGGTGACAGATGGGGATAGTAGCAGGGGCACAGGTGACAGATGGGGATAGTAGCAGGGGCACAGGTGACAGATGGGGATAGTAGCAGGGGCGCAGGTGACAGATTGGGATAGTAGCAGGGGCACAGGTGACAGATGGGGATAGTAGCAGGGGCGCAGGTGACAGATGGGGATAGTAGGTACAGAATGTCCATAAGTAATCGATGCTCCTATTATTATGTTTATTTATATCTGTCACAGATCGTCTGGAGGTCTCACACTATCGTTCCCCCACATGCGTTCACTCTGCAAAAATCTCAGCTGAGCTTGGACCAAGAGAGCAGAATCCTCAGGTGTAAGGAGACTGGGAGGAAAGATAAGTCGGAGGACAGGAACACTAAGCCCATCGGGCAGACGCCTTTACAGGGTCTATAACGCCAGAGAGGGTGGCTGCCATCTTCCAATGAGCTTGTGGCCTTCTGATCTGTAGGAAAGCATCTCGGGACCATGGAAAGCAGGAGCAGCAAAGAACAGACCACCGACCATGCCAGGATCACATCTGAGATGCTGAAGTCTCGGACTGGTGAGTTTGACCTGGAGTCGATCCTCTTTCTGAAGCTGCGCGGTCTGGGCCTGCAGGAGTTGGGCTGTATAGGAGAGTGCCTGAATCTGGAGCGCTTGGACCTATCAAACAACCACATCACCCACCTGGCTCCTTTGTCCTCCCTGAAGCTGATGGTGGCTCTGAACTTGTCCTGTAACCGAATCTCTTCGCTGGAGCCCCTGGCATCCTGTGACAGCCTGCAGGTCCTGAACGTGGCTGGGAATCTGCTGTGCAGCGCTGACAGCTTGAAGTGCCTAAAGGGCCTCCGTAGGCTGGAGAGTATCCGCCTGCGGGACCCCGTCTACAACCTGGGCAACCCTCTGTGTACCAACGGCTCATACAGACATGTTGTGCTGGACACCATCCCCAGTGTCCGTGTGATTGATGGCGAAAGGGTGACTGGCTGTGGCAGTGACCTCTACCACCTCTGTAAGGACATTGATAACTCCTTAAAGAGGTCTATCAGCAATGGTGCCGTGGAGCTCGCAGGGTCTGTCAAACCGTGGCTGGAGGAAGGATACTGGGCTCTGAAGCCCACTAACAGCACAATCATGAAGGAGACCTACAAGCAGTTTAATGACGTTCTGCAGGAGTGTAAGGAACTGAGCAAGAGAGCCGACGACGCCATAGCGCAGGCGGAAAGGGCTCTCAGTATAAGAAATGACAGCAACT
Organism: Taudactylus pleione; assembly: GCA_031769625.1. Lineage (NCBI taxonomy): Eukaryota > Metazoa > Chordata > Amphibia > Anura > Myobatrachidae > Taudactylus > Taudactylus pleione. The sequence continues at coordinate 116,939 of JAUIMM010001294.1, forward strand.
CCTACGTGTTCTGAGTCATCCCGTACATGCCGGCGTTCTGGAACCGACTTCTGATCTCCTGCTGGACTTTCTGCCCCCGAACTCCTGCCTGGTGGATTGCCTTCTCCCAGAACCTGGCACCGTAGCCACCTAAATTCTCCTCCTCAACAATCTGTTCTCCGCGATAGTTATTGTACTGTTTATTAACATTTATTCATTCAGCTGTGCTTTACAATTGGGAACGAAACAGTATTAGACCGAGACTAGGTAATAATAACATGAAGAGGGAGAGGTCAGAGGGCCCTGCTCGTAGGTTTAAGCTGGGTACACACTGACAGATATATTGGCCGATCCATTGATCGGCCAATATATCTGGTGCCCGTCGGGCCAGTGTGTACCAGCGATATGTCGGTGAACGACGTCGTACACAGGCACATAGTGTTGGCTGTGCTGCACAGGCTATGGACAGATATAGATATATATGCAGACATATCTGTCCATCAGCAAGTGTGTACGGGCGATCAGCCAATCGCCCATACACATGAGGCGGCAGCCACGGGGAGGGGTTTGCGGTGTGACCCCCGGCCAGCGGGACCCGCGGCTGCCTGGAAGATGTTCAGTGTATATGAAAGACCATTATCTACAGATATGTCTTTGTAGTGTGTACCCACGTCTACGCTCTATAGGGAAATAGGAGTGTGATACATGAGGATAAAAGTGTAACATACAGTGTATTGCTCCAGTCAGACTGCCGAGGCTCCTGGTGCCTGTATGATACGTGTCACATGTATGATCCTTGTCACATGTATGATCCGTGTCACGCAGCAGTGTTTGTCCTAAACTAGAGGAAAGTCTTGTTGTGTGAGGGAGGACATTACACAAAGTGGGTGCAGCCCGGATATAATCCTCTAATGGCAACTGGGAGCATGTGATGGGCGTGGATGAGAGACGCAGATATTACGCAGGGCGGAGGGGGCGAGTGGGAGATATAATGATATAAGAGAAGAGATGTATGCTTGTATGGTTTGGTTATAACCTTATGTATACGTAGAAGTATGTTGTATTGAATTCTGTAAAATACAGGCAACAACTTTAGGGAGTGACAGAGCAGAACAGCAGCACATTGTGCGAGGATGGCAGCCTAAATGCTGAGACCAGTAAGGAGTCTATTGCAATAATCAATGCTGGAGATAATGTGCCCATTAATTAGAGTTTCTGCATGCCATTGTTTATTAATACAACCCCCTAGCCTCTTATACCACCACCCTGGCCTCCTGGTACCATCCCCCTGGCCTCCTGGTACCTCCAACCTGACCTCATGTACTATCCCCCTAACCTCCTGTACCACCACCCTGGCCTCCTGTACCACCACCCTGGCCTCCTGGTACCACCACACTGACCTCATGTACTATCTCCCTGGCCTCCTGTACCACCACCCTGGCCTCCTGGTACCATCCCCCTGGCCTCCTGGTACCTGCAATCTGACCTCATGTACTATCCCCATAGCCTCCTATACCATCACCCTGGCCTCCTGGTACCATCCTCCTGGCCTCCTGGTACCTCCAACCTGACCTCATGTACTATCTCCATGGCCTCCTGTACCACCACCATAGACTCCATGTACCATCCCCCTGGCATCCTGGTACCTCCAACCTGACCTCCTGTACCACCACCATAGCCTCCCTGTACCATACCCCTGGCCTCCTGGTACCACCAAGCTGGCCTCCTGTACTCTCTAACACTATATTGTGAGACTTGTTACCCCATACTACTTCTTTTCTCCACTATTGTTCTTCTGGGATGCCCCCTCCAGATCGTCTCCTCCCATACACAGCTCTTCTACTGGACTCTCCCCATTAATGCTGTATTAGTTTATTTTTCAGCGGGTACCAGCAACAGGTCTTCATTCTACCCTTATACATTATTACAAATATTACTGATTTTTGTGCTCCTAGTGGTGTTAAAATATCACATCTGTGAGTTTTGTCTACAATAAAAAGTTACAATCAGAAGCGGCTGACGATCGTCATCTCTGCATATTAGGCACAAGGGGTTGAGCACCCACCGCAGGTGATCCGCCTCCGGACAAGTAGCGTCTGTGCTGCGGCTGCCTGGTACACAATTATAGAAACCTACTATACCCGGGCAATGCTAGCACGTCCTTCCATGTCCTGTCCTGCTTCTCTAATGTAAGGAGCAATAAGGGTAAAATGTGCACAGGCATGGATGCACTGGGGCGGTACACCTGTCAAACCGTAACGCAGGTGTCCTAAGGCGAGCTCATGGAGGACAAAAAGCTCCCATTGAGCAGAAGGCATACTGTGCGCATGGCATGTGAGCGAATATACTGTGCGCATGGCGTGTGAGAGAATATACTGTGCGTATGGCGTGTGAGCGAATATACCATGCGCGTGGCGTGTGAGAGAATATACCGTGCGCGTGGCGTGTGAGAGAATATACCGTGCACATGGCGTGTGAGAGAATATACCGTGCACATGGCGTGTGAGAGAATATACTGTGCGCTTGGCGTGTGAGAGAATATACCGTGCGCATGGCATTGCACTTACACCCAGCCCAGCGCCGGCCTCAAGTGTGGTATGTAGACAGTCAATGGCAATATTTATAATGTCGATATTGACCATGTTGACAATCATTATGTAGAGATACTGATGAAATGTCAACTTAAGGTCTCTGGTGGTCCAGCTGTGACTTACCTGCTACCGACAGCTGCACCGGCTTCAGCACGGCTCCTGGGTCTTATCGGACATGTGACCATCACTTCTGGCTGACTCATATGACGGAGCGGCGTTCTAGTAAATACAGCACTCCTAACCTTAATCCCTAGTCCTAACCCTCCCCTAGTAGCTTACCCTAACCCTTCCCTCCCATAGCCTAACCCTAACCTCTACCTAGAGACTAACCTTAACCTCCACCCTGTAGCCTAACTCTGACTCCCCACATAGCCTAACCCTAATCTTCCCCTCCCGCAGCTTACTCCTCCCCTCCCGAAGCCTAACCCTAACCTCCCCTCCCACCACCCCAACCCTAACCCTCCCCTCCCGCAGACTAACCCTCCCCTCCCATAGCCTAACCCTAATCCTCCCCTCCCGCCGCCCCAACCCTAACTTTCCCCTCATGCAACCCAACCCTAACCTTCCCTCCCGTAGCCCAACAATAACTTTCCCCACCTGCAGCATAACCCTAACTTCCTTCTGCACCCTAACCCTCCCCTCCAGCATCCAGCAGCCAAACCCTAATCCTCCCCTCCCGCAGCCTACTCCTCTCCTCCCAAAGCCTAAACCTAACCTTTCCTCCCGCCGCCCCAACCCTAACTTTCCCCTCCCATTGCCAAACTCACCCCTCCTGCAGGATAACCCTAACTTCCTTCTGCAGCCTAACCCTGACCCTCTGTGGTGAGAGGAGTGATAGTCTGCGGTGCAGAGGTGTGTGTGAGGCATCACAGACCTGTCCCAGGTGAGAGCTGCTGGTTACACTCCTGTCTTCTCAGGTGCTGTGATCAGCCCCCTCCCCTGCAGATATATCAGTGCTTAGTGTATTATATGGCAGTATACTAGCTCTGTGGAGAGAGGAGTGATAGTCTGCAGTGCAGAGGTGTGTGTGAGACATCACAGACCTGTCCCAGGTGAGAGCTGCTGGTTACACTCCTGTCTTCTCCTCAGGTGCTGTGATCAGCCCCCTCCCCTGCAGATATATCAGTGCTTAGTGTACCTCTGGCAGTATACTAGCTCTGTGGTGAGAGGAGTGATAGTCTGCAGTGCAGAGGTGTGTGTGAGGCATCACAGACCTATCCAAGGTGAGAGCTGCTGGTTACACTCCTGTCTTCTCCTCAGGTGCTGTGATCAGCCCCCTCCCCTGCAGATATATCAGTGCTTAGTGTATTATATGGCAGTATACTAGCTCTGTGGTGAGAGGAGTGATAGTCTGCAGTGCAGAGGTGTGTGTGAGACATCACAGACCTGTCCCAGGTGAGAGCTGCTGGTTACACTCCTGTCTTCTCCTCAGGTGCTGTGATCAGCCCCCTCCCCTGCAGATATATCAGTGCTTAGTGTACTATATGGGAGTATACGTGCTCTGTGGTGAGAGGAGTGATAGTCTGTAGTGCAGAGGTGTGTGTGAGACATCACAGATCTGTCCCAGGTGAGAGCTGCTGGTTACACTCCTGTCTTCTCCTCAGGTGCTGTGATCAGCCCCCTCCCCTGCAGATATATCAGTGCTTAGTGTACCTCTGGCAGTATACTAGCTCTGTGGTGAGAGGAGTGATAGTCTGCAGTGCAGAGGTGTGTGTGAGGCATCACAGACCTATCCAAGGTGAGAGCTGCTGGTTACACTCCTGTCTTCTCCTCAGGTGCTGTGATCAGCCCCCTCCCCTGCAGATATATCAGTGCTTAGTGTACCTCTGGCAGTATACTAGCTCTGTGGTGAGAGGAGTGATAGTCTGCAGTGCAGAGGTGTGTGTGAGACATCACAGACCTGTCCCAGGTGAGAGCTGCTGGTTACACTCCTGTCTTCTCCTCAGGTGCTGTGATCAGACCCCTCCCCTGCAGATATATCAGTGCTTAGTGTACCTCTGGCAGTATACTAGCTCTGTGGTGAGAGGAGTGATAGTCTGCAGTGCAGAGGTGTGTGTGAGACATCACAGACCTGTCCCAGGTGAGAGCTGCTGGTTACACTCCTGTCTTCTCCTCAGGTGCTGTGATCAGCCCCCTCCCCTGCAGATATATCAGTGCTTAGTGTATTATATGGCAGTATACTAGCTCTGTGGTGAGAGGAGTGATAGTCTGCAGTGCAGAGGTGTGTGTGAGGCATCACAGACCAGTCCCAGGTGAGAGCTGCTGGTTACACTCCTGTGTTCTCCTCAGGTGCTGTGATCAGCCCCCTCCCCTGCAGATATATCAGTGCTTAGTGTACTATATGGGAGTATACGTGCTCTGTGGTGAGAGGAGTGATAGTCTGCAGTGCAGAGGTGTGTGTGAGACATCACAGACCAGTCCCAGGTGAGAGCTGCTGGTTACACTCCTGTCTTCTCCTCAGGTGCTGTGATCAGCCCCCTCCCCTGCAGATATATCAGTGCTTAGTGTATTATATGGCAGTATACTAGCTCTGTGGTGAGAGGAGTGATAGTCTGCAGTGCAGAGGTGTGTGTGAGGCATCACAGACCAGTCCCAGGTGAGAGCTGCTGGTTACACTCCTGTCTTCTCCTCAGGTGCTGTGATCAGCCCCCTCCCCTGCAGATATATCAGTGCTTAGTGTACTATATGGGAGTATACGTGCTCTGTGGTGAGAGGAGTGATAGTCTGCGGTGCAGAGGTGTGTGTGAGACATCACAGACCAGTCCCAGGTGAGAGCTGCTGGTTACACTCCTGTCTTCTCCTCAGGTGCTGTGATCAGCCCCCTCCCCTGCAGATATATCAGTGCTTAGTGTACTATATGGGAGTATACGTGCTCTGTGGTGAGAGGAGTGATAGTCTGCGGTGCAGAGGTGTGTGTGAGACATCACAGACCTGTCCCAGGTGAGAGCTGCTGGTTACACTCCTGTCTTCTCCTCAGGTGCTGTGATCAGCCCCCTCCCCTGCAGATATATCAGTGCTTAGTGTACTATATGGGAGTATACGTGCTCTGTGGTGAGAGGAGTGATAGTCTGCGGTGCAGAGGTGTGTGTGAGACATCACAGACCTGTCCAAGGTGAGAGCTGCTGGTTACACTCCTGTCTTCTCCTCAGGTGCTGTGATCAGCCCCCTCCCCTACAGATATATCAGTGCTTAGTGTACCTCTGGCAGTATACTAGCTCTGTGGTGAGAGGAGTGATAGTCTGTAGTGCAGAGGTGTGTGTGAGACATCACAGACCTGTCCCAGGTGAGAGCTGCTGGTTACACTCCTGTCTTCTCCTCAGGTGCTGTGATCAGCCCCCTCCCCTGCAGATATATCAGTGCTTAGTGTATTATATGGCAGTATACTAGCTCTGTGGTGAGAGGAGTGATAGTCTGCAGTGCAGAGGTGTGTGTGAGACATCACAGACCTGTCCCAGGTGAGAGCTGCTGGTTACACTCCTGTCTTCTCCTCAGGTGCTGTGATCAGCCCCCTCCCCTGCAGATATATCAGTGCTTAGTGTACCTCTGGCAGTATACTAGCTCTGTGGTGAGAGGAGTGATAGTCTGCAGTGCAGAGGTGTGTGTGAGGCATCACAGACCTATCCAAGGTGAGAGCTGCTGGTTACACTCCTGTCTTCTCCTCAGGTGCTGTGATCAGCCCCCTCCCCTGCAGATATATCAGTGCTTAGTGTACCTCTGGCAGTATACTAGCTCTGTGGTGAGAGGAGTGATAGTCTGCAGTGCAGAGGTGTGTTTGAGACATCACAGACCTGTCCCAGGTGAGAGCTGCCGCTTACACTCCTGTCTTCTCCTCAGGTGCTGTGATCAGCCCCCTCCCCTGCAGATATATCAGTGCTTAGTGTACTATATGGGAGTATACGTGCTCTGTGGTGAGAGGAGTGATAGTCTGCAGTGCAGAGGTGTGTGTGAGGCATCACAGACCTGTCCCAGGTGAGAGCTGCTGATTACACTCCTGTCTTCTCCTCAGGTGCTGTGATCAGCCCCCTCCCCTGCAGATATATCAGTGCTTAGTGTATTATATGGCAGTATACTAGCTCTGTGGTGAGAGGAGTGATAGTCTGCAGTGCAGAGGTGTGTGTGAGGCATCACAGACCTGTCCCAGGTGAGAGCTGCTGGTTACACTCCTGTCTTCTCCTCAGGTGCTGTGATCAGCCCCCTCCCCTGCAGATATATCAGTGCTTAGTGTACTATATGGGAGTATACGTGCTCTGTGGTGAGAGGAGTGATAGTCTGCGGTGCAGAGGTGTGTGTGAGACATCACAGACCTGTCCCAGGTGAGAGCTGCTGGTTACACTCCTGTCTTCTCCTCAGGTGCTGTGATCAGCCCCCTCCCCTGCAGATATATCAGTGCTTAGTGTATTATATGGCAGTATACTAGCTCTGTGGTGAGAGGAGTGATAGTCTGCGGTGCAGAGGTGTGTGTGAGACATCACAGACCTGTCCCAGGTGAGAGCTGCTGGTTACACTCCTGTCTTCTCCTCAGGTGCTGTGATCAGACCCCTCCCCTACAGATATATCAGTGCTTAGTGTACCTCTGGCAGTATACTAGCTCTGTGGTGAGAGGAGTGATAGTCTGCAGTGCAGAGGTGTGTATGAGGCATCACAGACCAGTCCCAGGTGAGAGCTGCTGGTTACACTCCTGTCTTCTCCTCAGGTGCTGTGATCAGCCCCCTCCCCTGCAGATATATCAGTGCTTAGTGTACCTCTGGCAGTATACTAGCTCTGTGGTGAGAGGAGTGATAGTCTGCAGTGCAGAGGTGTGTGTGAGGCATCACAGACCTATCCAAGGTGAGAGCTGCTGGTTACACTCCTGTCTTCTCCTCAGGTGCTGTGATCAGCCCCCTCCTCTGCAGATATATCAGTGCTTAGTGTACCTCTGGCAGTATACTAGCTCTGTGGTGAGAGGAGTGATAGTCTGCAGTGCAGAGGTGTGTTTGAGACATCACAGACCTGTCCCAGGTGAGAGCTGCCGCTTACACTCCTGTCTTCTCCTCAGGTGCTGTGATCAGCCCCCTCCCCTGCAGATATATCAGTGCTTAGTGTACTATATGGGAGTATACGTGCTCTGTGGTGAGAGGAGTGATAGTCTGTAGTGCAGAGGTGTGTTTGAGACATCACAGACCTGTCCCAGGTGAGAGCTGCTGGTTACACTCCTGTCTTCTCCTCAGGTGCTGTGATCAGCCCCCTCCCCTGCAGATATATCAGTGCTTAGTGTATTATATGGGAGTATACGTGCTCTGTGGTGAGAGGAGTGATAGTCTGCAGTGCAGAGGTGTGTTTGAGACATCACAGACCAGTCCCAGGTGAGAGCTGCTGGTTACACTCCTGTCTTCACCTCAGGTGCTGTGATCAGCCCCCTCCCCTGCAGATATATCAGTGCTTAGTGTACTATATGGGAGTATACGTGCTCTGTGGTGAGAGGAGTGATAGTCTGCAGTGCAGAGGTGTGTGTGAGGCATCACAGACCTATCCAAGGTGAGAGCTGCTGGTTACACTCCTGTCTTCTCCTCAGGTGCTGTGATCAGCCCCCTCCCCTGCAGATATATCAGTGCTTAGTGTACCTCTGGCAGTATACTAGCTCTGTGGTGAGAGGAGTGATAGTCTGCAGTGCAGAGGTGTGTGTGAGACATCACAGACCTGTCCCAGGTGAGAGCTGCTGGTTACACTCCTGTCTTCTCCTCAGGTGCTGTGATCAGACCCCTCCCCTACAGATATATCAGTGCTTAGTGTACTTCTGGCAGTATACTAGCTCTGTGGTGAGAGGAGTGATAGTCTGCAGTGCAGAGGTGTGTGTGAGACATCACAGACCTGTCCCAGGTGAGAGCTGCTGGTTACACTCCTGTCTTCTCCTCAGGTGCTGTGATCAGCCCCCTCCCCTGCAGATATATCAGTGCTTAGTGTACTATATGGGAGTATACGTGCTCTGTGGTGAGAGGAGTGATAGTCTGTAGTGCAGAGGTGTGTGTGAGACATCACAGACCTGTCCCAGGTGAGAGCTGCTGGTTACACTCCTGTCTTCTCCTCAGGTGCTGTGATCAGCCCCCTCCCCTGCAGATATATCAGTGCTTAGTGTACCTCTGGCAGTATACTAGCTCTGTGGTGAGAGGAGTGATAGTCTGCAGTGCAGAGGTGTGTGTGAGGCATCACAGACCTATCCAAGGTGAGAGCTGCTGGTTACACTCCTGTCTTCTCCTCAGGTGCTGTGATCAGCCCCCTCCCCTGCAGATATGTCAGTGCTTAGTGTACCTCTGGCAGTATACTAGCTCTGTGGTGAGAGGAGTGATAGTCTGCAGTGCAGAGGTGTGTTTGAGACATCACAGACCTGTCCCAGGTGAGAGCTGCTGGTTACACTCCTGTCTTCTCCTCAGGTGCTGTGATCAGCCCCCTCCCCTGCAGATATATCAGTGCTTAGTGTATTATATGGCAGTATACTAGCTCTGTGGTGAGAGGAGTGATAGTCTGCAGTGCAGAGGTGTGTGTGAGGCATCACAGACCAGTCCCAGGTGAGAGCTGCTGGTTACACTCCTGTCTTCTCCTCAGGTGCTGTGATCAGCCCCCTCCCCTGCAGATATATCAGTGCTTAGTGTACTATATGGGAGTATACGTGCTCTGTGGTGAGAGGAGTGATAGTCTGCAGTGCAGAGGTGTGTGTGAGACATCACAGACCAGTCCCAGGTGAGAGCTGCTGGTTACACTCCTGTCTTCTCCTCAGGTGCTGTGATCAGCCCCCTCCCCTGCAGATATATCAGTGCTTAGTGTACTATATGGGAGTATACTAGCTCTGTGGTGAGAGGAGTGATAGTCTGCAGTGCAGAGGTGTGTGTGAGGCATCACAGACCAGTCCCAGGTGAGAGCTGCTGGTTACACTCCTGTCTTCTCCTCAGGTGCTGTGATCAGCCCCCTCCCCTGCAGATATATCAGTGCTTAGTGTACTATATGGGAGTATACGTGCTCTGTGGTGAGAGGAGTGATAGTCTGCGGTGCAGAGGTGTGTGTGAGACATCACAGACCTGTCCCAGGTGAGAGCTGCTGGTTACACTCCTGTCTTCTCCTCAGGTGCTGTGATCAGCCCCCTCCCCTACAGATATATCAGTGCTTAGTGTACCTCTGGCAGTATACTAGCTCTGTGGTGAGAGGAGTGATAGTCTGCAGTGCAGAGGTGTGTGTGAGGCATCACAGACCTATCGAAGGTGAGAGCTGCTGGTTACACTCCTGTCTTCTCCTCAGGTGCTGTGATCAGCCCCCTCCCCTACAGATATATCAGTGCTTAGTGTACCTCTGGCAGTATACTAGCTCTGTGGTGAGAGGAGTGATAGTCTGTAGTGCAGAGGTGTGTGTGAGACATCACAGACCTGTCCCAGGTGAGAGCTGCTGGTTACACTCCTGTCTTCTCCTCAGGTGCTGTGATCAGCCCCCTCCCCTGCAGATATATCAGTGCTTAGTGTATTATATGGCAGTATACTAGCTCTGTGGTGAGAGGAGTGATAGTCTGCAGTGCAGAGGTGTGTGTGAGACATCACAGACCTGTCCCAGGTGAGAGCTGCTGGTTACACTCCTGTCTTCTCCTCAGGTGCTGTGATCAGCCCCCTCCCCTGCAGATATATCAGTGCTTAGTGTACTATATGGGAGTATACGTGCTCTGTGGTGAGAGGAGTGATAGTCTGCGGTGCAGAGGTGTGTGTGAGACATCACAGACCTGTCCCAGGTGAGAGCTGCTGGTTACACTCCTGTCTTCTCCTCAGGTGCTGTGATCAGCCCCCTCCCCTACAGATATATCAGTGCTTAGTGTACCTCTGGCAGTATACTAGCTCTGTGGTGAGAGGAGTGATAGTCTGCGGTGCAGAGGTGTGTGTGAGACATCACAGACCTGTCCCAGGTGAGAGCTGCTGGTTACACTCCTGTCTTCTCCTCAGGTGCTGTGATCAGCCCCCTCCCCTGCAGATATATCAGTGCTTAGTGTATTATATGGCAGTATACTAGCTCTGTGGTGAGAGGAGTGATAGTCTGCAGTGCAGAGGTGTGTGTGAGACATCACAGACCTGTCCCAGGTGAGAGCTGCTGGTTACACTCCTGTCTTCTCCTCAGGTGCTGTGATCAGCCCCCTCCCCTGCAGATATATCAGTGCTTAGTGTACCTCTGGCAGTATACTAGCTCTGTGGTGAGAGGAGTGATAGTCTGCAGTGCAGAGGTGTGTGTGAGGCATCACAGACCTATCCAAGGTGAGAGCTGCTGGTTACACTCCTGTCTTCTCCTCAGGTGCTGTGATCAGCCCCCTCCCCTGCAGATATATCAGTGCTTAGTGTACCTCTGGCAGTATACTAGCTCTGTGGTGAGAGGAGTGATAGTCTGCAGTGCAGAGGTGTGTTTGAGACATCACAGACCTGTCCCAGGTGAGAGCTGCTGGTTACACTCCTGTCTTCTCAGGTGCTGTGATCAGCCCCCTCCCCTGCAGATATATCAGTGCTTAGTGTATTATATGGCAGTATACTAGCTCTGTGGTGAGAGGAGTGATAGTCTGCAGTGCAGAGGTGTGTGTGAGGCATCACAGACCTGTCCCAGGTGAGAGCTGCTGGTTACACTCCTGTCTTCTCCTCAGGTGCTGTGATCAGCCCCCTCCCCTGCAGATATATCAGTGCTTAGTGTACTATATGGGAGTATACGTGCTCTGTGGTGAGAGGAGTGATAGTCTGCGGTGCAGAGGTGTGTGTGAGACATCACAGACCTGTCCCAGGTGAGAGCTGCTGGTTACACTCCTGTCTTCTCCTCAGGTGCTGTGATCAGCCCCCTCCCCTGCAGATATATCAGTGCTTAGTGTATTATATGGCAGTATACTAGCTCTGTGGTGAGAGGAGTGATAGTCTGCGGTGCAGAGGTGTGTGTGAGACATCACAGACCTGTCCCAGGTGAGAGCTGCTGGTTACACTCCTGTCTTCTCCTCAGGTGCTGTGATCAGACCCCTCCCCTGCAGATATATCAGTGCTTAGTGTACCTCTGGCAGTATACTAGCTCTGTGGTGAGAGGAGTGATAGTCTGCAGTGCAGAGGTGTGTGTGAGGCATCACAGACCAGTCCCAGGTGAGAGCTGCTGGTTACACTCCTGTCTTCTCCTCAGGTGCTGTGATCAGCCCCCTCCCCTGCAGATATATCAGTGCTTAGTGTACCTCTGGCAGTATACTAGCTCTGTGGTGAGAGGAGTGATAGTCTGCAGTGCAGAGGTGTGTGTGAGGCATCACAGACCTATCCAAGGTGAGAGCTGCTGGTTACACTCCTGTCTTCTCCTCAGGTGCTGTGATCAGCCCCCTCCTCTGCAGATATATCAGTGCTTAGTGTACCTCTGGCAGTATACTAGCTCTGTGGTGAGAGGAGTGATAGTCTGCAGTGCAGAGGTGTGTTTGAGACATCACAGACCTGTCCCAGGTGAGAGCTGCCGCTTACACTCCTGTCTTCTCCTCAGGTGCTGTGATCAGCCCCCTCCCCTGCAGATATATCAGTGCTTAGTGTACTATATGGGAGTATACGTGCTCTGTGGTGAGAGGAGTGATAGTCTGTAGTGCAGAGGTGTGTTTGAGACATCACAGACCTGTCCCAGGTGAGAGCTGCTGGTTACACTCCTGTCTTCTCCTCAGGTGCTGTGATCAGCCCCCTCCCCTGCAGATATATCAGTGCTTAGTGTATTATATGGGAGTATACGTGCTCTGTGGTGAGAGGAGTGATAGTCTGCAGTGCAGAGGTGTGTTTGAGACATCACAGACCAGTCCCAGGTGAGAGCTGCTGGTTACACTCCTGTCTTCACCTCAGGTGCTGTGATCAGCCCCCTCCCCTGCAGATATATCAGTGCTTAGTGTACCTCTGGCAGTATACTAGCTCTGTGGTGAGAGGAGTGATAGTCTGCGGTGCAGAGGTGTGTGTGAGACATCACAGACCTGTCCCAGGTGAGAGCTGCTGGTTACACTCCTGTCTTCTCCTCAGGTGCTGTGATCAGCCCCCTCCTCTGCAGATATATCAGTGCTTAGTGTACCTCTGGCAGTATGCCATCTTTCTCATGCTGGACGATCAGCTGCCACCTGTCAGACGTGTCCAGGGGCCCTTTTAATGCTCAGATTCTGCCTGTAGGCGCCTTGGAATGGCCGCTCTCAGCGCGCCTCCTCACAGCATAGCTTTGCACTTACCAACTGCCGCTCGCCTCCAACTGTCATTTGTTTGACCACCTGACACTGCTTATGTGACCTCCTAAGCAGTTGCAGAGGCTGCTCGGCATTGTGGTCTGTCTGTGTAATGACATACACATGCGCTGTACAGTGTCAGAAGAAATACCTCACACAGGGGGTCTATTTACTATGGGAAAATAAGAGATTAGAAAAGCTAAAGGCCGAGCTAATCCCTGTACATAGCGCATCTCAGTATGTAATAGAGGGATTTTCTCTGCCTGCAGCCTCCCTTTAGTAAATAGACCCCATAGCAGGGTATTACACATGTGAATATTTGCTTGTATGGCCCCAGTCTATTGGTGTTAAGTAAGTGTATAGGCTCTAGTTATTTCTGCATGAATACAATCTCCTCTTTAAACCTCAATGGGCATCTACACAGGTTCTAAAACTTACTGTATATGCTTATGTGGATATGATATCATTAACCTACTGATGACACCTATAGACATGTTTTATTGGACTGTGCACCTATTTATCACACTGAACAGCCTCCATATTACAGGTCTTGGGGTTCTATTTATTCACATTATTTTTACTAAAATAAAGTGATAAAGGCTGCTTTGTGTTGTCACACCCTTTTCACATTATTTTAGTTTCACCTGTAGTTATTACAGGGCAATTGGAGTAGAATTAGCAAAATTCTACTCCAACCCCTAATTATCACTTATTTTTAGTAAAGCAGATCGCATTTCCCATAATTGTAATGGGAAATGTGATCCGACCAGAGTTACTAAAAATAAATTGTAAAAAAACATCGGGGGAAGCCCTGTGATAATAACGTCACCTGGAGGTGGCGTTATCCAGGGTCTCCCCCGGTTACCGGGCTCCCACTCTGCTCTAACGGGGAGAGCAGAGGCGGGAGCCGGCCCCAGTGATCAGCTGTGTGGTCTAAGCAGACCGCAAGTTGATTGCTGTAAAAAAAAGAAAAAAAAAAAAGAAAATTTTTTTTTTTTTTTTACTTACCTGAATCCAGGGACCGGTGATCGGGCCTCCGGTGATGGCTCCTCTCCGGTCAGCTGGTCTCCCATAGTGCACTGCTGCTTGGTCATCAGGTGATCGGGCCCCAGTGCAGTATGGGAGATCACCTGATCGGGAAGGCCGGAGAAGATCCCCGGAGGCCTGGAGGATGCGGGTAAGAGTAATGAAGGGAGGGGGGGGGTCGCAGGGGTCCGCGATAGCGGGGGCGGGGCTTCGCGCCTGGGACAGGGCTTAGCGTCGGTGGGGGTAGCAGCGACGGTGGGTCGGCGCATGCGCGGACTCTTAGTCGCGGTATTTTTTCCGAAAATACCGCGACTAGAGTGCGGATGGGATCCGCAGGGACAGAGCTTTATCGCAAGCTCTGTCCCTGCCAGGGATTTATAGTAAATCCCTGTGATATTGCCTCAATTCGCAATGAGAATTCATTCGGTAATATCACACTACAATCCGCATTCAATATGCGGATTGTAGTAAATAGAGCCCTTAGAGTCCTCTATAGTGTACAGTACTGTAGTCAGGCCCAGCCTCCTCTCCCTCCACCAATGTGATATGTAGAGAGAAACCATTGGAGCTCATTGATATATAGCTCCGTAACTATGATATATATACAGTATAAGGCCTCGTACTCTGCAATAACTGCTGGCAAATTTTTAATGATGAAGATGAGACCGTTCCTGTATGAAGAGGAAGAGAGCGTGGGGCCACTGACCATTTATAGAATGAAGCTAAACTATGTCCACAGTGACCATAAATTGGAGTTCAGAACTGCAGATCCACAAAAGAATGGCAAAGTCATAATGATGATTGGTGAGTCCGGATCTGGTGAAACAGCCCTGATTAATGCCATCATTAACTACATCATTAGAGTGGAGTGGAAATACGATTACAGACTGAAACTAATGATAGAACCATGGCGAGAATATTAACCATATCCAGGACTCATCGACACGAACGGATTTGGAGACACAGCGTATAAGACGATTATACAGCTGATACGAGAGTTCTTTTTCAATATGGACCTCAACTATGTGGACGCCTTATGTTTTGTGAATCAGCCGCCCGCGGCTCACTTAATACCAACGCAGTACATGTTTAACTCGGTCATCTCCATATTTGACCAAAGCATAAGGGAAAATCTGACCTTCTTTAATACTTTTACCGACGCCCAAGACCCACCAGATCCACCAACAATGACTGCGGCTCTACGGATGAAAGATTCTAAGCACTTTAACTTCAATACCTCTGTCTTACATGCCAATAATTGCCCCAGCAAGGGGAATAAGGAGGTCTCTATTGCCGATGAAAGGAAGTGAATTATGGGGATGGAAAACATTGATAACTTTTTTAAGTTTTTGTTCACACTGTGACTTTAAATTAGAGATGTGCGCCGACCCTCGTGTTTTGGTTTTGGATGTGGATGGTTTTGGATCTTAATCTGGTTTTGGATTTTTTTCCTTTGGTGTTTTGTTTTCGTGTTTTAGTTTTGGATCTGGTTCTGGATTTTTTTTCTTAAAAAATAAAGAAAAACAGCTAAAATCACATAAAATGTGCCTTTTTTTGTTCCTACAGTATTAATAACCTCAACAACATTTAATTCTCACTCGTTTCCAGTCAATTTTGGTTACCTCACAGCTCACAATATTGATTTGATTGAAGGCATGGGCCTTCATAGAGGACAAGGAAGTTTACGGCCTTGCTTTATCATGATGGCTGCTGCTGGCAGCTACAACATGTGGTTCTTGGCCTTGCTCTCCTGTCATGTGAGAGCCCTCCATATTTTCTGCGGTCATGAAGCAGTGTCACAAGCACCAATAGTGTAGCCAAGGTGCGGTTACAAAATTCACACACGTGCAGTCGTGATCACACAGAAAAAAATATACAAAAGACACTTCTTTTTTTTTTTTTCGAGTCCAGAACTTGGGCCCAGAGCACAGATTGATGACGACTGGAGTCGGGCAGCCCTAGGTTGCGTTGCCAACTTGCTAGATCTTGTGCGGCTAAGCCTAACACGCACAGACACACAGACCATTATTAGAAAAAAAGACACTTGATTTTAACATTTTTTATGCCCAGAGCACAGATTGATCACGACTGGAGTCGGGCAGCACTAACTTGCAACTTGCGTTGCTGGCTGGATCTTGTGTGGTACTGTGGTTAAGCCTAGCACGCACGCACGCACACACACAGAAAAATATAAAAGACACTTTGATTGATTTTTTTTTTACTATATATATATATATACTACATTGATCATAGAGACAAAAACTCGCGATCCGCAAGATTTTGTCTCTATGGTTTTGTCTCGATTTGAGAGATCCGAGTAAGGAGGGAACATCCGAGCCTGCTTGGATCCGACTCGGTTCTGCTAAATTCTGGTGGGTTCGCATCTCTACTTTAAATACAGACCTTCTCATGAGGAGCAAGAAAAGAAAATAAAACGCCTACAGTCCCTGCGAGCTGCCAGTGAGCGGATCTGAATCAGGGCCATAGTGCAGAGCTCTGCAACTACTGAATAGCAAAACATTATATTTAGTATTTTGACCTTTTTTAAGACAAAAGTGAAATCTCCAACAAATCAAAGAGACTAAAGTGAGTGTATTCATACAGGAACCAGGGCCAGCTGCCAGGAGGTGCACCTAGCCGGCCAACCAGGACACCCACCAAGCCGGCCAACCAGGACACATATCAAGTTGGCCAACCAGGAGGCGCACCAAGCCGGCCAACCAGGACACATACGAAGACGGCCAACCAGGACACCCACCAAGCCAGCCAACCAGGACACCCACCAAGCCGGCCAACCAGGACATCCACCAAGCCAACCAACCAGGACACATACCAAGCCGGCCAGCCAGGAGGCGCACCAAGCCGGCCAGCCAGGAGGCGCACCAAGCCGGCCAGCCAGGAGGCGCACCAAGCCGGCCAACCAGGAGGCGCACCAAGCCGACCAGCCAGGACACCAAAGTTTATAGGACATCCAAACAAATGAGGGTCTGCTTCTGAGGTGGACACAGAAGTACCTGCAGCGGCGACTATTTTGCGGTCTCCTGTCTGCGCTTGTATGCAAATACCGCTACAAAGTCCTTCCCTGTGTTCATCTGTGCATTGTAATGTGCAGAGACTGAGACGCGCTCTTGCAGCATCAATAGACGCTTGCTTTGTGTGTCCTTAGTCACCTCACCACCATCGGTCATCGGTCTGTCGAAGCCAGATAATTGGCTAAGACAGAATCTGTTTACAATCGGAATCTGCATGACGCCATCTTGCGAATGGCAAACTAGACGCCATTTTACAACCAGTTGCAAAATGCCATTTTTAGCTATAACTAAGATAAAATCCTTACATTAAACATTCAGGGTTGACAAGACGCGTTTTGTGGATTTGTCTGTGACAAGTGATTGAAGAATAAAGAAAGATACAGTGAGCCTATGATAGAACAGTATGCCTATGAAAACGGAACCACAATACAGACATTGATATACTCAGACAGAGAATTAGGAAACCATTGTTAGGCATTTAAGCTATCGATAGCCATTGTAGGCTGTTAGTATCTGATGTGGTTTAAGCTAAATAAACCATATGTCTGAGGCTTAAAAACGAATTAGCCTTGCCTTTGTGATTTCATTAGACATCGTTTGATCGTCTGTGTAAACCCCATTGCCTTTCATTTTTGTAAATTCAGACAAATGATGTCACAACCAAGAAATTCATAGAGAGATATAATATAAATATATATATATATATATATATACATACAGTCAGGTCCATAAATATTGGGACATTGACAGAATTTTCATATTTTGTCCTCTATTCACCACCACAATGGCTTTGAAATGAAACAAACAAGATGTGATTTAACTGCAGACTTTCAGATTTAATTTGAGGGTAATTACATCCAAATCAGGTGAACGGTGTAGGAATTACAACGGTTTCTATATGTGCCTCCCACTTTTTAAGGGGCCAAAAGTAATGGGACAAACTAAACAATCCTAAATCTAACTTTCACTTTTTAATACTTTGTTGCAAATCCTTTGCAGGCAATTACAGCCTGAAGTCTGGAACGCATAGACATCACCAGACGCTGGGTTTCATCCCTGGTGATGCTCTGCCAGGCCTCTACTGCAAATGTCTTCAGTTCCTGCTTGTTCTTGGGGCATTTTCCCTTCAGTTTTGTCTTCATCAGGTGAAATGCATGCTCAATCTGATTCAGGTCAGGGGATTGACTTGGCCATTGCATAACATTCCACTTTTTAGCCTTAAAAAACTCTTTGGTTGCTTTTGCAGTATGCTTCGGGTCATTGTCCATCTGCACTGTGAAGCGCCGTCCAATGCGTTCTGAAGCATTTGACTGAATATGAGCATATAATATTGCCCGAAACACTTCAGAATTCATTCTGCTGCTTTTGTCAGCAGTCACATCATCAATAAATACAAGGGAACCAGTTCCATTGGCAGCTACCACCATGCTTCACTGATGAGGTGGTATGTTTTGGATCATGAGCAGTTCCTTTTCTTCTCTTCTCTTCCCATCATTCTGGTACAAGTTGATCTTTGTCTCATCTGTCCATAGGATGTTGTTCCAGAACTGTAACGGCTTTTTTAGATGTTGTTTGGCAAACCCTAATCTGGTCTTCCTGTTTTTGTAGCTCACCAATGGTTTGCATCTTGTGGTGAACCCTCTATATTCACTCTTGTGAAGTCTTCTCTTGATTGTTGACTTTGACACATATACACCTACCTCTTGGAGAGTGTTCTTGATTTGGCCAACTGTTGTGAAGTGGTTTTTCTTCACCAGGGAAATAATTCTTCTGTCATCCACCACAGTTGTTTTCCGTGGTCTTCCGGGTCTTTTGGTGTTGCTGAGCTCTCCGGTGCGTTCTTTCTTTTTAAGAATGTTCCAAACAGTTGATTTGGCAACACCTAATGTTTTTGCTATCTCTCTGATGGGTTTGTTTTGATTTTTCAGCCTAATGATGGCTTGCTTCACTGATAGTGACAGCTCTTTGGATCTCATATTGAGAGTCGACAGCAACTGATTCCAAATGCAAATGTCACACCTAGAATCAACTCCAGACCTTTTACCTGCTTAATTGATAATGAAATAACGAGGGAATAGACCACACCTGTCCATGAAATAGCTTTTGAGTTGATAGTCCCATTACTTTTGGCCCCTTAAAAAGTGGGAGGCACATATAGAAACCGTTGTAATTCCTACACCGTTCACCTGATTTGGATGTAATTACCCTCAAATTAAATCTGAAAGTCTGCAGGTAAATCACATCTTGTTTGTTTCATTTCAAAACCATTGTGGTGGTGAATAGAGGCCAAAATCTGAAAATTCTGTCAATGTCCCAATATTTATGGACCTGACTGTATGTGTATATATATATATATTATACAGTTGCTATTTCATACACACGAACGCATACCCGCACAGTGCTAACTAGCGTCCTTTCCTCATATTCCTAATGCTCACATATTACACAATTACATTAAAAAAAAGGTTCCGCATTAATAAAGGTTATTTACCAAAGTGTTATTTATATTTGCAATGATGTGAAGTGCATGTTATATGATATTTATGGTTTAGTAGAAAATAAGTAGATCATGTTTGGTGCCATTCTGATCCGCTGTGTATTTGCAGATCTCCGGTACTATCGGTGGGGATATCGTTACAAGCATCTGCACGTTATGCACTATAGGGAATTAGGTGATGGAATGTACAATGTATGAAGTGTTCATTGCTTAGTTATGCGGCAGGAAAAAGTACACAAAGAGCCACTGGGAGGCTGAACTTCTCAAGTACAAACAGACAAATGAACTATGCCGTAACAGAAGACCAAAGAAGAAGAACCAATGAAACAATACCAGCTCATGTCCATTGTATTGCCAATTCCTGAAAGAGTATATAAGTGCGCTCTCTTACCCCAGTCTTGAGTCTTCTTGCTGTGCTTTTGACGGAGGTTTCTAATGCTGATGCCGGTATCTGGGCCCAGAGCGCGTGCGTATATAACAACTGTACCTTGGGTCTGTATGATTTATTTGCACTTATTAGATTAGATCACAGCGTGTAACTATCTGTACTTTTCTTGAATAATACCTTTTGTGCGTTGGACCACAAGTGCCAAAGTCTGAGAGCATTTATTGGGGTGTGCGACTGGTCATAGCGCTACTTAGTGCCATCTATATTTAGAGGTTTATAGACAGGATTGTAACAAGGTTTAATAAGGATATAACAGTTGGGGGCTCACAGTGTAATCATGCTGTCTGATACATGGTAACACTCAGTCAGTTGTCTCTCAGAAAAAAGGTGGAGGCGCCATAACACGAGACGCATTCAGCCGTCACCTGTTACCATTTTGTTGCTGAGAGCGCACTGCCGGTTATTGCGTAAATGGAGTGCTGATTAGAATCCAGGGACAAGGAAGGAAAAAATTTGTTTTCCCTCGTTGATAGAATTGTATGTTTAAAAGAGGAAGTCGCATTATTGTGTATGCTACCAGTCGCACAATAGCGTACACGTATTTCCGGTAGTGCTGCCACGTGTTTTGAACAAAGCCGTTGAAATTGCATTGTGTTATTGATAGTTAACATTGTTGTATGTATCTCGATCAGTGTTGCCATGCTCTGGGAGAATGTTTATTTTTCTGCGCAGAAAAGAAGTGTGTATCATTGAGCATTTGTTGGTTTAGGGTGTAACACAGTTCCTAAATGTTAAGGGTATCGTAGGACCCTTAAGTGCTAGGCGTAAGGAGCGGCCTAGTGACTCGGTAGCAGCTTGCCGTTTACTATACACAAAGCAGGTCTATGGGTTGTTATTTTTGTTAGGGTTCGGCTCTCAGTGTGATTACAGTATTCAGTAATCGGTTAGGCTTATTTGAGCACTGTAATTGAACAGCATAGTTTTGGCTAAACTGTGATTGTGATCTGATGAGAGGGTGGACGAAATCAACTGGAAAACAAAGGGTAAGTATTACCCCCTAGCAGTTGAAAGGTAGTCAAAAAGGGATTCTGCGTGGAAGCAACTTCTTCCATAGGTGAGTGGAGGCGTCTAGATATTCTTCCATAGGGTTTGTGGATACGTCCACAGGTAAGTGAAAGTGTCTTGAGTGTCTTTCACCAGTTTAAATCTTTATTGAAAGACGTAGGGGTTTTCCCAGGATGGGAGCCACGCAAACAGTAGAGATGTTAGACAATGATGTGCTGCTAATGGAAGCGCCGCTTGGGTTGGCACGCCGTATTATGCATACTAAGTACGGTACTTATGCAATAAGGTATTTTGATGTATGGTTTAAGATGACGATGAAGAGTGTTAGACTGTTTCCCAGAATTGGTAGCTTTGATAAGGATGTATTGAACAATGTCCGAGATCACATAAGTCTGGTGCGTTCTCGAGTGAAAAAGGTAAAATATAATGAATGTTTAAAATTATGGCAGCATGAAGGGGATGCGTAGCTTAAAGGTGTGCAAGCGACGCAAACTAGCGTCGCGAGCACATTAAAGTACACCTGCAGCACTAAATTGCAATGCGAGCGAGCCGCGAGATGGCATGCACGTGCAGCAAGGTAGCATTGTGGAAGGTATTGCCAGTGGTTCACGCGCCCCACCGCCGCCCTATGCTGACGGGGTTGCAGGTACAGTTGTTGAAAAAACCCCATAAAAATGTAACAAGTAATTTGTACCCTCTCTTCGTAATCATAAGGAAAATGTTCATGATGCGGATATTGAGCCTATTGTTATGTCTGCCATTTCCCATGCTGTACACATGTTAGATGCTCCACCACAACAAGCACAAGTGGTGGCCCCATCTTCATCTGTGATAGTACAGGAAGTGTTAACATCCACTGCACCCGTAGAGGAAATTGTTAACCCTATACATAGCAGTAATAGACTAAATCCCCAGCCAGGTAACAAGGTCAAAAGTAGCAGTGCGGCCGGTCTGCATCCCATCCGGACAATAACTGTTCCGAATGGGAATGCGGATGCGAATGGTGTAGTGCCCACGAGGGAAGTAGTAATGCATTGTCCTTGGACAAGAGCGGAGCTAAATTCCATAATGAATGATTTCCCTGATCCCAAAAAGGAATTAGCCAAATGTCAAAGATTTTTGAAAAATTTGGGTAGTTCTCACGAGCCAACATATAAAGATTGGTGAGTGGTGTTAAGGGTTTGTCTTCCACGCAATACCAACGTGACAAAATTTATCACGGATTGCGTATTAGATGGAGATGTTCCCTTAACAGACGAAGTGAACCAAGGTAACATTACCCGTATTGTAACTCAATTGGGTATATATTTTCCAGTAGTAGTTAACTGGAGCAAAATCTTCACCATAAAACAGAAATAGAGTGAATCTGTAGAAGATTATTGTAACCGGACTCTGCAGGCTATCGCCCAGTACACTGGGTTAGAAGATATTAAAGATAGCACTCACCACAGGGGAATGATTGTCACTGTACTTATGGATGGTCTAAAAGAGAACCTAAAGACCCAAGTTCAGACCTCACAGCCTGGCTGGAGGAGAGTCAATGTAGACACCCTCATAGAATCTGCTATTTAATTGCAACCAACCAGGACATGTGAGTAGGAACTGTACAGCGAAGAGGGTAGGACCCCCTAACCAGGAAGTACCTGGATATCCCCATAAGGGATATATACAGAGACCAGCAAATGTTCAACAGGCACCAGCTCCAATTGTGGCCGTTAATGTTTTATTGGAGAGTGGGAGTCAATGCTAGGGGTCAGGTCATACCTGTAGTCTACAGATAGTCAGGTTAACGGGAAGTACTAGGGAAGAACCAGTAATGATGGTTGATGTAGCTGGTACTAAATATCCTTTTCTTGTAGACACAGGGACGACCAGGTCAGTGATCAAATCTCTCGTTAACTTACAGGTAACCAACGAGACAGTACCAGTAATGGGCATAATGGGTAAAGTGCAACATTATCCTTTAACAAAATCCACAGTGGTCACTATCGGGACATTGCATACCAGACATTCTTTTCTCCTGGCAGCAGCGGCTCCTACTAACCTACTGGGAAGGGATTTATTATGTAAGATATATTGTACCCCTGATGGTGTATTTTTAGATATCCCAGAGAGAGTTGCGCACAAGGTGAGGGATATGTTGGACACTCCAGAAAAGGATAATGTATCACTCTACCAGTTTAAGTGAGAATCCATCTCAGGTAAATCAAATGTTGTCCCAAATTCAAGATTCACTTTGGACCAAGGATGGACAGGACACTGAATTAATGGCAAATGTAAGTCCCGTAATGGTAAATTTAAAAAGCGGTAGGCAAGCTCCAAAAATTCCCCAGTACCCATTAAAACCAGAGGTAGAATTAGGGGTTTATCCTATAATTGAGTGATTGTTACAGCAGGGAATTTTAGTCCGTACAGCAAGTATAGCCAACAGTCCCATTTTTTCCAGTAAAGAAGGCTGGTGGGAGGGGTTATAGGCTGGTACAAGACCTTAGATGGGTTAATAAGTTGGTAGAGAGCCAATTTCCCATAGTGCCAAATCCAGCTGTCATTCTTATGCAGATCCCACCAAATGCAACCCATGTCACTGTCATTGATCTCTGTTCTACTTTCTTCTCTGTACCTCTTCATCCTGACTGTCAGTACTTATTTGCCTTTACATACAGGGGTGTACAATACACGTGGACACAATTGCCCCAAGGTTTCATAGACAGCCCCAGTATCTTTTCCCAGGCCTTACATGACTGTTTACAATCTTTTCAACCTGCCAATGGATCTGTACTAATACAATATATAGATGATTTATTGCTATGTTCTGATTCGTTTATGTCATGTTTAAATGATACTAAACTTTTGTTGCTTCATCTCTCGCAAACAGGACACAAGGTTGCTAAGGACAAAATACAGCCGTGCCAATCCAGAGTTAAATACTTGGGACATTGCCTACCCCAGGGGTTACGACATCTAACTACTGATCGAATACAAGCCATACAAAACATGACACTGCTGCGCAAACAGCAGCAAATCCGTACCTTCTTGGGAATGTGTGGATACTGCAGAATGTGGATCCCAGGTTTCTCTATTTTGGCCTTGCCTTTTACAGGACTTAATTTCTTCCTCAAAACCCGATCATGTCATACACACAGAGGAAAGAGAGCAGGCTTTCCTTAATCTTAAGGATAGTCTGACAAAAGCTCCTGCATTGGGAATACCTGACTATGAGAAACCTTTTGATTTGTATTGTACGGAAGCTGATCGGTGCGCTGCCGTTGTTCTCACATAAAAACACGGTGATACCAGTAGGCCCATAGCATACTACAGTGCCCAATTGGACACTGTGGCAAGATCACTCCCAACGTGTTTAAGAAGTGTAGCAGCAACTGCTCTATTGCTCAGTAAAAGTGAGGACATGGTATTGGGCCATGATATGATTGTCTATACTCCCCATGCTGTATCTTCTCTGCTGAACTCTGCAAAAACCAGACACGTCTCTTCAGCTAGATTCACCAAATGGGAACTAGCTCTAATAGCACCTGTAAACATCACCGTTAAATGATGCAATACGTTAAACCCAGCAACGTATTTACCATATGTGCAACGTGATGCACAAAGGGTGGAGGGAGACGAGTTGCTGGCGGAAAAAAGTGAGCTCAGCGGGCATAGTGATGCACATGATTGTATGGCATATCTGAACCAGACCTTTACTGCAAGACCTGACATACGTGACACACCTTTAGAGAATGTGGATGTGACATTTTATATGGACAGGAGTTGTCATAGACAAACAGACACAGGTGAATTATGTACAGGTTATGCTGTTGTAAATGACAAGGATATCATAGAAGCTGAACCCCTTGGTCCTTCTCACTCAGCGGAGTTAGTAGCGCTAAGAAGAGCGTGTGAATTGGCAGCAGGCAAGTCTGCTAACATTTACACTGACTCCAGGTATGCGTTCGGAGTGGTACACGATTTTGGAGCTCTATGGCATCTGAGAAATTTTATGACAGCAGCAGGCACACCAGTTGCACATTCCAGACATCTAAAAGGATTACTAAAAGCATTTCAACTGCCCAAAACGGTGGCAGTAATTAAGTGTAAAGCCCATGCATGTGTGGAAGATCCGGTGTCACTGGGCAACAACAGGACAGACGAAGCTGCCAAATGGGCAGCAGGTTTAAAAATGAATGTAACAACTGAACAAACAATGATGTTCCAAATGATTGCCATGATGAAATTAATTGAGATGCAAAATTTGTGTTCCATCCAGGAGAAAGCAGTCTGGAGGTCGAAGTGATGTGGACAGGAGTCCTCTGGACTTTGGAGAGATGGACAAGGTAAGCCGGTGGCACCCAAGGCATACCACCCAAGCTTGGCTGAGGCAGCATACGGTCTGACTCACTTGGGAAAACAAGGTATGTGTAAGTTGGTCAGGGCGTATTGGTGTGCACTGGGCTTCTCTTCTCATGCTGAGAAGAGAACGATGTCCTGTTTGAAATTTTTAAGGAAGAATGTTGGAAAAATAATACAAACTGAGCCATCCCACATCCCCCCAACAGACGGACCTTTCCAGATGATACAAATTGATTTCATCCAATTACCACCTTTCAGGATTCTCAAGTATGTATTAGTTTGTACAGATGTATTCTCTAATTGGGTATAAGGGTTGTTTTACCCTCCTTGAGAAGCATGATCTAATGGTTCAAATGACCAAACTGTGTCATACCATAATAACATTCAACGGTATATTCTCATGCATGGCTAAACAGATTAAAAATAGGTTGTGATAGCATTTGATTGGCTACCAAAGGGTGGACTGTCGAAGCCAGATAATTGGCTAAGAGAGAATGAGCGTTTGGGCGTAGGGCCCCCGAGGCTGTTCTGGCTGAGCCTCCTCAGGGCATCACCACTTAATACATATAGTTACTTTTCACATCACCTTATATGTTTGTTTATTATTCATGTAATTTTTCACATATATTTTAACTCTCTTTCAGCACTTAATAATTACCTGCACACATCTATACTTTACACTGCACTGTCACTCTTTTTCCATTTTTTGTGTGATGCCCTGGGGAGGGTCCTGGGCTGGACGTTTTTAGGGGTGCTCTGCGCCCCGGATGTGAACCTTTTAGTGTTAGGGACTGCTAGTGACAGAAAAGCCGTGACGAGGCCTAGCAGCTTCCCATGTATTTGCAAATGCATGCAACCAATATCTCTGAAATTCTATTACCATATAGTGTTCATATATTGTTGCTAGTATAATTCAGTGTGCTGAGGAACAACAGGGGGTTAAACCCAGCCTCCCTTTTCTACTTCGTAACAGAAGACCAAAGAAGAAGAACCAATGAAACAATACCAGCTCATGTCCATTGTATTGCCAATTCTTGAAAGAGTATATAAGTGCGCTCTCTGACCCCAGTCTTGAGTCTTTTTGCTGTGCTGTTGACGGAGGTTTCTAATGCTGATGCCGGTATCTGGGCCCAGAGCGCGTGCGTATATAACAACTGTACCTTGGGTCTGTCTGATTTATTTGCACTTATTATATTAGATCACAGCGTGTAACTATCTGTACTTTTCTTGAATAATAACTTTTGTGCATTGGACCACAAGTGCCAAAGTCTGAGAGCATTTATTGGGTTGTGCGACTGGTCATAGCGCTGCTTAGCGTCATCTATGTTTAGAGGTTTATAGGCAGGATTGTACCAAGGTTTAATAAGGATATAACAGGTCATACCATGGAAACGTGCACCAGCCCTATGGCAGTTTCTCCATCGCCGGCTTCCTATGTGAGCGGTTCAGCGTCTCTGTACACAAAAGCTTTCAGCAGCACGTCCGTAACACTCCCATAATATGCAACATCTTCCTGCAGCTCCCCCTCCCCCCATGTTACCTTCCGATCACCTTCCAGGAACGCCCCTGACATTTCTGATACCATGCGCCCAAATCTGTACTGCGCCTCTCAGAAGCCGCCCCTGAATGAGCGACAGTGGAGGGACATCACCAGCAGCTTGTTACCTGTGCAGCTACTGGCCGCTGCTTCTCCATGGTGATTGGCTGTTATGCCACAGACCACCGCCACTCTCCCAGAGGGGGTACAGCATCCGCGGAGTGTGGGAGTCAGGGGACATCGGACTTGTTTGTCCCATATAATAAACATATATTTTGTTCAAATCTAAAATGTGATGCTGGCGGTAGATAAAGTCCCAACCAATCAGCTCCTGTCATGTTACAGGCGGTGTTTGAAAAATGAGAGCTGATTGGTTGGTACTTTCTCTCTAAGCTTTGATAAATCTCCCCTTATGTGATATTACATGATCAGATGCCTTTACTAATGTTTTTCTGTATTAATGGTTTTTAATATTTTGATCTATAATTCAAATGTTTTCCAATAAATTGATAAATATTAAATAAATGTACCTAATAATAATAAGTGCTATAATGCATTCTTAAGTATTTTGCTTATTTTATGTACAGTAAGTAATAATTTTAATCTATAAAGGAAACGTGATTATGCTTTATATACTGTAAGTAAATCTTAGTGCCCACAGGACGGGAATCCGCCACTCACCAGGTTTACTCAGATTACAAAATCCAATCCCGTTAGATATAATCTAATCCCGTCAGCTATCTGTGAATATAGAAGAGTTTGCTGACAAAATCATGAGCTCTGGGTGCGCGGTCTGGGGTCAGATCCCGCTGCCCCATGTGGCTCTAAGCTGTGACCGCCGCGCGCCTCATCCATATTTGCCAATTGTTAATTCTTCCAAACAGGAGAGTTGCTTCTTCATGTGGTCAGGCCCCACCCCCTCACGGCGTGATGCCGCAACACACGGGATGACGCAGTTCATTATATTTATATATCTGCAAAGTTATTCTTTTTGTTTTGTTTTGCTGCAAACTCTGAGTCAGTCCCAATGGCAGAATGCGGCAGAGGCTGCGCCACGTAAACCCGTCACCCCAGTGACCATTATCACACTGACACAATATCCATAATTCACGTGATTTTATTACATCCAGTGCGCAGTAATGACAGATGACGGATGAATGCACTATTATCAGCTGCAGGACACGAGAGATACATCCCGAGAGCGTCAGCGGCAGCTTCTCCGTAACCTGGGTTACTGCGTTGTGTCCCCTAACGCTCAGCAGTGAAGGATAATACGTATTCCTGATATAATATAATGGTATTTACATTATGGCGTGAAGGTAACTGTCAGCTCAGGGAAAGGGCACAATCTTCATTCGGATGCTGATGTCGGTCACAAACAGGATCTTCCGGCATCCTAGGGAGAGGCTGGAAATTTAGGGTGATCAGATGGCAGAATCCCCACTGTATACTTATCTCTGTCTGTTATATTCCCTCTACAGTATCTGGGGCCTATTCATTATCGAAGGCCGTATGGCCTCCGATGATGAAGTATTGGACTCGCTGCGAGGGATACTTACGTATCCAACTCGCAGAGGGGGAAACGTGACACAGGAGCAATTCATCATTGCTCTGGTGAGAGGACAACTGCTCCGAAAAGCTGTATTACTTACCTGCTCCCTGCCCCGGCTACGCATGCGCAAAGCCATCGGGGAGCTGGTGAGGAGGCAGCGGAGGGATTCGCTCAGATCCCTCTTCGCATCCCCGGAACTCCTTCCCATAGTAAGGAGCTGGGATCCATGAACAAGCACCATCTGAAGGTGGCGCTTGTTCTCGGAAGCAAACTACTAAAACTTTCAGTTTTCGGAGTTTGCTGAATACCGGGGGTCATATTGGACTCCTCATGATGAATGGTAACTTAAATATGCGGAAACTAGCGTTTCCCCATGGTTACTGGGCCATTTATCGTTTGATGAGTAGGCAGGCCCTACAGTCTGATATTAGGGTCAATGTATCATTGGCTAAGGCAGCGGTTCCCAACTACGGTCCTCAAGGTACACTAACAGTCCAGGTTTTAAGGACAGCCATACTTGAACACAAGTGTTTTAATTAGTACTGCAGTTATGTTGATTTTGCCATCTGCGCTCAGGCATGGCTATCACTAAAACCAGGACTGTTAGTGTGCCTTGAGGACCGAGGTTGGGAAACACTGGGCTAAGGGGATGCAGTCATAGATGTCAACAGTTTTGCCAATATTTTTGAAGTATTGATATAGACCATGTCCGCTCCTGCATAATATCGACATGTGAAATATCGACACTCTGCAGAGACCGGAGGGTAAGTGTTAGCCTACGGGACTAGGTAGTTAGGGTTAGACAGTAAAGGGGAGGGTCACGGTTAGGAAGTAAAGCAAGGGTTAAGGTTAGGCACTAGAGGGGTGGGATAGGGTTAGGTAGAAGGGGGAGGGTTAGTTATAATCACTAGAAGCTGGGTTAGGCTATGAGTGAGGAAGTTAGGGTTAGGCTAAGGGGAGGGTTAAGGTTAGGCTGCGGGTGGGGAGGTTTAGGATTTGACACTAAGGGGCGGCCTCACGCAGATTTTACCTCGCACCTACATGAGGTGCGAGATATAGTCTAACAGCGGGGACTCACGCGCGGGGTCTCTGGGACACTCTAGGTCTCTAGGTTTAGGCTATGGAATGAGAGATTAGGGTTAGGCACTAGGGAGAGGGTTAGACACTAAGGGGAGGGTTAAGGTTAGGCTGCGGGTGGGGAGGTTTAGGATTGGACACTAAGTGTCAGGTTAGAGTCAGGCTATGGAAATGGAGGTTAGATTTAGGCTATGGAATGGGAGATTAGGGTTAGGCACTCGGGATAAGGTTAGCCTTAGTTACTAGGGAGAGGGTGAGGCACTAGTGGGAGGTTTACACTAGTTAGGCACTATGGCGCGGATTAGCCTTAGAAGGTTAGGCACTAGTGGGAGGTTTACACTAGTTAGGCACTATGGCGTGGGTTAGCCTTAGAGGGTTAGGCACTAGTGGGAGGTTTACACTAGTTAGGCACTATGGCGTGGGTTAGCCTTAGAGGGTTAGGCACTAGTGGGAGGTTTACACGAGTTAGGCACTATGGCGCGGGTTAGCCTTAGAGGGTTAGGCACTAGTGGGAGGTTTACACTAGTTAGGCACTATGGCGCGGGTTAGCCTTAGAGGGTTAGGCACTAGCGGGAGGTTTACACTAGTTAGGCACTATGGCGCGGGTTAGCCTTAGAGGGTTAGGCACTAGCGGGAGGTTTACACTAGTTAGGCACTATGGCGCAGGTTAGCCTTAGAGGGTTAGGCACTAGTGGGAGGTTTACACTAGTTAGGCACTATGGCGCGGGTTAGCCTTAGAGGGTTAGGCACTAGTGGGAGGTTTACACTAGTTAGGCACTATGGCGCAGGTTAGCCTTAGAGGGTTAGGCACTAGTGGGAGGTTTACACTAGTTAGGCACTATGGCGCGGGTTAGCCTTAGAGCGTTAGGCACTAGTGGGAGGTTTACACTAGTTAGGCACTATGGCGCAGGTTAGCCTTAGAGGGTTAGGCACTAGTGGGAGGTTTACACTAGTTAGGCACTATGGCGCAGGTTAGCCTTAGAGGGTTAGGCACTATGGCGCAGGTTAGCCTTAGAGGGTTAGGCACTAGTGGGAGGTTTACACTAGTTAGGCACTATGGCGCGGGTTAGCCTTAGAGGGTTAGGCACTAGTGGGAGGTTTACACTAGTTAGGCACTATGGCGCAGGTTAGCCTTAGAGGGTTAGGCACTAGTGGGAGGTTTACACTAGTTAGGCACTATGGCGCAGGTTAGCCTTAGAGGGTTAGGCACTAGCGGGAGGCTTACACTAGTTAGGCACTATGGCGCAGGTTAGCCTTAGAGGGTTAGGCACTAGTGGGAGGCTTACTCTAGTTAGGCACTATGGCGCAGGTTAGCCTTAGAGGGTTAGGCACTAGTGGGAGGCTTACACTAGTTAGGCACTATGGCGCAGGTTAGCCTTAGAGGGTTAGGCACTAGTGGGAGGCTTACTCTAGTTAGGCACTATGGCGCAGGTTAGCCTTAGAGGGTTAGGCACTAGCGGGAGGTTTACACTAGCTAGGCACTATGGCGCGGGTTAGCCTTAGAGGGTTAGGCACTAGCGGGAGGCTTACACTAGTTAGGCACTATGGCGCAGGTTAGCCTTAGAGGGTTAGGCACTAGTGGGAGGTTTACACTAGTTAGGCACTATGGCGCAGGTTAGCCTTAGAGGGTTAGGCACTAGTGGGAGGTTTACACTAGTTAGGCACTATGGCGCGGGTTAGCCTTAGAGGGTTAGGCACTAGTGGGAGGTTTACACTAGTTAGGCACTATGGCGCGGGTTAGCCTTAGAGGGTTAGGCACTAGTGGGAGGTTTACACTAGTTAGGCACTATGGCGCAGGTTAGCCTTAGAGGGTTAGGCACTAGTGGGAGGTTTACACTAGTTAGGCACTATGGCGTGGGTTAGCCTTAGAGCGTTAGGCACTAGCGGGAGGTTTACACTAGTTAGGCACTATGGCGTGGGTTAGCCTTAGAGGGTTAGGCACTAGTGGGAGGTTTACACTAGTTAGGCACTATGGCGCGGGTTAGCCTTAGAGGGTTAGGCACTAGTGGGAGGTTTACACTAGTTAGGCACTATGGCGCAGGTTAGCCTTAGAGGGTTAGGCACTAGTGGGAGGTTTACACTAGTTAGGCACTATGGCGTGGGTTAGCCTTAGAGCGTTAGGCCCTAGTGGGAGGTTTACACTAGTTAGGCACTATGGCGTGGGTTAGCCTTAGAGGGTTAGGCACTAGTGGGAGGTTTAAACTAGTTAGGCACTATGGCGCGGGTTAACCTTAGAGGGTTAGGCACTAGCGGGAGGTTTACACTAGTAAGGCATAAAAAAATGTAATGTATGTTCAACTAACATCAGCCACAAATGGAACTCATGGCAAGATGTGAATTTAGTTACTGATGTATTATAGGTCAAAGCGTTTCAGCTAATGCTTCTTGAAAAAAGCGCTCGCCAGAGATGTGAAACGCGTTGACCTACAATGTAACAATACAGGTATTCCTATCTTTCAAGTTGCATGAGAGCCATTCCTTGTTTTATATATTGATATACACATATATAATTGTTGCCACCTTTAGTAAATGAGGCATATACTGTATTTAAGTTATGTTGCATGTAATTAACTACAGAAATTAGTTGGTAACCCTGAAAAAATATAAAATGTCTGCAACATGCCTTTTAGGGGTATAGTTACTAAATTGAGAGTTTTTAGAAGTGGAGATGTTGCCCATTGCAACCAATCAGATTCTAGCTATTATCTTCTAGAAGGTGCTAGGTAAATGTTAAGTAGAAGCTGATTGGTTGCTATGGGCAACATCTCCATTTCTAAGATCCTGCACTTTAGTAAATTCACCCCTAAAGGTGCCCACACACATAGCGATCTGAACACGATCCCACCATGTGTGCGATTTCCCCTGAACTCTCCCCAGGCAGTCTCCTACTCACGATTTGGAGTAAAAAATGTCCAATCTGACTTAAGATCTATCGTGCATCTAGTGCATTGTGTCCCAGATTGGCAAATGTGCCCTAACGCACGGCAGATCTGAAGATGCGATGTGTGACCAGCGGGGATGCGCATTGGCATCGTGAATGTGAGTGGACACTCACGATTTGGGCATATTTTACATGATTTGTAGTCACGATTCATCAAAATTTGGCAAATCATGTAAAATATCGCTATGTGTGTGGGCACCTTTACTCTCTTCTTCTGCTAAACTTACCCTTCTCTCACCATTATCCATTCCAGAGACTCTCACTCGGACTTCAGGAAACTGTAGGTTCCAATTCTATTTGTAGCAGCAGGTTTATTGGCTACTTCTGTGCAGGTCTTGTTTCTCTGATCCACCCGGCCCTGTAGAGAGACAGAGAGGGAGTTGCAGCTCAATAGAGAGAGGGTGGGCCTTATACATTTTCTCACCATCATTTCTATGAACCCGTTATGAAACACCTGCCTATCTTGCATAAACCCTCTAGGACCAATAGGTCGTCTGCCTATAACAACCACCCTTATTCCCTTAGAGAATGCTATTCTCACTGGTACCGAGATGCCACCAGGTCTTAATTTCAGAGTAGTAGAGGTTTATACAAATGACAGGCAATCACAAAATCAAGGATGGAATAGTAGAAAACCACTAGCAATACAATTAGGCTAATGGTCCAAAATGTGCATAGATAATAACAGCAACAGCAAGCATGTATATAAGTTATAGCAAAACGTTGTCATGGTTCCAAAAGTCTGTACGGTGAAACTTAGCACTTGATATTTGCAATAAACATAAGGCAAGGATAATAGTGCCAGGAACTAGTAACAGCAGATTGTAACAGGTGATAGCAACAATTATCACAGTTCCAAAAGTAAATAAAGTGATACTTATCAGTAGATGTTTGCAAGAAGCATAAGACCATAAGTCAGACTGTTAAGGCATACAGCCACACAGGAATCCAAAAGAACTGAACACTCCAGGGTTTGCAGGCTATCCGCAAACAAGAAGCTATAACCAGCAATGCAACCCAGGACTGACTCCCTAATAACTAAAGCATGAGCCAACTAGGAGTCTCCTATTGAGACCAGCCCATGAAGCGAATGATCCGATGCAGCTGGGCAGCTGCACGAATACCCCGCATCCTGGCTGCTGGGCAACAGCCGGGACCAAAATCCTCCGCGGCCAGCCGAGTCCCAGTCATCTAGCGACCATCGGGCCCATCGGCAAGACGCGGTGTCCTGGTCGTTTGGTGACAGATGAAACCCGCTGACAGGATGAGCCGCAGCGCAGTATCCCCTCCTTGAGGAGGGGTTAAAGAACCCCTAGATCTTTCCCACAACATATATATATTTTTTTTCATCAATACATTTTTATTGAATATATTGCAAAATATTTATGGGTGTACAGAAAACAGAAAAGGGAAAACATAAATAAAATAAATTATAAGGGGGAAGGGGGTGACAGTACATCCAAAGACATTAGACAAAAACTTAAAACCGTAAATACAGAAATGAATAATAAACTAGGTGTTTTGGTCTGCCTGTGGGAGCTCATTCAGGTCAAAAGGAGAAGGACTCTGAGGGATTGGAGAAGGTAGGGATAGGGGTGCATCCCTTCCATCTGTAACATATAGGTGCCACGGATCCCATTTCACAATGGGGGATGAAGTGGCCATAGAGTAGTCAACCTCTCTCGTCTCCATTTCGAAATGGGATTGTGTTTTCGTTATAACTTTGGCAAATGGGGGAGGAGAAGGGGATTTCCAGTGCTGAGAATATAGTGGCTTTATATATTGGGGATGGTCAGTGCACAGGTATGTTCACTAAATTTTTAATGAAAAAACGTTTATAGTAACCGAAAATCTAAGTCAATTGTGGTAAATTAATAGCAATCAAGCCCTTATTTTATACCTATTTAATATGTAGATTCGGCGGTGCTCCCCATAAGTCAGAAAATATCATATGTGAAACAAGAGAAGGTAAAGAAGACTCTTTGTTTGGGGGCACACTTATTCTAATGTTTTAAATTAAAATCTCCTAATTTGTGCATAAAAATAGCTAGGATTCTGCATATCAAATCCTAGCTATTTTTATGCACAAATTAGGAGATTTACTATTATAGTCTGTCACTATGCAATATATTAATATCCTGTCTGAGCTCAGTGAGGACTGGAATGTGGTTTAGTGTTTAATTATTTGTTTAATTATCTTTTTAATATATGTATTTCAAATTTATTTATTATTATTTTATAGGATAATGGTGTATTAAAAGTTATGTTTTAATTTAAAACATTAGAATAAGTGTGCCCCCAAACAAAGAGTCTTCTTTACCTTCTCTTGTTTCACATAGAGTGGCTTTAGCAGATATCAGAATATGGCCGAGAACATAGCGGTCAGATTTAGGAACAGAGGTTGGATACCAGTGGAGAAGAGCGAGGGAGGGGTCCAGAGTTAGAGTGAGACCTAGGACATTGTTAATAAGAGTGAATACTTCTTCCCAGAAGGGGCGTAATAAAGGACAATCCCAGAAGACATGAAAAATAGAGCCTTCAGAGTGACATAGGTGCCAACAGAACTTTGAGACTGTGGGCCAGATTTTATGCAATCTAGAGGGGGTCAGATATAAACTATTTAAAAGTTTTACATACATTTCAATGTGGTTAGTACATTTAGATAGTGAGAAGGTAGAGAGATGAGTAGTCTACCATTGTGAGAAGGTGAAGGTACGTTGGAGATCTTTTCCCCCACAACATATTCTTGATGGCCTTGAATTAAAACTGGAGATGCTTTTTTAGTGTCACAACCCTGGCTAGTTTTTCACCTTTTGCCTTGAGAATTACCCCTGTCAGCTGTCCCATGGATCTGTATGTGTAATTCACCTGGGAGATCTGTCCTGATCAAGCTGGCTGCAACACTTCTGTGTATGCATTTGGACTGTGCTCTCCTTTCCACAGTGATTATTCACCTGGGCCCTCCTCTGTCTGTGAACACTGCTAGTCTTGATTGGAATCGCATGTTGTTCCCTCCACCACTCAGAGTGCTGCTACCAGACCACCTGACCATATCCACCAATTCCTGCCAGACCCAGGGTATATATGTCCTCCTCTGATAGCATTCTGGGCCTGAACATCTCATTACTTCCGTGGTGTATAGTTCATGGTACTTCTGAGTACAAGGGTATCCCAGGCTCCTGCTCCTGCTGGTTCCTAGACAAGTTCATCTGAAAATCCTGCTTACAGCAATACCTGGCATATCCAGAAATCCTGCTAACAGCAATACCTGGCATACCCAAAAATCCTGCTTACAGCAATACCTGGCAAATCCAGAAATCCTGCTTACAGCAATACCTGGCATACCCAGAAATCCTGCTAACAGCAATACCTGGCATACCCAGAAATCCTGCTAACAGCAATACCAGGCATACCCAGAAAACCTGCTGGTTCCCAGACCAGTTCATCTAGCAGTCCTGCTAATAGCTATACCTGGTGCATTTGATAATCCAGACATCCTCCATTACACCTGGAGTCCAGTTACCCTCTGGTCCTAACCGGAGTTCCTGCCATCCTCCATTACACCTGGAGTCCAGTTACCCTCCGGTCCTAACCAGAGTTACAGTCAACCTCCATTATACCTGGAGTCCAGTTATCTACCCATTCTCCATACTGCTACCCAGCCACATCAAGTAGCTCCCGTGCTACCATCATTCTCCTTACAGCTTCCCAGCTGCACCAAGTAGCTCTTGTGCTACCACCATTCTCCATACGGCTTCCCAGCTGCGTCAAGTAGCTCCTGTGCTACCATCATTCTCCATACGGCTTCGCAGCTGCACCAAGTAGTTCCCATGCTACCACCATTCTCCATACGGCTTCCCAGCCGCACCAAGTCTACAAACTGGTACCCCGTCCAGCTCAGCAAACCTTCCTGCTGGTCCTAGTCCAGTTCCTCCAAGTTTCCTACTGGTCCCACTCCAACATTTCAAGTTTCTAGTTCCTGTCATTTATCATCAAAGGCATTTCTCACTACCATATAATTCTTATGCAAACAGAGCTATTACATTATCCATGATTCCAGTCAAGCCGGTCTCCGCTGAATCCAGTTCATCACTCCCAGACACCAATCGTGACATTTATTATGGAAAGGCTGGAATTTTTTTAGAAATGATAACAGGCTTCAATAAGGAGATATGAAAGGTGTTGGAACTTCTCATTGATTTAGGCAATCTAGGGCGAAAGGGCACAGAATTCGCCTATTTGATAATCTGGAATGGTCCAATATATCTGGGTCCAAATTTCTGGGATTGCTGATGGATTTTAATATTACAAGTTGTCAAGCAGACTTTGGGGCCTATTCATCATATGATAAATGTCCCAGTAACCATGCGGAAATGCATATTTAGGTTATCGGGCTACTCATCAGGGTTCCAATAGGAACCCTGATACTCAGCAAACTCCGAAAATTGAAGGTTTTCGAAGTTTGCTTCCGAGAGCAAGCGCCATCTTCAGCTGATGCTTGTTCATGGATCCCCGCTCCTTCCTATGGGAAGGACTTCCGGGGATGCAAAGAGGGATCCGAGCGGATCCCTCCGCCGCCTCCTCACTACCTCCCCAGCGGCTGTGTGCATGCGTGACTTGAGGTCATGTGTAGCCGGGGAGATGGGAAGCAAGTATATGTAATGCAGCGACTTCTGTAGCTGCGATACTAACCACGGGGATAACTGATTTTCAGAGCAGCTGTCCCCACACCGGAGCAATGATGAATTGCTGTAGGTGTCACGTTTCCCCTGCTGTGAGTTCAATACTTCATCGGATGATGAATAAGCACCTTTGTCATCCACCTTAAACATACAAGGCCTACGACATTGATCTGCTGCAAAAATGTTGATTGGAAGGATGCTCTGTTGAGACCAGTTTCATGGATAGGAGACATATTGTTGGGCATCAGTGAGGACAATGAATTCACTCTGTGGTGATATCCATACACACAAAAGAATGTTAACGTCAGGTATTCCA
Source organism: Taudactylus pleione (assembly GCA_031769625.1). NCBI lineage: Eukaryota > Metazoa > Chordata > Amphibia > Anura > Myobatrachidae > Taudactylus > Taudactylus pleione. The sequence goes on from JAUIMM010001294.1 coordinate 154,170, forward strand.
ATCAGTTATTATGCCGTTTAGAGATGTAGCAATGAAGATTCTGCCCCAGTGATTGATTGACTTGTTCTGTCCCATGAGACCTTACAACCATCCATCAGGAGTCTCTGAAAGAGCTCGAGTTTGTAGTGATTGAAGCCGTGGGGAGAGAACTTGTGCCAAGCCGGCGTGAATGGAAACTGTTGGAATGATAGGTAGTTTGGCAGTAACCTTCTTATGTCCACGAAGAAAACTGCGTGACAAGGCATCAGCTTTGATATTCTTGGACCCGCGCCTGTAAGTACTAATAAAATGAAATTGAGTAACGAACAATGCCCAACGCTCTTGTCTAGAGTTTAGCCGTTAAGCAGATTTGATATATAACAAGTTTTTATGGTCAGTGATGACTGCAATAGTGCCCTTAGCCCCTTCTAGCCAGTGTCTCCAGTCTTCGAATGCCTACTTGAGGGCCAGTAATTTTCGATTTCCTACATCATAGTTCACCTCTGAGCCAGAGAATTTCAAAGACAAGAAAGCACAAAGGCGCAACTTATTATCAACAGGATCCATATGGGAGAGAATAGCTCCAACTTCTACTTCCGAGGCATCCACCTCAATGGCAAAAGGCAATACAGGATTCGGATGGCGAAGAACCGGAGCTGTAACAAAGGCTTTCTTCAGAGCCTCAAAAGCTTGAATGGCTTCTAGAGAGCAGTTAGAGGTGTCTACTCCTTTTTGGTCAAGACACACGCTCTGTGTCCCCCTGCTTTGGCATTCCCATCCTGGCTGATTCAGCCAGTTGCTGGTTGTAGGAAAATAGGTGGAACCGCACACATTTTAGGCCCTGAAAGGGTGCCTCATGCCCCAGGAAGCCTCCTTATCATTGCTGCAGGACAGGACAGCTATTAGTGGGGCCATTACTGTTGCCCTAATAAAGGATTACTTCTCAGCCTAGCTAACCTCACCCCTAGCAGTTACCGCACAGCTCTGCGACATTTCAGGGTACTCACTAGACATCCATATTTGAATAAAAAATGGAAAATGGGGGAGTTGTAAAACATTTGATCGGTAGCGCAGCTCTCTGCAAATGATTTATTCTCAATAACCGATAATTTACCTTCACGAAGCGTGGCTGGACGCAATCAATGACCTGAGACAGGACTTTGTGGGTTACATACTCAAACTTGAAACAGGCACAGCAGTTGAACATCCGCTGTATAGGAAAGAGAACAAGAATTAGAGAGAATTGTCTCATAATGTCACAATGTCAAATGTCACAATGTCACATAATGCTGTATAGTAGGGGTTCTCAGCTCCAGGCCACAGGTACCCCCCACACGTCATGTTTTGTGGATTTATTTAATCATGCACAGGTGAGTTCATCTATTTTGCTGGGTCAGGAATTATCCCACCTGCTTCCACAGACAGAAATCCTGAGAACATGACTTGTTGGGAAACGTTGAGGGTTGAGGTTGAGAACTGCTGCTGTATTAGACAACGGGGCTTATTTATCCGAAGATGTCATTAGTTATTGTAATCTATTAGAGCCCCTGTCTCTGCATGTGAATAATAGTACATCCCGGCAGTACGTAATTTCTTATTGCCGCGAAAAGCATTAGTAAATGGGCCACAATACTGTATATGTTATTATAGATATCCCATTTCCTCCAGTAAGTCTGGAAGGAATGTTACACAGAAAGCACTGATTTATCACAGGCGTTATCTCACCAGAATGCAGCCTGACAATAATAAATCAGAATTTAAGGTTTTGACAAGTTTTCTTTAAGAAAAACCATCTGTATAGTTAAGTGGAAGAGTAACGGTACTAGGGGCTTATTTATCAAATCATATTTGCAGGACACACCCCAAAGACGGGGTACCCACAAATATTAAGAATCTCCTGAATGTACTGTATATACAGCCATGGCCAAAAGTTTTGAGAATGACACAAGTATTGGTTATCACAAAGTTTGCTGCTTCAGTGTAAAGACCTTTTTGTCAGATGTTACTATGGTATACTGAAGTAACATTACAGCATTACATAAGTGTCAGATGTTACTATGGTATACTGAGGTAACATTACAGCATGACATAAGTGTCAGATGTTACTATGGTATACTGAGGTAACATTACAGCATGACATAAGTGTCAGATGTTACTATGGTATACTGAGGTAACATTACAGCATGACATAAGTGTCAGATGTTACTATGGTATACTGAGGTAACATTACAGCATGACATAAGTGTCAGATGTTACTATGGTATACTGAGGTAACATTACAGCATGACATAAGTGTCAGATGTTACTATGGTATACTGAGGTAACATTACAGCATGACATAAGTGTCAGATGTTACTATGGTATACTGAGGTAACATTACAGCATGACATAAGTGTCAGATGTTACTATGGTATACTGAGGTAACATTACATAAGTGTCAGATGTTACTATGGTATACTGAGGTAACATTACAGCAATACATAAGTGTCAGATGTTACTATGGTATACTGAGGTAACATTACAGCATTACATAAGTGTCAGATGTTACTATGGTATACTGAGGTAACATTACAGCATGACATAAGTGTCAGATGTTACTATGGTATACTGATGTAACATTACAGCATTACATAAGTGTCAGATGTTACTATGGTATACTGAGGTAACATTACAGCATGACATAAGTGTCAGATGTTACTATGGTATACTGAGGTAACATTACAGCATGACATAAGTGTCAGATGTTACTATGGTATACTGAGGTAACATTACATAAGTGTCAGATGTTACTATGGTATACTGAGGTAACATTACAGCATGACATAAGTGTCAGATGTTACTATGGTATACTGAGGTAACATTACAGCAATACATAAGTGTCAGATGTTACTATGGTATACTGAGGTAACATTACAGCATTACATAAGTGTCAGATGTTACTATGGTATACTGAGGTAACATTACAGCATGACATAAGTGTCAGATGTTACTATGGTATACTGATGTAACATTACAGCATTACATAAGTGTCAGATGTTACTATGGTATACTGAGGTAACATTACAGCATTACATAAGTGTCAGATGTTACTATGGTATACTGAGGTAACATTACAGCATTACATAAGTGTCAGATGTTACTATGGTATACTGAGGTAACATTACAGCATTACATAAGTGTCAGATGTTACTATGGTATACTGAGGTAACATTACAGCATGACATAAGTGTCAGATGTTACTATGGTATACTGAGGTAACATTACAGCATGACATAAGTGTCAGATGTTACTATGGTATACTGAGGTAACACTACAGCATTACATAAGTGTCAGATGTTACTATGGTATACTGAGGTAACATTACAGCATTACATAAGTGTCAGATGTTACTATGGTATACTTAGGTAAGATTACAGCATTACATAAGTGTCAGATGTTACTATGGTATACTGAGGTAAGATTACAGCATGACATAAGTGTCAGATGTTACTATGGTATACTGAGGTAACATTACAGCATGACATAAGTGTCAGATGTTACTATGGTATACTGAGGTAACACTACAGCATTACATAAGTGTCAGATGTTACTATGGTATACTGAGGTAACATTACAGCATGACATAAGTGTCAGATGTTACTATGGTATACTGAGGTAACATTACAGCATGACATAAGTGTCAGATGTTACTATGGTATACTGAGGTAACATTACATAAGTGTCAGATGTTACTATGGTATACTGAGGTAACATTACAGCATGACATAAGTGTCAGATGTTACTATGGTATACTGAGGTAACATTACAGCATTACATAAGTGTCAGATGTTACTATGGTATACTGAGGTAACATTACAGCATTACATAAGTGTCAGATGTTACTATGGTATACTTAGGTAACATTACAGCATGACATAAGTGTCAGTTATCCCAGTCTCTCAGGGCGCTTCAGTCCAGTCTACAGCTTCCTCTCCACCACATTTCTCCGCCCTCAGCACTTCTACGGCTCCTCTCCCTGCTTCCAATGGCCGGGCTAGACAGCATTGTACTGCTGTAACCTATGGGCTACACTTCACAAAATTTACCAGGAGAGGACCCCTCCGGAACCCTCCCCGGCAATGGTCGCAGCACATGAGTGGTCAGTAGACCGCGCGTACGCAGGAGTCCCAATAGAGGAGTGAAGAGACCACTATTGCGGTTTCATCTCTCTGAGCACATCGCAGGCTAATGTCAGAGCCCCTGTCCCTCTATGTGCTATATGGCGGTATTATCATATGCCGCAATGCGATTTTGGGAGCTGGTATCACGCCCAGATCGCATTGAGAATGTGCTAATTGATAAATGGGCCCCTATATGTGAAGAGATAAATCAGATTTGGGGATGTGACTATTCTGCTGCTGGGACGAGTCCGGGTAACTAAATAAGGAATGAATTGGCCCCTAGACATCAGACATTGTGCAGCTTGGTGCAGTGGGCTTGTGAGACCCTCACCCCCTTGTGAGTGAGCTCGCAGTCTGGCTTCGTCCAGTGATGTTTCAGGCAGGTCGTCTGTTTCACTGTAAACTCCACATTCACAAATATTCCGGCCGTGTAGTCCTAGAAGAAGGCAGATGCAGCAGATCAGGATAATAATAATACACAGTGATGGAGATATTCATTGTTTTATTGTTACTTGCTGCACATTCACAGGCCTCAGAGAAGGGCTAATAAACTGTTAGCTCCTATGGCAAATAGCAGTGTGGTCCTGACGTACAGTAGAGGTAGCCCCAGATTTCATGCATCTTATATACCAAAGGGGGACAACTGGGGGCAGATGCAAAGAATGTATATAATAAATAACTATGTAAAATCTGTGCAATTCCGTGGAGACCATGAGACGCTTTCACCATTCACTCCTCAAAAAAAAAACTTCATAAAACAACACAATGACCCACATTGGTGCATACAGTACCTGACTGTAGTATGCTCCAATGTGGATCATTGTGTTGTTTTATGGGGCTGGGTATGATATTCCGTCACCCCGGGAGTGCCTAAACCTAGCCCCCTCCCTGCACCCTAAACCTAACCCTGGGGGGTTGCCTAACCCTAACTTCTCTCTGGTGGTACCTAACCCTAACTCCCTTCCCCGCAGCCTAACCCTAACACTCCCAGGGGGAGGTGCCTAACCCTAACACTCCCAGGGGGGGTGCCTAACCTTAACACTCCCAGGGGTGGTGCCTATCACCCTAACCCCCCCTCCCCGCAGCCTAACCCTAACACTCCCAGGGGGAGGTGCCTAACCCTAACACTCCCAGGGGGGGTGCCTAACCTTAACACTCCCAGGGGTGGTGCCTATCACCCTAACCCCCCCTCCCCGCAGCCTAACCCTAACACTCCCAGGGGGAGGTGCCTAACACTCCCAGGGGGGGTGCCTAACCTTAACACTCGTGGGGGTGGTGCCTATCACCCTAACCCCCCCTCCCCACATCCTAACCATAACACTCCCAGGGGGGTGCCTAACCCTAACTCCACCCCCCCCTCATGGCTACTAATTTCCTCTCCTCTGTGTCCGTACGCTCGGGATGCCAGCTGCCAGGTTTCTGGCGTCTGCATCTGCAGTGCTGTCGGGATTCTGCCGCCGGTCTTTTCTTGGTGATCAGGATTGCGGCGCCGGTATTTTGGCAGCCATTATCCCAATCTTCGGGATATTAACCGCATCCCGTTTTATGAGCTGTAAAGCATGTAGCAAAATTAGTGTCACAGCTAAAAGCGCGCACAAATAGTGCATATTTCAGCCCATATACAGAGTTTGCACTGCGTTACGGGCGGCATGTTAGCCCATGTTACACCAAGAACTTGCCACAGACACTGATGACTCATCTGCGCCCATGTAATATAAACCATTATTTCCCTTTAAGTGCAACACATTTTGTCATTGAGCTTATGCACTTGATATGAATGAGGCCCATATTCTTCATAGTGAATATAAGACCTATGGGGGTGCACACAGTGAGGGACAAAGCCCCCGGCAATGAGAATAGTCATCACCATGAGTGTAGTTACAATACTGATGTCAGTTTTACAGAAGACAGACTGTGGCCCACAAGTGACTACATTCTCCCCCTGGGGTCCTTGTCTCCACCCTTCCTGGGCCAGATCAGCTCCAAGCCCACTACTGACTGCTCTATTCCTGTGATGCAGGTGAAGCTCCTCAGGAGCCCCTCAGACAGATTATACCGGCCAGATTCTGTGTCCTTCATATTACAGTCATTTTGCGTGGTCTCCACCCAGGTTGCTCCTAGGGGTATATGTAATAAAGCGCTGGTTTTTAGAAGTGGAGATGTTGCAGATAGCAACCAATCAGATTCTACTTAACATTTATCTAGCACCTTATAAAAGACAATAGCTAGAATCTGATTGGTTGCTACGGGCAACATATCCACTTCTAATAACCCACACCTTAGTAAATATAGTCCCTAATGTCAGACAGCTATGGGCCCCTAATGTCAGACAGCTATGGGCCCCTAATATCAGACAGCTATGGGCCCCTAATGTCAGACAGCTATGGGTCCCTAATGTCAGACAGCTATGGGCCCCTAATGGCAGACAGCTATGGGCCCCTAATGTCAAACAGCTATGGGTCCCTAATGTCAGACAGCTATGGGTCCCTAATGTCAGACAGCTATGGGCCCCTAATGTCAGACAGCTATGGGTCCCTAATGTCAGACAGCTATGGGCCCCTAATGTTCTGGGTCCCTAATGTCAGACAGCTATGGGCACCTAATGTCAGACAGCTGTGGGCCCCTAATGTCAGACAGCTGTGGGCCCCTAATGTCAGACAGCTGTGGGCCCCTAATGTCAGACAGCTATGGGCCCCTAATGTCAGATAGCTATGGGCCCCTAATTTCAGACAGCTATGAGTCCCTAATGTCAGACAGCTATGGGTCCCTAACGTCAGACAGCTATGGGTCCCTAATGTCAGACAGCTATGGACCCCTAATGTCAGACAGATATGGGTCCCTAATGTCAGACAGCTATGGGCCCCTAATGTCAGACAGCAATGGGTCCCTAATGTCAGACAGCTATGGGCCCCTAATGTCAAACAGCTATGGGTCCCTAATGTCAGACAGCTATGGGCCCCTAATTTCAGACAGCTATGAGTCTCTAATGTCAGACAGCTATGGGTCCCTAATGTCAGACAGCTATGGGTCCCTAATGTCAGACAGCTATGGGCTCCTAATGTCAGACAGCTATGGGTCCCTAATGCCAGACAGCTATGGGCCCCTAATGTCAGACAGCTATGGGCCCCTTATGTTCTGGGTCCCTAATGTCAGACAGCTGTGGGCCCCTAATGTCAGACAGCTGTGGGCCCCTAATGTCAGACAGCTATGGGTCCCTAATGTCAGACGGCTATGGGTCCCTAATGTCAGACAGCTATGGGCTCCTAATGTCAGAGAGCTGTGGGCCCCTAATGTCAGACAGCTGTGGGCCCCTAATGTCAGACAGCTATGGGTCCCTAATGTCAGACGGCTATGGGTCCCTAATGCCAGACAGCTATGGGCCCCTAATGTCAGACAGCTATGGACCCCTAATGTTCTGGGTACCTAATGTGAGACAGCTATGGGCCCCTAATGTCAGACAGCTATGGACCCCTAATGTTCTGGGTACCTAATGTGAGACAGCTATGGGCCCCTAATGTCAGACAGCTATGGACCCCTAATGTTCTGGGTACCTAAAGTGAGACAGCTATGGGCCCCTAATGTCAGACAGCTATGGGCCCCTAATGTCAGACAGCTATGGGTCCCTAATGTCAGACAGCTATGGGCCCCTAATGGCAGACAGCTATGGGCCCCTAATTTCAGACAGCTATGAGTCCCTAATGTCAGACAGCTATGGGTCCCTAACGTCAGACAGCTATGGGCCCCTAATGTCAGACAGATATGGGTCCCTAATGTCAGACAGCTATGGGCCCCTAATTTCAGACAGCTATGGGTCCCTAATGCTCTGAGCCCCTGGATGTAACCAGCCATCCCCCATATCTGATTCCTAGTACAGCACATGTGTAGGCCGAGCGCCTGGTACATCCCGCTCTCTGATCTAGATCACTTACAATTTCATCTTTTTTCACTAGAGAGAAGAACTTGAATCCATTCTTCAGATAGTCCTTGCTGTGGAAATCTTCCATTACCAGCTTCACCGCCTTGTTCTGCATCTCAGAGAGTCCTTCCACATGGACATGACCGTCTGCGGTCAGAACTAGCAGTGCAGAAATAAGCCACCATGTTCTAGTGGCCGCCTTCATGGTGATGACTGTCTGCTCCTCAGATAGAGATGGATCTGGATCTTCCTGTAACTGTGGGGATCAGAATGTAACTGATTACTGGACACCGCACGGATCACACAAATACAGCTGTGTGTACAATAATCCTATGATACTTTGGGCCTGATTCAGACCCACTCGCGAGCGGCTGTCCGCTCGCAAGTGGGTCGATGGTCTGCACTGAGCATGCGCACGACGGAGGGAGCTCCGTCGTGCGCATGCGCCAGACACGACGAGCGAAGGACTTTCCTTCGCTCGTTGTGTCCGATCAAAGGGGGCGTGCTGTCAATGTTGATTGACAGCACGCCCCCTTTGGTGGGCGTGCCGGGGGCGTGCCTCCCTGACGGGGGCGTTCCCACGGGAACGCCTCCCGTCAGAAGCCGGCCCACTGACATCACTAGTGATGTCAGTGGGAGTGATTTTGGCTCTGATAGAGCCAAAATCACTCCGGAGCTTGCGGTTGAAAACCTCAACCGCAGGCTCCGGCTCGCAATTTCGATGGTCGCGATGGTCACGACCATCGCGGCCATCAAAATGCACGCTCGTATAGCCTGTGGGTGGTGACCCACAGCTATATGAGCGTCCAGGAGGACGCTCCATGAAAATGGAGCCCGGTCCTCATGCAGAGCGTGCGCTCTGCTCAGAGCGTACGGCTCTGAATGAGGGCCTTTATTCCTTTATATGTGGAGTCGATGGGTTGCTGGAATCTCGCCGTGCATGCATCTCACATGCTATTACCTAAGGACCTCAGGTCATATTATATTTAGTACCCACCATGTTTTCAGAGAGGCTGATCAATAGCCGCAATGGATTTAAAACGGCAACAGAAATACATGGTCAGCGAGCCTTATTTAGCATTTGTTCTATTGCCATTTTAAATCCATTGGTCTAAATGATTGGCGGCTTTGAAAAAACATCTGTGAGTAAATTTATTCCATATTGTAGTAAATTAGATTGTAAGCCCCATTGGTTCAGGGACTGACGTGTCGGTATCGCACTACACTGTGGAATATGCTGAGGCTAAATACAGGATAACATTTGCTGTAATAACTTTCAGTGCGATTGAGTTCTGGAATTCCCCCAAATAGCAGGATGTGTGTAACAATCCGAGGGGGTGAGGGGGTCACTGACCACACATAGTACACAGCCGTATGTGTCAGGGTATGAAGACTTTTACATACACAATTCTATGGATATTATAAAGTGGATCTGAAGCAGTCACAGAGAAATATGTATTACACGCAGCCAGGGAATCATTCCTCTCCCAATGACAGCGTCAGCTCTATAAAAAGCCCAATTGTTTCCCAGCGAGCGTCCTATATCCCGGTAGCTGGTAGCGTCCTGTGTGGAAATAATTAAAGTGTTTACAGGAAACCATCACATTCCAGGAACGCGGAGACGTCAAACTCGCAGACGGCATTGTTCTCTGCTGCGCTGCATACTGTGGGGGCAGCGGGGGGGGGGCGGAGCATTATATCAGGGAGAAGTGAAATGTCCCATTATCATAATATATAACAACAAATGTCCTGACTGACTCATCAGCACCCAGCCCAGACCCCTGCACCTGGAGACATGACATTCGGGGAGTATATTCCTTCCAGGACGTAGGCAGCCGCTAAGAGAGAGTTTTCTAAATTCCACCCCAAAAGGGTCAGAAGTGGTCAAATGTTTCCTCTCAACCGAGGTGATTGTGTGACAAAGCGACATGTCCCAAGTGCTGCGGAACTGTAAGCTCTGGGACGAGAGTACCATGGCGCACAAGGGGGCGCACGTGGGAACTGACACATGTCAGGTGTGATTTTTAGATCCAGAGGCAGCATTTAGTATTTACTATGGTGCGATGGAGGCTAAAAGCTTAAACAGCATCCGATGAGCCACATGTGGTTTAGGCCAAATTGCGTGATAAGCCGAAAGCGAAAACCTCTGGTTTGACACTGGGGTTGGGTCATGTGAAGAGTCTGGTGAGCAGGAGCACCGAGAGGGGGGGGAACGTATACTAATTACCAGGGTCTAGTCCTCTTGGAGGGGCCCAGAAGGGACCAGGGCCAGATGTTTGGGGGTGTGGCCATGCCTCTCTGACGTGGCTACGCCCCCTTCAGTACCCGGGCCCCATAGAGGTCTCCCCTCCCTTCTGGTGAGGTGTGCAGCCAGGCAGGGCCTCAACAGCATGGGCAAAAAAAATTAATAGGGTCCTTCACCTAGACGGCTGTTACTAAGTAATACTCTCAGCACTGGTCCCATCCTGCTACTATGGCTGTTACTAAGTAATAGTCTCAGCATGTAGTAAACGCTTCACTACAGGTCCCAGAATGCCCTGGCAGTGAATGAGAGCTTATATGTGGTAATGTCTACAGTATTGCAATTGCCAGCATGCACTTGGGTGGCAGTGTAACTGTACACTCACACTTACAGTGCACAAATGGTCGTGTGTCACACTCACACTTAGGACCTCATTCAGAGTCAGTCATTGCGGCCGCACGGTCGTACGCCACCGATGTTCGCTAAACTGCGCATGCGTAAAGTTCGCAATGCGCTTGCGCAAACTAGCCGCTATGATCAGAAATTTCTCTCTCCTTGAACACTGGGCCTGATTCAGAGCTGGACGCTCTGAATCAGGGCCCTCCTACCTCAACTTGGAGCGGCCTCATGGACGCTCGCATAGCTGTGGATTACCACCCACAGCTATAGCGAGCGTCCATGATGATGGTCGCGATGGTCAAGACCATCGGGCTTGCGACAGGACCCTGCGGTAGGGTCTCGCTGCCGCAAGCCCTGGAGTGATTTTGGCTCTATCAGAGTCAAAATCACTCCCACTGACATCACTACTGATGTCAGTGGGGCCGGACTCAGACGGTAGGCATTCCCATGGGAACGCCTCCGTCTGGCAGCCACGCCCCGGCACGCCCGCCAAAGGGGGCGTGCTGTCACTCACCATCGACAGTACGCCCCCTTTGGTGCGAGACCCCGAGCGACGGATTCCCAGTCGCTCGCCGGGTCTCGCGCATGCGCACGACGGAGCTCCCTCCGTCGTGCACATGCGCACTTAGGCACCATCGATCTGCTTGCGAGTGTACAGTGCTCGCGAGCGGGTCAGAATCAGGCCCACTGCCAGATCGGTAGTTTGATTGACAGGATGAGGCGTTTGTGGGTGGTAACAGGGAAAGGTGCTTGAAAACGGGGGAGTGGAGATCCGAACGCAGGCGTGCCTAATTATGCGAACGGCGTTTTATGGGAGTGCATAAATTACAAAGTAGTGTCATGGCACACGTGACATGGGTGGTTTTACACTGACATGATCGTAGAGCTTAAGAGAGGGTATGGTCAACCTTAAGCTCTACGACCATTTCCGATGGTTACCGATGCTCGCGATTAATCCTTATATGGCCGGAGATGACGTGTAATGCGTACGAGAAGGGGGCATATTTTTTGCGTTCCGACCGCTTCCTCCCCTTGGTCGGCCAGCTAACGATCCGACCTTAGGGACACAACATGCGAGTGCATCATTTGCATATCCGGCCCCTTTTCCAGTATGACCGTGCGGCCGCAGCGACCGACTCTGAATGAAGTCCTTACAGTGCACAAATGGTCGTGTGTCATACACTAACAGTGCACAAATGGTCGTGTGTCACACTCACAGTAACAGTGCATAAAATGGTAGTGTCACACTCACACTAACAGTGCACAAATGGTCGTGGGTCACACTCACACTAACAGTGCACAAATGGTCGTGTGTCACACTCACCCTTACAGTGCACAAATGGTCGTGTGTCACACTCACCCTTACAGTGCACAAATGGTCGTGTGTCACACTCACACTAACAGTGCACAAATGGTCGTGGGTCACACTCACACTTACAGTGCACAAATGGTCGTGTGTCACACTCACACAGTGCACAAATGGTTGTGTGTCACACTCACACTTACAGTGCACAAATGGTCGTGTGTCACACTCACACTTACAGTGCACAAATGGTCATGTGTCACACTCACACTTACAGTGCACAAATGGTCGTGGGTCACACTCACACTTACAGTGAACAAATGGTCGTGTGTCACACTCACACTTACAGTGCATAAATGGTCGTGGCTCACACTTACAGTGCACAAATGGTCGTGTGTCACACTCACACTTACAGTGCACAAATGGTCGTGTGTCACACTCACACTTACAGTGCACAAATGGTTGTGGGTCACACTCACACTTACGTGCACAAATGGTCGTGGGTCACACTCACCTGAATGCTTCCATTCAGGTGCGGGGCTGTAATGACGCCATTCAGCATGAATTACATCATCATGTCCCCATGCCGTGCACTTCACTGGGTAAGAGGACGGCATACGGGAGGGTGGGCTACACTTTTGTGAGTTGGTAAGTATGGCTGGTTCTTAAATCCAGACCTCGAGTACACCCCAACAGTTCATGTTTTCAGGACATCTATCTGAGGTAGCAGGTGGGATAATTACTGACCCAGCAATATTGATCAACTCTCCTGTGCATGATTAAGAAATCCAGAAAACATGATCTGTTGGGAGCACTTGAGGACTGGAGCTAAGAACCACTGGTCTAATCCAATAAATATGTCTAAGCTAACAAAAAAAATACAAATAATATTAAAATTATTCTACATATATATTATATATTTGCCTGATTTCATCCAAGCAACTGGGCTCGATGGCTTGAATTTGGCCCAGGTCACGCTCTGTGCCCAAAGGAAGGCAGGCAATAGCCTGAGACCCTGGTGAGTGGCTGGGCACTAGGCCCAGTCCACTCTTTAGTAACAAATAGTTAAGGGGGCCTCTACTCTGTGGCATAATGTGTATAAGGGGTACTACTGTGTGGCATAATGTGTATAAGGGGCACTACTGTGTGGCGTAATGTGTATAAGGGGCACTACAATGTGGTGTAATGTGTATTAGGGGCACTACTGTGTGGCATAATGTGTAGAAGGGGCACTACTGTGTGGCGTAATGTGTATAAGGGGCACTACTGTGTGGTGTAATGTGTATTAGGGACACTACTGTGTGGCGTAATGTGTATAAGGGGCACTACTGTGTGGTGTAATGTGTATAAGGGGCACTACTGTGTGGTGTAATGTGTATTAGGGGCACTACTGTGTGGTGTAATGTGTATTAGGGGCACTATTGTGTAGCGTAAAGTAAAAAAGGGGTAAATATGAAATATTGCAAAGAGACATATTAAGTGGACATTATTGTAGGAGGGCGCAAATTTACAGTTTGCAGGGGGGCGCCGAATACCCTAGCACTGGCTCTGGTTCTGGGTAACCAATAAAAACATTCAATCACACAGAAATGCCCCAATAATAATCCCAGGCCAGATGTCCCCTCTCTCTCTCAGGGTTCATTAAAGCCACAAATGGGACTGGGCCAAGCAGTGTTTTTGGAGAACTGAAAACAGGATATTAATGAAAGTGGCGACGCTAAAGTTGTAGGAGGGCGGAGATATCGGAGCTGACATCAGAGGTGTGCACTAATGCCGCTGCAACTGCGTCGTTTCCACAGTGCGACTACTCCATTATACTTATGTTGCAGCTGATGGAATTCATACAGAAACGCCCACTGGCTGTGATGCTAATCCGCTTTGTGTAATAAGTCGCACCATCTGCAACACTGGACACACATCGGTTGCAACATTAGACATTGAACCAGCCTATGGAGGCGCAGAATGTCCGTCTGAACATGGCTGCCAAAATCAGTGCGACTGCAAAAAAAAAAGACGCAGTCACCGACCGCGACACGCCCATGTTATTTCCCAGAAATGCCCAATGAAATTGCCTCTGTCTGCGCCAATATTCCATCAACCCGGCATTAACCATCCGGAAGCATTCGCAGAGCGACTCAGACCCAGTGAATCAGTCCCGTCATGTGATCGCTCTCTCACGCTGCAGATGGACGATCCAGCAACAGCTTCCACAGCCGAGATGAGCGCAGCCGCCTATATGTGCACCCGGCAGAGAAATAAGAGCGTTCGCCAAACAGGAAAAATATTTGTAAACATCACAGTGCAGAGATCTCACATCAGCCCCCCCCCCCCCCTCTCTTCTAACACCCCCTCCCCTACCCCTTCCCTGTCTGTGCTGAGACCAAACTTCACTTTCACTTCTCCAAATAAGAAATAAAGGAAAATGTGACAAAACATCAGAACTTTTGGGAAGTGCTGAGATAATAAAGCGACTACGAGTCTCTATACAACACGTCTGTACATGGAGAGAACACGGGTAATACATACATGGGTCTCCGGCGTGTGCAGGGGACTCTCCTCTGGATGTACTGAGAGGGGATTTCAGAGCGTCTGGATATGACACTGTCAGAGGAGGGGGCCAGGAAGGGGGCGTAGTGCAGGGTTTGGGGCCGGTTACTCTGCCCAGTCTCCAGCTGGGAATCTCTGCGCAGAATGTGGGACCCTTTACGTTTGTGTGGAAGCTGATACCTCCGCGGTCCCCTGTACGGACATTCTGCCGACCCTCAGTATTTACAGGTAGCCCCCCAAAAACACCAGGAGTCGCGGCTGCGATAATATACAAATGCTGGTATCAGCCTCCCCCTGGCGTTGTACCCTGCGTCTGACTGCGCTATGACTGAAATGTCCACCTTCAGCGTCTCTGCGCACTGTAACAGCGCCGGTGATTCTGGACACATCACAATCATGTGCACCATCAGGAATTGCCCCAGACGCAGTTTCTCTGTCTGAAAATGGCCTCTGGCTGCGTCTGTGCGTCTGAGGGCCTGATTCAGAGAAGGACGGAATTTCAGTGTCGCGCACAATCAGCTGCACAATTCCCTCCATATAAAATGCTAGTATAGCAGGAGACACCTACTGGCTGCATCTGCGTTCCGAGTGCAGTAACCGTAGCCTGGCATAACCATCGCGACCATTGGCCAGGCTGCGAAAGCTGAAGCTTACCGCAGCGTGAAAAGGTCCTGGCAGCTGCGAGGTCAGGAAATCTGTGTTCACTGACGCAGTTCCCGGCCTCGTCCCTCCCCGGAATACGCGATGACACGCCTCTGTTTCCAGGAATGCTGGCCAGGAACTCCACTGCTCTGCGTCCCAAACGCCGCAGCCCGTCAATCTGGCTACAGCTGGGGGGCACTGTGAGCGGACTCACAAATGGAGGGCTGCACATGCGCAGTCCTCTAACAATTGGAGATGTGTGCCAACAATCGGATTAGCGTACATTTAAGAATCGGACCCAGAGAACGCAGCCGCTCTCACTGACATACCAAATGCACCCATGAGACAAACTTTTTTGCAACCACTTCATGCCGCCTCCCAGTCACCGCCCAGGAACGCCCGTCACTCTGCCGCACCATATATGATTTCGTATGTCGCGATCACAGCAGCATCTCTGTGCGTACAATCTGTGTGACGGATGTGCCGTAGGGGGGCTTTAGAACTTTTCACACATGAGCAGTGGCAAATAATCGTTACACAATGCGAACATCGGCATTCCGCCCAAATTGCGTGCGCCTCTGAATCAGGCCCCCAGCGTGGAGACAGGTCCTGCGCCAAATGACCACAAGGAGATGATTAGGAAATCGAGAAAATAACAATAGAAGAGGTGTCTGAGGGCTGAGCCCCCAAACCGGGGAGGAAGATGTGTCTGAGGGCCGAGCCCCCAAACCGGGGAGGCAGAGGTGTCTGAGGGCTGAGCCCCCAAACCAGGGAGGCAGAGGTGTCTGAGGGCTGAGCCCCCAAACCGGGGAGAAAGAGGTGTCTGAGGGCTGAGCCCCCAAACCGGGGAGGAAAAGGTGTCTGAGGGCCGAGCCCCCAACCTGGGGAGGAAGAGGTGTCTGAGGGCTGAGACCCCAAACTGGGGAGGAAGAGGTGTCAAAGAGCTGAGCCCCCAAACTGGGGAGGAAGAGGTGTCTGAGGGCTGAGCCCCCAAACCGGGGAAGAAGAGGTGTCTAAGAGCTGAGCCCCCAAACTGGGGAGGAAGAGGTGTCTGAGGGCTGAGCCCCCAAACCAGGGAGGAAGAGGTGTCTGAGGGCTGAGCCCCCAAACCGGGGAGGAAGAGGTGTCTGAGGGCTGAGACCCCAAACTGGGGAGGAAGAGGTGTCAAAGAGCTGAGCCCCCAAACTGGGGAGGAAGAGGTGTCTGAGGGCTGAGCCCCCAAACCGGGGAAGAAGAGGTGTCTAAGAGCTGAGCCCCCAAACTGGGGAGGAAGAGGTGTCTGAGGGCTGAGCCCCCAAACCAGGGAGGAAGAGGTGTCTGAGGACTGAGCCCCCAAACCGGGGAGGAAGAGGTGTCTGAGGGTTGAGCCTCCAAACCAGGGAAGAAGAGGTGTCTGAGGGCTGAGACCCCAAACCGGGGAGGAAGAGGTATCTGAGGGTTGAGCCTCCAAATCCGGGGAAGAAGAGGTGTCTGAGGGCTGAGACCCCAAACTGGGGAGGAAGAGGTGTCTGAGGGTTGAGCCTCCAAACCGGGGAAGAAGAGGTGTCTAAGAGCTGAGCCCCCAAACCAGGGAGGAAGAGGTGTCTGAGGGCTGAGACCCCAAGCCAGGGAGGAAGAGATGTCTAAGGGCTGAGCTCCCAAACCGGGGAGGAAGATGTGTCTGAGGGCCGAGCCCCCAAACCGGGGAGGCAGAGGTGTCTGAGGGCTGAGCCCCCAAACCAGGGAGGCAGAGGTGTCTGAGGGCTGAGCCCCCAAACCGGGGAGAAAGAGGTGTCTGAGGGCTGAGCCCCCAAACCGGGGAGGAAAAGGTGTCTGAGGGCCGAGCCCCCAACCTGGGGAGGAAGAGGTGTCTGAGGGCTGAGACCCCAAACTGGGGAGGAAGAGGTGTCAAAGAGCTGAGCCCCCAAACTGGGGAGGAAGAGGTGTCTGAGGGCTGAGCCCCCAAACCGGGGAAGAAGAGGTGTCTAAGAGCTGAGCCCCCAAACTGGGGAGGAAGAGGTGTCTGAGGGCTGAGCCACCAAACCAGGGAGGAAGAGGTGTCTGAGGGCTGAGCCCCCAAACCGGGGAGGAAGAGGTGTCTGAGGGCTGAGACCCCAAACTGGGGAGGAAGAGGTGTCAAAGAGCTGAGCCCCCAAACTGGGGAGGAAGAGGTGTCTGAGGGCTGAGCCCCCAAACCGGGGAAGAAGAGGTGTCTAAGAGCTGAGCCCCCAAACTGGGGAGGAAGAGGTGTCTGAGGGCTGAGCCCCCAAACCAGGGAGGAAGAGGTGTCTGAGGACTGAGCCCCCAAACCGGGGAGGAAGAGGTGTCTGAGGGTTGAGCCTCCAAACCAGGGAAGAAGAGGTGTCTGAGGGCTGAGACCCCAAACCGGGGAGGAAGAGGTATCTGAGGGTTGAGCCTCCAAACCGGGGAAGAAGAGGTGTCTAAGAGCTGAGCCCCCAAACCAGGGAGGAAGAGGTGTCTGAGGGCTGAGACCCCAAGCCAGGGAGGAAGAGATGTCTAAGGGCTGAGCTCCCAAACCAGGGAGGAAGAGGTGTCTGTGTGCTGAGCCCCCAAACCGGGGAGGAAGAGGTGGTAATTGCCTGAGCTACTGTACTAGCGAGACTAGCGTGGTAACTGCATTTCTGTTTGTGGAGCATCAGGGAAGCATTCCCGCCACCAATGGCTGCCAAGCCCTGCCCCTCACCCCCACCCATTACTGACATATTTTCTACAAGCCCCTGAACATCGCAGGAAGTACCCCAGGTTGAGAACCGCTGTGTTATGTGAATCCATGTGAACTTATGCTTAATGTACTTTACAGACTTGTTGCGGTTTCTTTGTCACGTTGCAGCTTTTCCGTGTTTCTTGCTGTGGGATTTATTGCAGAAACGTCATTAGAACTAGAACTCGCCTGGTTTGCCTTATAAACAATTGGCGCTTGTGTTCTGTGAGTAAATACGTCTATTAGAAATTGCGCAGTTGGATTGGATATGATCCCTTTGCGGTATATGTAGCAGCAGATTTATGGAGACGGGAAAGTGCTGTGATAAGGGCAGAGCCGGCCCTGGCCAAATTAGTGCCCTAGGCATTTGCTTAGTTTGTTTATGCCTAGGGCCGGCTCTGGATAAGGGCAATGCCAGGGGGTATTCCCAAAGGTCCACTTCCAGCAATAATACAAGCTAAGTTATTATTATACCATTCAGGTCTCTTGTATACAGTCACCTGGGCACTTACTGTAACGGCCGCTCTATCAGCATATGGGGGGGCTTGGATGTTACTGTGAGGGGTTATAGCACTTACAGCCCCAATTTATCTCACATCCAATGTAATCGCTGCTAACATCTATTGTGTTAGATCAGTAGGACCCTAACACTCAGCTACACAAATGTACCCCCGACCCTGGCACACACTACGCTCTCAGCCAAAGGGGTCCACACTTTCTCCCCTAACATTCAAAGGGTTAACACATCATGGGGGAGATGTATCAAGCCTTGGAGAGAGGTAAAGTGACGTTACCCACAGCAACTAATCAGCTTCTGTTGTGTATCTAGCACAGTCTTTGAAATGAGAGTTAGACGCTGATTGGTTGCTTTGAACAATTTCTTCAGTTTAGGGGGTAAATTTACTAAGAATCGAGAATGGTCTCAGTTTAGTTTTTTTTAATCTCGAGTTGCATCGCCGAATCTCGGGTGATTTTCCCGGTTTTTTCATCTCGCAAATTTACTAAGGAGTGAGTTTAGCTGAAAGTGAGATGACCGATGGTGAAGCAGATCGAGATATCTCCCCTGAGATTGCAGTGTTTTCTCTCTGCAAATCTCCTCCGAGCTAGCAGCCTGCACATACTGTATCAGTGAGATATGTGTAAGCTGCTTGTGTGTTAGGACCTGTAAAAAACAAGTTAAATGTTATTTAAAAAAATTAAATAGGGTCCCCTCCCCTAAAGCTTAACCAGAACTGGACTTGCCAGCCAGTCCTGGTACCTACAATTACGGGGAACAAAACGAGTAGGGTTCCACCATAAATTAGGTACCAGCACCAGGCTGCAGGGACAGTCCTGGTTTTAATTATAGGGGGAAAAAAATTGCGTAGGGGTACCCCTATAATTAAAACCAGCACCGGACCCTTTCTAGCGAGGGACTGATGCCACAGCCAAAGTAGTCATCCAAGGTCTTCAGAAAACAAAAGAATGAAAATCGCGACCCACGCAACTGATAACAGCCAGGATGATTGTTATCTCCTGAATGAAACACTCAGTCGCGGCTTCTGCCTTTATAGAACCGTATCTGAGCTTTCATTGGCTGAGAGAGGTGAGCCCCCACCTCTCTCAGCCAGTGAACAGCTCTTCCATTGAAGTCAATGGTGGGAACGGCAGAATAAATTTTAGTAACCCTGCAGCTCTCCATAGACCTCAATGGAGTCGTTCATTAGCTGAGAGAGGCGGGGGCTCACCTCTCTCAGCCAATGAACGCTCAGCTACGACTCTACAAAGGCTAAAGCCGCATTTGAGCATTTCATTTGGGAGATAACAACCATCCTGGTTGGTATCTGTTGCATGGCTCGCAATTTGCATTTTTTTTGTTTTAAGAAGACCTTGGCTGCCTACTTTGGACAAGGGGACCATTCCTGGTAATGTAGGTGAGTATGTATGTGTGTTTGTATGTAATAAAAGTGTACTTTCACGGTGTATGTGTTGTGATTTTTACACATTTCTTTACAGTTGAATTACAGGTACCAGCGGACCCTTAATGCCCCACATGCTGGTACTTGTGGTTCTCCAAGTACCAGCATGCGGGGGAGGCTTGCTGGGACCTGTAGTTCCACTGTAAAGACAATGTTGTTAATTCTATTTTTTACACACTACATTCACTATCAACCCGCCACCCACTGCCCAGGGGTGGCGGGGATAGCCCCGGGCTATCAGCCTAGGCCAGGGGTGCCCTGGAGAGGGGGCCCGGTGAGAGGGCTCCCCTGGCTGTGGCATCAGCCCCCCCACTAGAAAGAGTCCGGTGCTGGTTTTACTTATAGGGGGACCCTATGCAATTTTTCCCCCCTATAATTAAAACCAGGACTGTCCCTGAAGCCTTGTGCTGGTACCTAAATTATAATGGAACCCTATTTGTTTTGTTCCCCATAATTTTAGGTATCAGGACTGGCTAGCAAGTCCGGGGCTGGTTAGGCTTTTGGGGGGGGGGGACCATATGTATTTTTTTTTAAATATACCCTATTTAAACTATTTACAGGCAGAAACATACACAAATCACAATGAGTTGTGTATGTTTCAGCCAAACTCGCAGCTCTGGAGGTGAGAGTTTAAAACTGAAATTTGGCAGAGAGTTTGCTGTCATCTCACCCGAGATTGTCATCTTGATTCTTGGTAAATTTACGAGCTGTATCTTTTAGGTGAAAAGTACTTCCGAGTTTGCCGGATGGTGATAAGATTCAAGTTTGCTATCTCATCCCATGAGTGAGAAGAGAGAAATCTTTCTCTAACTCTCCCAACTTTGCCTTTAGTCAATTTGCGAGTTGAAAATCATGCCTAAACTCTCCTGAGATTGCAATCTCGACCATTCTCGATTATTAGTAAATTTACCCCTAGATCTCTCCAAGGCTTGATACTAACACACCAACACACTAACACACATCACACAAAAATGCTGATTAATTCATTAGAGTAACAAGGACAAACTTAATTTCAGATTTAATATAAAATGGTACAGTACAGCGCTTATAACAAAAGATATAAAAAAGACATACAAAATAATATTAAATCACAGAAAATAGAAGACTTATGTAGGGATGATACCATTTGTGTGTTGGGGAAACTATCAACCAGGTTGAGCCCAGAAGATTAACACCACAAATAGCTTTATCTGGGTGTTTAAATTCCCTATTTTTCCTCAGCCCCCTTCTGTGACGTCACTGAGAGGGGCATCATCATTAGCATCTAAATGTGCACCAGCCCCATGTTAGGTGCAGAGAATCAGTAGAAGCATGCCCCGTCCACTAGGTATGCGTCTGCAGACATAGCCATCATCATTAGTATCTAGATGTGCACCAGCCCCATGCTAGGTGCAGAGAATCAGTAGAAGCCTGCCCCGTCCACTAGGTATGCATCTGCAGACATAGCCATCATCATTAGTATCTAGATGTGCACCAGCCCCATGCTAGGTGCAGAGAATCAGTAGAAGCCTGCCCCGTCCACTAGGTATGCATCTGCAGACGTAGCCATCATCATTAGTATCTAGATGTGCACCAGCCCCATGCTAGGTGCAGAGAATCTACAGAAGCCTACCCTGCCCTCTGGGTATGCGCCTAAAGAAGTAGCCATCATCATTAGCATCTAAATGTGCACCAGCCCCATGTTAGGTGCAGAGAATCAGTAGAAGCCTGCCCCGTCCACTAGGTATGCGTCTGCAGACATAGCCATCACCATTAGTATCTAGATGTGCACCAGCCCCATGCTAGATGCAGAGAATCTGTAGAAGCCTGGTCCACCCTCTGGGTATGCGCCTGCAGACGTAGCCATCATCATTAGTATCTAGATGTGCACCAGCCCCATGCTAGGTGCAGAGAATCTACAGAAGCCTGCCCCACCCTCTGGGTATGCGCCTGCAGACATAGCCATCATCATTAGTATCTAGATGTGCACCAGCCCCATGCTAGGTGCAGAGAATCAGTAGAAGCCTGGTCCGCCCTCAGGGTATTTGCCTGCAGACAGAGCCATCATCATTAGTATCTAGATGTGCACCAGCCCCATGCTAGGTGCAGAGAATCTACAGAAGCCTGCCCCGCCCTCTGGGTATGCGCCTGCAGACTAAGCCATCATCATTAGTATCTAGATGTGCATCAGCCCCATGCTAGGTGCAGAGAATCTACAGAAGCCTGCCCCGCCCTCTGGGTATGCGCCTGCAGATGTAGCCATCCTCATTGGTATCTAGATGTGCATCAGCCCCATGCTAGGAGGAGAATCAGTAGAAGCCTGCCCCGCCCTCTGGGTATGCACCTGCAGACGTAGCCATCATCATTAGTATCTAGATGTGCACCAGCCTCATGCTAGGAGGAGAATCAGTAGAAGCCTGCCCCACCCTCTGGGTTTGCACCTGCAGACGTAGCCATCATCATTAGTATCTAGATGTGTACCAGCCCCATGCTAGGAGGAGAATCGGTAGAAGCCTGCCCTGCCAAATGGGTATGCGCCTGCAGACGTAGCCTTCATCATTAGTATCTAGATGTGTACCAGCCACATGCTAGATGCAGAGAATCTGTAGAAGCCTGCCCCACCCACTGGGTATGCGCCTGCAGACGTAGCCATCATCATTAGTATCTAGATGTGCACCAGCCCCATGCTAGGAGGAGAATCAGTAGAAGCCTGCCCCACCCTCTGGGTATGCGCCAGCAGACGTAGCCTTCATCATTAGTATCTAGATGTGCACCAGCCCCATGCTAGGAGGAGAATCAGTAGAAGCCTGCCCCACCCTCTGGGTATGCGCCTGCAGACGTAGCCTTCATCATTAGTATCTAGATGTGCACCAGCCCCATGCTAGGTGCAGAGAATCAGTAGAAGCCTGCCCCACCCACTGGGTATGCGCCTGCAGACGTAGCCATCATCATTAGTATCTAGACGTGCACCAGCCCCATCCTAGGTGCAAAAGATACATCAGACATCTCTTCTGAATGCTACGATAACACGTGGAAGTTGAATTACCTGCCTACTGCACTCCCAATAAATGAGGCTGTCGCACATGGTTGTTGTCCAGTTACTACCCAGAAATGGCCATTTGACGGAAAGTGTGGTCCTTCAACAAACAGGTCAATCTGTTTGCAGAAGTGATCTCCGTCAGTCAGGGTAAGTTTGACCCAGACGCATGAGCAGTTGCCAGTTTCTTCCTTTTGAGCATTACGCTGAAATCCGCGTGATCCGTCCGTATCTGCTATTACGTGTGACAGCATCAGGTCCTCTGTTATATGACATGAATATGCTGAGGAAGACTTCCTAGGCTATTTGTGCCCTAATGAACTTGTAGCCAAGTAACCGTCCCCAGAAATCATTTATTGATAATATTATTATTGTTTGTTTTTATTTACTGGGTCTCTACTACCAATTACATGTAGTGATATAATACAACATCCTAATACATAAATTCATGGGGAAAAGGAGGGGGCTTGTGATTTTATTTTTTATTTTTTTTGGGGGGTGGGGGTCGGCTAAGTATAAACTGACGGTTGTATTAGAGGTCGGATCATCTGAAAATCACCAGAAATCACCATAAACCATAATTTTTCCATACACGGCTCAAAGCATCTCACCATCCTGATTCTTTTTCAAATAGTTGGATTTTACCACATCCACCCAAACAAATGCCAGGAAAAGAAGAGCCCATGGGCATAGAGATGGCACTGCGTGAAGTACGAGCTATATGTCCGGCCTGAATATAATAAAGAGGTTCAGTCATTATTGGTATGGAGTGGCCACTAATTAATAATGAAATGGCCACTACAATAAATACATTTATGGGACACAATTATTTAATTACTTTATTTTATTTGGGCAAGCTCATAAATAATAAAACAAATAACAACATTTTCATTTCATGGACAATATAATATTTAAGAAATATTAAGAGGCCAATATTATTAATAAATTAAATACCTGGATCAATAATATTTTATGTTAATTGGGGTTATCTTGAGTAATGCATGCATAGGTCCATAAGTGATCAATATAATAAGTGCCTCCATTATAAATGAATTAAGAGACCCACAATTAAAATGTAACAATTAATGTTCTGTAATTTCATTTATAAATAATATAAATAATAATATTTATTATTATATTGTCTGCAAAATGAATTTAGTATTATTTATTAATTTGCACCAATAATAAATTAACTAATTGTGCCTCATAAATATATTTATTGTTTGAGTCACTTATTAATTAGTGACAAAATATGTTTCATGTGTCTCTTTATTATGTTTCGGGGTACAGATAGCTTAAACTGCATGAAGCGCAATCTCATCGGCCGGAGACATTGTACAGTACGGCAGGGTTTGGCTGTAATTGCCGGAAATGTTTGCCTTTCAAACCTGCTACAAACCGCTGTGCATTACATTTGGCTCTTTAATGGTAAATTATACTTTATTACAAACTTCACAGTTAATCCCCTGCAAAGACTTTTACTCTCTCTGTTGTAACTTTGTTGCAGTTCTGCAATGATGTACAAAGGTTATCCAATGACATTATAGCATAAGTTACTTCAATATATACAATCACACAAGAACAGTTATTTTTAAAGATGCTGCAGATATAAAGGTCTTTGATATGTGAGAATAGACTATACAAATATATAACTTATGATTTACATTTAAAAAATCTAATTTTCTTTTTTTATTTTCACCACGATAATTTTCACTATTATTCACATATAAATGTTAATATTTAGCTTCAGCCGGATTCACAAATATTTTAATATTCTGCACATTTTTACATGTCAATTCAATATAAATGTTATTTTACTAGTGGGCACATGATATATAAGGTGAATATAGGTTTGTAGCTCGCTGAGTGCTTCTCTCCTCCTGTTGCGCTGGCTGGCTTATGACATCATCCTCATGATCACTCCCCGCATAGATCTATATATAGGCGGGATTGAGAGCAGTCCCGAATAATATCCCGCCCTCCAGTAACCGGTACACGCCTCCTCCCCTACTGGCGGCCATACCGCAGGGCGTTCTGTATGGAGAGAAAATTTGACATTATTTACCTACAAATCTGAATTTCAGCATAAAAAGTTTCCTCCATGATGCTGAGCTGTAAATTGCCCCAGACGTTCTAATACTGCCGTAATACATGAGTGATACCGATGTGTACACTTAGCGGTTTTCCATCATATGCCGCGAGACACGTGAAGCGACTTAGGCGCCACATCACGGATAATGAGTTCCGTGCTTTCACATGTTAGTGTCTTTGTCGCAGCGAAGCCGCACACCAGCTGACTTATAAAGTACCGGAGACATATAGTGACGCAATTTCCTCCTAACTCAGGCAGCGTAAATTCACACAATGCTTAGCCGCATATTTCACTGAGCGCCAAACAGGGATATTTGGCGCAATTTGAAAACAGGTGAATGTGGACCCATAATCTCTTTGTGCTTCTACAACCTGTTGTGTTGGCGGACCCCGAGGACTGCGTCATGCTCCAATAATCCTGATTTTTGGCCTAATACCAAGGCTACCAATGCCGCCCCCCTTCCCCCCAGCTTGTTAATGGCGGACAGTTTATTAGAGATATATATATGAATATCTTACGCACGAGATCAGTCCTCCTCGCTGGAGCTGGAAGAGTCTTCAGTGGATCCCAGAGCCGTTCTACAGCCAAGATGGCGGCAGAGGTTCCCTGTCCTCTGCTGCAGGGGCTGCAATCTGCTGTGTGGTCGGTGATGTCTGGTCAGAGAGATCTGTGGGGACATAAACCCCCCAAAGTGTCATTTATAAAGGAGGATCCAGGAACAGAGAAATCACTTTAGCAATATCTGCCCTGTACAATGGCGCAGACCATCATAATGGAGTCAGCACATGATACACAGGCACGCTGCTCCATACTTACCGACTTCCTACACTTCCTCCCCGGGGAGAAGCAGGTGGGCTTTTTTGGGGGGGGCAGGGCCAGATGGTCCGCGTCATTAAGCCCCCCACTCGTGGTAAGATTCAACGATTCCTGCATTTTTGAATAGGAGGCAGGGCTAAAAGACATGATTGGCAAAGAATCACGTCATTATGCTCCGCCCCTTCTCGCGGACCCGCCGACCTGCGAGAAAAGGAAGTGGAAAGAATGCGGGAGAAGTGTCTAGTTTCTCGGGGGTGCAGGAGGGTTACCCAAAAAATCAGGAGCCGGGACAGTAGGCATGTATGTGCTGCAGACAAATACACCTGTGTACAAGCACGCACATCACCATCATATGCTGCTGTAATGATATTTCGGGTAACCCCCCACACCTCCGGTAGAGTAGGCACTTCACCCGCCTTCTCCCCACCTCCTAGTGAAGAGGGCAGAATGGGAAGAATTTCCGCGGAGATCGAGGGTCCCTATGTAGGGGGAGGGGCTTAGTGCTGCGATTCTTCAAGAATGGTGTCATTAAGCCTTGTCCCCTATTTACATTTTCACCAATCACGGCAATTCGCTGAGAAGGGGCGGGGCTTAATACCGTGAACATTCAGGCGCCGCCCCCATCACAACCCACCTGCGTCTCCTTCCCAGGCTTCTCCCGGAGAGGAGACAAAAAAACAGTATAGAGTATGTTATAGAGCAGCTTTAGGGCTTCACCTGGGACTCATGGAGAAAAACACGCATCTCCTATAGAGCTGTTTGGCCGCAGACCCCGTCTACATGGCCAAGATGGTGGCTGTGACCCTGAGAGGGTTAAATCATTGTGCTGCAGTGGCAATTTCACATGAACTATCATATTATATGTACTATAAATGTATATGTAATACTGTATTTTAACATGTTATATACAATGCGCTGTGTGCAGGTGTTACATTGGGGAAAGGCAGGGGTGACTGTGTGCAGGTGTGACATTGGGGAAAGGCAGGGGTGACTGTGTGCAGGTGTTACATTGGGGAAAGGCTGGGGTGACTGTGTGCAGGTGTTACATTGGGGAAAGTCAGGGGTGACTGTGTGCAGGTGTTACATTGGGGAGAGGCAGGGGTGACTGTGTGCAGGTGTTACATTGGGGAGAGGCAGGGGTGACTGTGTGCAGGTGTTACATTGGGGAAACGTAGGGGTGACTGTGTGCAGGTGGTACATTGGGGAAACGTAGGGGTGACTGTGTGCAGGTGTTACATTGGGGAAACGCTGGGGTGACTGTGTGCAGGTGTTACATTGGGGAAACGCTGGGGTGACTGTGCAGGTGTTACATTGGGGAAAGGCAGGGGTGACTGTGTGCAGGTGTCACATTGGGGAAAGGCAGGGGTGACTGTGTGCAGGTGTTACATTGGGGAGAGGCAGGGGTGACTGTGTGCAGGTGTTACATTGGGGAAACGTAGGGGTGACTGTGTGCAGGTGTTACATTGGGGAAACGCTGGGGTGACTGTGTGCAGGTGTTACATTGGGGAAAGGCAGGGGTGAATGTGCAGGTGTTACATTGGGGAAAGGCAGGGGTGACTGTGTGCAGGTGTTACATTGGGGAAACGCTGGGGTGACTGTGCAGGTGTTACATTGGGGAAAGGCAGGGGTGACTGTGTGCAGGTGTCACATTGGGGAAATGTAGGGGTGACTGTGTGCAGGTGTTACATTGGGGAGAGGCAGGGGTGACTGTGTGCAGGTGTTACATTGGGGAAAGGCTGGGGAGACTGTGTGCAGGTGTTACATTGGGGAAAGTCAGGGGTGACTGTGTGCAGGTGTTACATTGGGGAAAGTCAGGGGTGACTGTGTGCAGGTGTTACATTGGGGAGAGGCAGGGGTGACTGTGTGCAGGTGTTACATTGGGAAGAGGCAGGGGTGACTGTGTGCAGGTGTTACATTGGGGAAACGCTGGGGTGACTGTGTGCAGGTGTTACATTGGGGAAACGCTGGGGTGACTGTGTAGGTGTTACATTGGGGAAAGGCAGGGGTGACTGTGTGCAGGTGTCACATTGGGGAAAGGCAGGGGTGACTGTGTGCAGGTGTTACATTGGGGAGAGGCAGGGGTGACTGTGTGCAGGTGTTACATTGGGGAAACGTAGGGGTGACTGTGTGCAGGTGTTACATTGGGGAAACGCTGGGGTGACTGTGTGCAGGTGTTACATTGGGGAAAGGCAGGGGTGAATGTGCAGGTGTTACATTGGGGAAAGGCAGGGGTGACTGTGTGCAGGTGTTACATTGGGGAAACGCTGGGGTGACTGTGCAGGTGTTACATTGGGGAAAGGCAGGGGTGACTGTGTGCAGGTGTCACATTGGGGAAATGTAGGGGTGACTGTGTGCAGGTGTTACATTGGGGAGAGGCAGGGGTGACTGTGTGCAGGTGTTACATTGGGGAAACGTAGGGGTGACTGTGTGCAGGTGTTACATTGGGGAAACGTAGGGGTGACTGTGTGCAGGTGTTACATTGGGGAAATGTAGGGGTGACTGTGTGCAGGTGTTACATTGGGGAGAGGCAGGGGTGACTGTGTGCAGGTGTTACATTGGGGAAACGTAGGGGTGACTGTGTGCAGGTGTTACATTGGGGAAACGCTGGGGTGACTGTGTGCAGGTGTTACATTGGGGAAAGGCAGGGGTGAATGTGCAGGTGTTACATTGGGGAAAGGCAGGGGTGACTGTGTGCAGGTGTTACATTGGGGAAACGCTGGGGTGACTGTGCAGGTGTTACATTGGGGAAAGGCAGGGGTGACTGTGTGCAGGTGTCACATTGGGGAAATGTAGGGGTGACTGTGTGCAGGTGTTACATTGGGGAGAGGCAGGGGTGACTGTGTGCAGGTGTTACATTGGGGAAACGTAGGGGTGACTGTGTGCAGGTGTTACATTGGGGAAACGTAGGGGTGACTGTGTGCAGGTGTTACATTGGGGAAATGTAGGGGTGACTGTGTGCAGGTGTTACATTGGGGAGAGGCAGGGGTGACTGTGTGCAGGTGTTACATTGGGGAAACGTAGGGGTGACTGTGCAGGTGTTACATTGGGGAGAGGCAGGGGTGACTGTGTGCAGGTGTTACATTGGGGAAATGTAGGGGTGACTGTGTGCAGGTGTTACATTGGGGAAAGGCAGGGGTGACTGTGTGCAGGTGTTACATTGGGGAAATGTAGGGGTGACTGTGTGCAGGTGTTACATTGGGGAGAGGCAGGGGTGACTGTGTGCAGGTGTTACATTGGGGAAACGTAGGGGTGACTGTGCAGGTGTTACATTGGGGAGAGGCAGGGGTGACTGTGTGCAGGTGTTACATTGGGGAAATGTAGGGGTGACTGTGTGCAGGTGTTACATTGGGGAAAGGCAGGGGTGACTGTGTGCAGGTGTTACATTGGGGAGAGGCAGGGGTGACTGTGTGCAGGTGTTACATTGGGGAAAGGCAGGGGTGACTGTGTGCAGGTGTTACATTGGGGAAAGGCAGGGGTGACTGTGTGCAGGTGTTACATTGGGGAAAGGCAGGGGTGACTGTGTGCAGGTGTTACATTGGGGAAAGGCAGGGGTGACTGTGTGCAGGTGTTACATTGGGGAAAGGCAGGGGTGACTGTGTGCAGGTGTTACATTGGGGAAAGGCAGGGGTGACTGTGTGCAGGTGTTACATTGGGGAAAGGCAGGGGTGACTGTGTGAAGGTGTTACATTGGGGAAATGTACGGGTGACTGTGTGCAGGTGTTACATTGGGGAAAAGTAGGGGTGACTGTGTGCAGGTGTTACATTGGGGAAAGGCAGGGGTGACTGTGTGCAGGTGTTACATTGGGGAAAGGCAGGGGTGACTGTGTGCAGGTGTTACATTGGGGAAAGGCAGGGGTGACTGTGTGCAGGTGTTACATTGGGGATACGCAGGGGTGACTGTGTGCAGGTGTTACATTGGGGAAATGCTGGGGTGACTGTGTGCAGGTGTTACATTGGGGAAATGCTGGGGTGACTGTGTGCAGGTGTTACATTGGGGAAACGTAGGGGTGACTGTGTGCAGGTGTTACATTGGGGAAAGGCAGGGGTGACGGTGTGCAGGTGTTACATTGGGGAAAGGCAGGGGTGACTGTGTGCAGGTGTTACATTGGGGAAAGGCAGGGGTGACGGTGTGCAGGTGTTACATTGGGGAAAGGTAGGGGTGACTGTGTGCAGGTGTGACATTGGGGAAAGGCAGGGGTAACTGTGTGCAGGTGTTACATTGGGGAAAGGCAGGGGTAACTGTGTGCAGGTGTTACATTGGGGAATGGCAGGGGTGACGGTGTGCAGGTGTTACATTGGGGAAAGGCAGGGGTGACGGTGTGCAGGTGTTACATTGGGGAAAGGCAGGGGTGACTGTGTGCAGGTGTTACATTGGGGAAAGGCAGGGGTGACTGTGTGCAGGTGTTACATTGGGGAAAGGCAGGGGTAACTGTGTGCAGGTGTTACATTGGGGAATGGCAGGGGTGACGGTGTGCAGGTGTTACATTGGGGAAAGGCAGGGGTGACTGTGTGCAGGTGTTACATTGGGGAAACGTAGGGGTGACTGTGTGCAGGTGTTACATTGGGGAAACATAGGGGTGACTGTGTGCAGGTGTTACATTGGGGAAACGTAGGGGTGACTGTGTGCAGGTGTTACATTGGGGAAACGTAGGGGTGACTTTGTGCAGGTGTTACATTGGGGAAACGTAGGGGTGACTGTGTGCAGGTGTTACATTGGGGAAACATAGGGGTGACTGTGTGCAGGTGTTACATTGGGGAAACGTAGGGGTGACTGTGTGAACTCTGCACTTTTGTTATTTATTTGATTTTTACTTTATAAGAATTTGTCATCTTCTGTCACCTAGGGTCCCATTTATCAAAATATATTTGTGGTAAAATCCCAGAAAACACCAGAAAGTAGCGGCATTGTGAAGCAGGGGGAGGGGCCACGATAACGTGATTCAGAGCGAATCGCTTCACTGCCCCTCTGTTGCCGGGGTTTCTATAGCTACTGCGTCTTCGGGGAAGCTAACCTGCTTTTCTCGGGGACCCGGGAGCGGCACCCGATATTCGGGAGGGTAGGTAAGCCTGGATATAAGTCCATAATGTCTCAGACACCGAACATGCATTTAGCCTGATTGTTTAAGGGACCCTGAGCGGATTATTACCCCCTATGGTACCGTGTGAACAATGGAATAATAACCGAGCATGTGAGCCTGAATGTACAGTGTATACCCTCTGACTCTCAGGCCCCCATTTATTAGTAATATGTGATCATAGCACCCGGATGTCTCATCTGGTACATGCCTGGACATGAGCTCCGAAAGGCGCCCGCCCCTGTGATGTGCCCGGAGAGCTGCCGGGGCTGCTGCGCATGCGCAGTCACGCTAACTGCACATGTACGGCCGCCATCGCCGGGGAGGGTATTTATGCGTGGTGTAGCGGTATCCCATAGGCTACAGCGGCTAACGGCATCATCGGATGGTATTAGCAGTGGGGGCCAATATCCGGGATGCATCACATTCTGGATTCTGGTAAACCTGGCAGCATCGCATCCCCTATAGAAACCTATGGGGGAGGCGGCTGCCAGCGTGAATAGAGGGAGATATCTGCTGCGGTGCCTCCTTCATACATCCGGGGGAAACCTAATATTTGAGGTTAACCCCCGAAAACAGGTGTTTTCAGGGATTAAATCTGAAATATACAATGATAAATAGGCCTCTCAGAGAGGTGTGTACCTCTGACTGTTACCTGTACGCTGTGGGGGAATTGTCTTTTTACAGACTGAACAATAAACATGTATTTCCTTCTAGACTCTTCTATCCTGTGACCAGCAGAATAAGCACAAACCTCTGCTCCGTTCTCCGGCTGTTCTGGAGTGAGCCCAGTGTCTCCAAGCGAAAGCCCTCTGCCAGCTGCCCCGCAGAGACTGGTCCATTGTGCAGTACCAGTGGGCATTAGCCAGTAAGTGCTGCAGCAGCGCCCACAAATAGCCAAAAGTAACCAGTTCCAGGTGTCGGTGTAGGAGCCTGGATGGAAGTAAGCGGTTCCAGGTGCCAGTGTAGGAGCCTGGATGGAAGTAAGCGGTTCCAGGTGCCAGTGTAGGAGCCTGGATGGAAGTAAATGTTTCCAGGTGCCAGTGTAGGAGCCTGGATGGAAGTAAACATTTCCAGGTGCCAGTGTAGGAGCCTGGATGGAAGTAAGCGGTTCCAGGTGCCAGTGTAGGAGCCTGGATGTAAGTAAACGTTTCCAGGTGCCAGTGTAGGAGCCTGGATGGAAGTAAACATTTCCAGGTGCCAGTGTAGGAGCCTGGATGGAAGTAAACGTTTCCAGGTGCTAGTGTAGGAGCCTGGATGGAAGTAAACATTTCCAGGTGCCAGTGTAGGTGCCTGGATGGAAGTAAACAGTTCCAGGTGCCAGTGTCGAGCCTGGATGGAAGTAGGTGGTTCCAGGTGCCAGTGTAGAAGCCTGGATGAAAGTAAGCGGTTCCAGGTGCCACTGTAGAAGCCTGGATAGAAGTAAGAAGTTCCAGGTGCCAGTGTAGGAGCCTGGATGGAAGTAAGCGGTTCCAGGTGCCAGTGTAGGAGCCTGGATGGAAGTAGGTGGTTCCAGGTGCCAGTGTAGGAGCCTGGAGGGAAGTAAGCGGTTCCAGGTGCCAGTGTAGGAGCCTGGATGGAAGTAAGTGGTTCCAGGTGCCAGTGTAGGAGCCTGGAAGGAAGTAGGTGGTTCCAGGTGCCAGTAGTAGCTGGTTCCAGGTGCTAGTGTAAGACCCTAGATGGAAGTAAGCGGTTCCAGGTGCCAGTGTAGAAGCCTGGATGGAAGGAAGTGGTTCCAGGGGCCAGTGTAGGAGCCTGGATGGAAGTAAGCAGTTCCAGGTGCCAGTGTAAGAGCCTGGATGGAAGTAGGTGGTTCCAGGTCCCAGTGTAGGAGCCTGGATGGAAGTAGGCAGTTCCAGGTGCCAGTGTAGGAGCCTGGATGGAAGTAAGGGGTTCCAGGTGCCAGTGTAGGAGCCTGAATGGAAGTGGGTGGTTCCAGGTGCCTGTGTAAGAGCCTGGATGGAAGTAAGCGATTCCAGGTGCCAGTGTAGGAGCATGGATGGAAGTGGTTCCAGGTGCCAGTGTAAGAGCTTGGATGGAAATAACCGGTTCCAGGTGCCAGTGTAGGAACCTGGATGGAAGTAGGTGGTTCCAGGTGCCAGTGTAGGAGAATGGATGGAAGTGGTTCCAGGTGCAAGTGTAGGAGCCTGGATGGAAGTAGATGGTTCCAGGTGCCAGTGTAGGAGCATGGAAGTAAGCAGTTCCAGGTGCAAGTGTAGGAGCCTGGATAGAAGTAAGCGGTTCCAGGTACCTTTGTAGGAGCCTGGATGGAAGTAAGCAGTTCCAGGTGCAAGTGTAGGAACCTGGACAGAATTATACGGTTCCAGATGCCTGTGTAGGAGCCTGGATGGAAGTAAGCTGTTCCAGTTGCCAGTGTAGGAGCCTGGATGGAAGTAAGCATTTCCAGGTGCCAGTGTAGGAGCCTGGATGGAAGTAAGCGGTTCCAGGTGCCTGTGTAGGAGCCTGGATGGAAGTAAGTTGTTACAGGTGCCAGTGTAGGAGCCTGGATGGAAGTAAGTAGTTCCAGGTGCCAGTGTAGGAGCCTGGATGGAAGTAAGCAGTTCCAGGCGCCAGTGTAGGAGCCTGGATGGAAGTAAACGTTTCCAGGTGCCAGTGTAGGAGCCTGGATGGAAGTAAACGTTTCCAGGTGCCAGTGTAGGAGCCTGGATGGAAGTAAACATTTCAAGGTGCCAGTGTAGGAGCCTGGATGGAAGTAAACATTTCCAGGTGCCAGTGTAGGAGCCTGGATGGAAGTAAACAGTTCAAGGTGCCAGTGTAGAAGCCTGGATGGAAGTAGGTGGTTCCAGGTGCCAGTGTAGGAGCCTGGATGGAAGTAAGCAGTTCCAGGTGCCAGTGTAGGAGCCTGGATGGAAGTAACTGGTTCCAGGTGCCAGTGTAGGAGCCTGGAAGGAAGTAGGTGGTTCCAGGTGCCAGTAGTAGCTGGTTCCAGGTGCCGGTGTAAGACCCTAGATGTAAGTAAGTGGTTCCAGGTGCCAGTGTAGAAGCCTGGATGGAAGGAAGCGATTCCAGGTGCCAGTGTAGGAGCATGGATGGAAGTGGGTCCAGGTGCCAGTGTAAGAGCTTGGATGGAAATAACCAGTTCATGGTGCCAGTGTAGGAACCTGGATGGAAGTAGGTGGTTCCAGGTGCCAGTGTAGGAGCATGGATGGAAGTGGTTCCAGGTGCCAGTGTAGGAGCCTGGATGGAAGTAGGTGGTCCCAGGTGCCAGTGTAGGAGCATGGAAGTAAGTGGTTCCAGGTGCAAGTGTAGGAGCCTGGATAGAAGTAAGCAGTTCCAGGTACCTTTGTAGGAGCCTAGATGGAAGTAAGCAGTTCCAGGTGCAAGTGTAGGAACCTGGACAGAATTATACGGTTCCAGGTGCCAGTGTAGGAGCCTGGATGGAAGTAAGCGGTTCCAGGTGCCAGTGTAGGAGCCTGGATGGAAGTAAGTGGTTCAGGTGCCAGTGTAGGAGCCTGGATGGAAGTAAGCGGTTCCAGGTACCAGTGTAGGAGCCTGGATGGAAGTAAACGTTTCCAGGTGCCAGTGTAGGAGCCTGGATGGAAGTAAACGTTTCCAAGTGCCAGTGTAGGAGCCTGGATGGAAGTAAACATTTCCAGGTGCCAGTGTAGAAGCCTGGATGGAAGTAGGTGGTTCCAGGTGCCAGTGTAGGAGCCTGGATGGAAGTTGTTCCAGGTGCCAGTGTAAGAGCTTGGATGGAAATAACCGGTTCCAGGTGCCAGTGTAGGAACCTGGATGGAAGTAGGTGGTTCCAGGTGCCAGTGTAGGAGCATGGATGGAAGTGGTTCCAGGTGCCAGTGTAGGAGCCTGGATGGAAGTAGGTGGTCCCAGGTGCCAGTGTAGGAGCATGGAAGTAAGCAGTTCCAGGTGCAAGTGTAGGAGCCTGGATAGAAGTAAGCAATTCCAGGTACCTTTGTAGGAGCCTGGATGGAAGTAAGCAGTTCCAGGTGCAAGTGTATTAACCTGGACAGAATTATACGGTTCCAGGTACCAGTGTAGGAGCCTGGATGGAAGTAAGCGGTTCCAGGTGCCAGTGTAGGAGCCTGGATGGAAGTAAATGTTTGCAGGTGCCAGTGTAGGAGCCTGGATGGAAGTAAACGTTTCCAGGTGCCAGTGTAGGAGCCTGGATGGAAGTAAACATTTCCAGGTGCCAGTGTAGGAGCCTGGATGGAAGTAAACATTTCCAGGTGCCAGTGTAGGAGCCTGGATGGAAGTAAACAGTTCAAGGTGCCAGTGTAGGAGCCTGGATGGAAGTAGGTGGTTCCAGGTGCCAGTGTAGAAGCCTGGATGGAAGTAAGCGGTTCCAGGTGCCAGTGTAGAAGCCTGGATGGAAGTAAGCAGTTCCAGGTGCCAGTGTAGGAGCCTGGATGGAAGTAGGTGGTTCCAGGTGCCAGTGTAGAAGCCTGGATGGAAGTAAGCGGTTCCAGGTGCCAGTGTAAGAGCCTGGTTGGAAGTAAGTGGTTCCAGGTGCCAGTTTAGGAGCCTGGAAGGAAGTAGGTGGTTCCAGGTGCCAGTTGTAGCTGGTTCCAGGTGCCAGTGTAAGACCCTAGATGGTAGTAAGCGGTTCCAGGTGCCAGTGTAGAAGCCTGGATGGAAGTAAGCGGTTCCAGGGGCCAGTGTAGGAGCCTGGATGGATGTAAGCGGTTCCAGGTGCCAGTGTAAGAGCCTGGGTGGAAGTAGGTGGTTCCAGGTCCCAGTGTAGGAGCCTGGATGGAAGTAGGAAGTTCCAGGTGCCAGTGTAAGAGCCTGGATGGAAGTAAGCGATTCCAGGTGCCAGTGTAGGAGCATGGATGGAAGTGGTTCCAGGTGCCAGTGTAAGAGTTTGGATGGAAATAACCGGTTCCAGGTGCCAGTGTAGGAACCTGGATGGAAGTAGGTGGTTCCAGGTGCCAGTGTAGGAGCATGGATGGAAGTTGTTCCAGGTGCCAGTGTAGGAGCCTGGATGGAAGTAGGTGGTTCCAGGTGCCAGTGTAGGAGCATGGAAGTAAGCAGTTCCAGGTGCAAGTGTAGGAGCCTGGATAGAAGTAAGCGGTTCCAGGTACCTTTGTAGGAGCCTGGATGGAAGTAAGCAGTTCCAGGTGCAAGTTTAGGAACCTGGACAGAATTATACGGTTCCAGGTGCCTGTGTAGGAGCCTGGATGGAAGTAAGCTGTTCCAGGTGCCAGTGTAGGAGCCTGGATGGAAGTAAGCGGTTCCAGGTGCCTGTGTAGGAGCCTGGATGGAAGTAAGCTGTTCCAGGTGCCAGTGTAGGAGCCTGGATTGAAGTAAGCGGTTCCAGGTGCCAGTGTAGGAGCCTGGATGGAAGTAAGCGGTTCCAGGTGCAGGTGTAGGAGCCTGGATGGAAGTAAGCAGTTCCAAGCACTGGTACTAGGGTCTTGGTGGTGGCAGCGTTAAGCACAGGCAGCTACTGACAGTAAAAGCGTATTCCTAATACTACAAGGTCCAGTGGGATCAAATATAATTGGTGATCAAAAATAATCTGTTAAGCGAGGTGCATCCGGTCACAAGCTGCTGGTATTAAAGGTGGTGGGGGTGGTAGTGTCTGGGGTATAGAATGAGATATCTGTATATACTATGTAACTATTATACACATGAGTCTGATCTCCCTCATGATAGCACAGAGCTGCCACCAGGAGACTGAGCCATCCCCAACGGTAAATCGCCACATAATACACAGAGGCTGTGAGACGCCCATAGCAGCGCCTATCTCAGCCCCCGTCATTAGTGAGGGGTCCTCCCCTGGCATCTTCGTGTTGTTCTGTGGGCAATGTGATTGTACCTCGTCCTCAGGCAAAGAAGAGTTACTGTGTAATAACAAAATAACAAATTTGGTGTGTGTATGGTCATTATTTTAATATTTATTTTACAGGGGGACTATAGGCACCAGCGGGCCCTTAATGCCCCCTTCCCCAGGAATATACACTCCAGGGCCCACAGTAATACACATCCCACCCCCCTCCCCAGAATATATACCCCAGGCCCCTATTAATATACACTCCAGGCCTCCCCAGGGATATACTCTCAAACCTTCCTTCCTCCCCCAGGGATATACACTTCTGGCCCTGCAGTAATATAAAGTCCAGGCCCCCCCAGTTATATGTCACGCACCTCTTCACTTGAGCTGGAAGACGTCCCCCACCTGTGTGGGTTGCACCTTGGTGGGACACAGGGGGCGTCATTAATCCTCCCCCACTGTGGCTGCCGCGCCCGTTGTCTTCCCATTGTCTGTACCGTGTCTCCTCTTCCTGTCCCGCTAGTGATTCCCTCCTGTCCGGAGACAAATTCACTAATAAATTCCAGGAAACATAATGATTATTTATTCACCAATCCCACTCAATAGAGACCGAGCCCAGGAATGACCCTGAAACTGACCACTCCCAAAAATAATGGGGGTTTCCTGCAAATAAAACTATAATAAACTGGTAATAACACAGCTGAAAGCAAAGCCTCGCGTTGTCCTCCACCCACAGCGCGATCAGCGGGCTTGCGTCATTTTCCTATGACACTCAGAAGACATACGTGTGCTGCGTGCGTGTGTGCGGTATAATAAATCTGTCCAGGAGCAGGGACGGAGGGGAAGGAACCTTCCCTGGCTGTACAGGGCTAAATATGCCAACAATTTATTGTATAATGCCGCCTCCACATCAGCGTCATATCACGGCGACAATGCCGACATGGACACAGGGTGAACTTGTGGTGTTATGACATTACAATAAGGGGGTTTGTCGCCAGGAGACAGGAGAAGCTGACTGGCCGCAGTTGATTTCTAGGTTGCAGGGTGCCGTTCCAGGCAAAAGCAGGCGTGGCCTTGTGGGACAGGGGGCGTGGCTTCATGGGTAAGGGTGTGGCCTCCCGGCTCGATCAAGTTACTGCGGGGGTCCTGGAGATGCGGGCTGCCCCCGGGGACCAGTCTGTGTGCAGTGACGGCTCCCTCACTGTGTCAGTGCAGCACCCGTCTCCTGTCACTGAGGGGGGAGTCGGCACTGTGGTGTCACCCGTCGGTGGGTGACACCTGGGTACTCCCCACACACCCTGCTTCCCCCTTGTGACGCCATTGGTAACACCCCATGCTTTCTTCACTAGATCCGCGCTGATTGCAAGCTCAGAGGAACAGGAGCTTCTCCCCTTCATCTTCTCTACATGATTACTCTAATAGCTGACTGTAATTATGGGCCTGATTCCGGGTCACACAGAGATGTGGCCATAGCTGATCAGAGACACCTAGCGTCTGAGGAAATCGGTCCTGCTGCGTCTTTACACACATCATCATCCATGCACCATCGGACGCAGCAGCCTTATGCCAGGTGCAGGTTCTACTTCTAAACATGGGACCTCATTCAGACCCGCTCGCAAGTGGGTCGATGGTTGTGCATTGCGCACGACGTTGATCGACAGCTCGCCCCGTTTTGTAGGCGGGGTAGGTGGGTGGCTGAACAAACGGAGGCGTCCCTAAAGGAATGCCTGCCGTTTGAGGGCGGCCCTACTGACATCACGAGTGACATCAGTAGTGAGCTTCTGGCTCTATTACAGTAGGAAGCTCACTGGGGCTTGCGGCAGATGAGACCCTACCACAAGGGTCTCGTCGTAAGCCCAATGATCGCGACCATCACCTGGCTGCTCGCAAAAAGCTGTGGGTGGTCACCCACAGCTTAGCGAGTGGCCAGGAGGCCGGCTTAAAAAAAATAAAAGCAGCCGCCCGCATCCAGAGCGAGCTCTCGCTTTTTGCTAGCGGCTCTGAATGAGGTCCATGGTCTCCTGTGGGAGTGGCTTTGTGTCACTGTCAGCGACATGCTGCATCTGTCTGACCACCCCCGTTATCATCCAGGTACACCCACTAAAATCCATACTTCTTGTAAATGTCAATTGGGACCCTGATGTGCGCCTCATAAAAGGGGGCGTGGCCTTGCAGGAAAAGTCATGCCCATGAGCTGCGCCCCCTGTTTTGTGTCACACCGGGCATGGCCTGCACTCCGGGAGTTGCTGAGCTGCAATGAATAGCCGCCATGCACATGTGTTAAGCAGGGCAGCATCTAAGAGGGGCCTCTCCACGTCCCCCTCACTGCCGGAATCCCGACACCAGTCCAAATCCCAACCGCCGGCATCCTGACGGTAAGTATTGGGAGTAGGGGGAGGGTTAGGCTGCAAGTGACAAGGGGGGGGGGGCAATGTTAGGATTAGACTGCAGGGGGAAGGGTTAGGTTTAGGGGCAGGGGTAGGGGTAGATTTAGGATACTTACCTGTAAATGTCAGTGTCCTAACCCTGTCAGGATGCAGGCACTGGGGTTCTGACTGCCGGGATCCAGAGCACGGGCATCCCTTACCCCACCCCAATGCAGGACAAAGGGTGGGACAGTGTTGAAAAAGTGGGACTATCCCATCAAAATTGGGACGGTTGAGAGGTATAAAATTTACACTCCCTGCACCCAAATTCATGCTGTGTCTCCGTGCGGTAACAATGGGGATGCAGCGCAGTATTTATAGCATCAGCAAAGTACGGATATGTATCTATATGACTTTATATACTGTCTATACCCATGTATCTATGTGACTGTATATATACTGTCGGTACCCATGTATCTATGTGACTGTATATACTGTCTGTACCATGTATCTATGTGACTGTATATATACTGTCTGTACCCATGTATCTATGTGACTGTGTGTACTGTCTGTACCCATATATCTATGTGACTGTATATATACTGTCTGTACCCATGTATCTATGAGACTGTATATACTGTCTGTACCCATGTATCTATGTGACCGTATATACTGTCTGTACCCATGTATCTATGTGACTTTATATACTGTCTGTACCCTTGTATCTATGTGACTGTATATACTGTCTGTACCCATGTATCTATGTGACTGTATATATACTGCCTGTACCCATGTATCTATGTGACGGTATATATACTGTCTGTACCCATGTATCTATGTGACTGTATATACTGTCTGTACCCATGTATCTATGTGACTTTATATACTGTCTGTACCTTTGTATCTATGTGACTGTATATACTGTCTGTACCCATGTATCTATGTGACTGTATATACTGTCTGTACCCATGTATCTATGTGACTGTATATACGGTCTGTACCCATGTATCTATGAGACTGTATATACTGTTCGTACCCATGTATCTATGTGACTGTATATACTGTCCGCACCCATGTATCTATGTGACTGTGTATACTGTCTGTACCCATGTATCTATGTGACTGTATATACTGTCCGTACCCATGTATCTATGTGACTTTATATACTGTCTGTACCCATGTATCTATGTGACTGTATATACTGTCTGTACCCATGTATCTGTGACTTTATATACTGTCTGTACCCATGTATCTATGTGACTATATATACTGTCTGTACCCATGTATCTATGTGACTGTGTATACTGTCTGTACCCAGGTATCTATGTGACTGTATATATACTGTCTGTACCCATGTATCTGTGACTTTATATACTGTCTGTACCCATGTATCTATGTGACTGTATATACTGTCTGTACCCATGTATCTATGTGACTGTATATACTGTCTGTACCCATGTATCTATGTGACAGTATATACTGTCTGTACCCATGTATCTATGTGACTATATATATATTGTCTGTACCCATGTATCTATGTGACTGTATATACTGCCTGTACCCATGTATCTATGTGACTGTATATACTGTCTGTACCCATGTATCTGTGACTTTATATACTGTCTGTACCCATGTATCTATGTGACTGTATATACTGTCTGTACCCATGTATCTATGTGACTATATATATACTGTCTGTACCCATGTATCTATGTGACTGTATATACGGTCTGTACCCATGTATCTATGTGACTGTATATACTGCCTGTACCCATGTATCTATGTGACTGTATAAACTGTCTGTACCCATGAATCTATGTGACTGTATATACTGTCTGTACCCATGTATCTATGTGACTGTATATACTGTCTGTACCCAATTATCTATGTGACTGTATATACTGTCTGTACCCATGTATCTATGTGACTATATATACTGTCTGTACCCATGTATCTATGTGACTGTATATACCCATGTATCTATGTGACTTTATATACTGTCTGTATGTATTTGTACCCATGTATCTATGTGCCTGTATATACTGTCTGTACCCATGTATCTATGTGACTGTATATACTGTCTTTACCCATGTATCTATGTGACTGTATATACCCATGTATCTATGTGACTTTATATACTGTCTGTATGTATTTGTACCCATGTATCTATGTGACTGTATATACTGTCTGTACCCATGTATCTATTTGACTGTATATACTGTCTGTACCAGGCTTGCCGACTTTTAGCTCCCTCCTTCCGGGAGGGAGTTGTCGGGCTTACAGGGCTGGGGGCGTGACGTGGCCAAAGGGGGCGGGGACCGGCACTTGACGTGTTGTTGGGGGCAGAGCATGGGGCGTGACAGCGCGATTGCGTCATCGTGGCTCCGCCCCCTCTGCAAAATGCCGTGATTAATGGCATTGTGCAGCCGGGGGCGGAGCCACGATGACGCGATTCAGCGCGAATCGCGTCACCGGCCCCCTGCTGCCGGTGTTTTTACCTAAAAGTGCGGGGGGTTGCGGGCATCATCGCCGGGAGGATTGCCTGCCTTCCCGGGAGGTCGGGAGCGGCACCCGATTTTCGGGAGGCTCCCGACCAAATCGGGAGGGAAGGCAAGTATGGTCTGTACCCATGTATCTATGTGACTGTGTATACTGTCTGTACCCATGTATCTATGTAACTGTATATACTGTCTGTACCCATGTATCTATGTGACTGTATATATACTGTCTGTACCCATGTATTTATGTGACTGTGTATACTGTCTGTACCCTTGTATCTTTGTGACTATATATATATACTGTCTGTACCCATGTATCTATGTGACTGTATATATACTGTCTGTACCCATGTATCTATGTGACTGTGTATACTGTCTGTACCCATGTATCTATGTGACTGTATATCCTCTCTGTACCCATGTATCTATGTGACTGTATATCCTGTCTGTACCCATGTATCTATGTGACTGTATATCCTGTCTGTACCCATGTATCCATGTGACTGTATATACTGTCTGTACCCATGTATCTATGTGACTGTGTATACTGTCTGTACCCTTGTATCTATGTGACTATATATATATTGTCTGTACCCATGTATCTATGTGACTGTATATATACTGTCTGTACCCATGTATCTATGTGACTTTATATACTGTCTGTACCCATGTATCTATGTGACTGTATATACTGTCTGTACCCATGTATCTATGTGACTGTATATACTGTCTGTACCCATGTATCTATGTGACTTTATATACTGTCTGTACCCATGTATCTATGTGACTGTATATATACTGTCTGTACCCAAGTATCTATGTGACTGTATATACTGTCTGTACCCATGTATCTATGTGACTGTATATACTGTCTGTACCCATGTATCTATGTGACCTTATATACTGTCTGTACCCATGTATCTATGTGACTGTATATACTGTCTGTACCCATGTATCTATGTGACTGTATATACTGTCTGTACCCATGTATCTGTGTGACTGTATATACTGTCTGTACCCATGTATCTATGTGACTGTGTATACTGTCTGTACCCATGTATCTATGTGACTGTATATACTGTCTGTACCCATGTATCTATGTGACTGTATATATACTGTCTGTACCCATGTATTTATGTGACTGTGTATACTGTCTGTACCCTTGTATCTATGTGACTATATATATATACTGTCTGTACCCATGTATCTATGTGACTGTATATATACTGTCTGTACCCATGTATCTATGTGACTGTGTATACTGTCTGTACCCTTGTATCTATGTGACTATATATATACTGTCTGTACCCATGTATCTATGTGACTGTATATCCTCTCTGTACCCATGTATCTATGTGACTGTATATCCTGTCTGTACCCATGTATCTATGTGACTGTATATCCTGTCTGTACCCAAGTATCTATGTGACTGTATATACTGTCTGTACCCATGTATCTATGTGACTGTATATACTGTCTGTACCCATGTATATATGTGACTGTATATACTGTCTGTACCCATGTATCTATGTGACTGTATATACTGTCTGTACCCATGTATCTATGTGACTTTATATACTGTCTGTACCCATGTATCTATGTGACTGTATATACTGTCTGTACCCATGTATCTATGTGACTGTATATACTGTCTGTACCCATGTATCTATGTGACTTTATATACTGTCTGTACCCAAGTATCTATGTGACTGTATATATACTGTCTGTACCCAAGTATCTATGTGACTGTATATACTGTCTGTACCCATGTATCTATGTGACCTTATATACTGTCTGTACCCATGTATCTATGTGACTGTATATACTGTCTGTACCCATGTATCTATGTGACTGTATATACTGTCTGTACCCATGTATCTGTGTGACTGTATATACTGTCTGTACCCATGTATCTATGTGACTGTGTATACTGTCTGTACCCATGTATCTATGTGACTGTATATACTGTCTGTACCCATGTATTTATGTGACTGTATATATACTGTCTGTACCCATGTATTTATGTGACTGTGTATACTGTCTGTACCCATGTATCTATGTGACTATATATATATACTGTCTGTACCCATGTATCTATGTGACTGTATATATACTGTCTGTACCCATGTATCTATGTGACTGTGTATACTGTCTGTACCCTTGTATCTATGTGACTATATATATACTGTCTGTACCCATGTATCTATGTGACTGTATATCCTCTCTGTACCCATGTATCTATGTGACTGTATATTTACTGTCTGTACCCATGTATCTATGTGACTGTATATACTGTCTGTACCCATGTATCTATGTGACTGTATATATACTGTCTGTACCCATGTATCTATGTGACTGTATATACTGTCTGTACCCTTGTATCTATGTGACTATATATATATTGTCTGTACCCATGTATCTATGTGACTGTGTATATACTGTCTGTACCCAAGTATCTATGTGACAGTATATACTGTCTGTACCCATGTATCTATGTGACTGTATATACTGTCTGTACCCATGTATCTATGTGACTGTATATACTGTCTGTACCCATGTATCTATGTGACTGTATATACTGTCTGTACCCATGTATCTATGTGACTGTATATACTGTCTGTACCCATGTATCTATGTGACTGTATATATATTGTCTGTACCCAAGTATCTATGTGACTGTATATACTGTCTGTACCCATGTATCTATGTGACTGTATATACTGTCTGTACCCATGTATCTATGTGACTGTATATACTGTCTGTACCCATGTATCTATGTGACTGTATATACTGTCTGTACCCATGTATCTATGTGACTTTATATACTGTCTGTACCCATGTATCTATGTGACTGTATATACTGTCTGTACCCATGTATCTATGTGACTGTATATACTGTCTGTACCCATGTATCTATGTGACTTTATATACTGTCTGTACCCATGTATCTATGTGACTGTATATACTGTCTGTACCCATGTATCTATGTGACTGTGTATACTGTCTGTACCCTTGTATCTATGTGACTATATATATACTGTCTGTACCCATGTATCTATGTGACTGTATATCCTCTCTGTACCCATGTATCTATGTGACTGTATATTTACTGTCTGTACCCATGTATCTATGTGACTGTATATACTATCTGTACCCATGTATCTATGTGACTGTATATATACTGTCTGTACCCATGTATCTATGTGACTGTATATACTGTCTGTACCCTTGTATCTATGTGACTATATATATATTGTCTGTACCCATGTATCTATGTGACTGTGTATATACTGTCTGTACCCAAGTATCTATGTGACTGTATATACTGTCTGTACCCATGTATCTATGTGACTGTATATACTGTCTGTACCCATGTATCTATGTGACTGTATATACTGTCT
This sequence comes from Taudactylus pleione, assembly GCA_031769625.1. NCBI lineage: Eukaryota > Metazoa > Chordata > Amphibia > Anura > Myobatrachidae > Taudactylus > Taudactylus pleione. Next base: position 199,033 of record JAUIMM010001294.1, read on the forward strand.
GTACCCATGTATCTATGTGACTGTATATACTGTCTGTACCCATGTATCTATGTGACTGTATATACTGTCTGTACCCATGTATCTATGTGACTGTATATATATTGTCTGTACCCAAGTATCTATGTGACTGTATATACTGTCTGTACCCATGTATCTATGTGACTGTATATACTGTCTGTACCCATGTATCTATGTGACTGTATATACTGTCTGTACCCATGTATCTATGTGACTGTATATACTGTCTGTACCCATGTATCTATGTGACTTTATATACTGTCTGTACCCATGTATCTATGTGACTGTATATACTGTCTGTACCCATGTATCTATGTGACTGTATATACTGTCTGTACCCATGTATCTATGTGACTTTATATACTGTCTGTACCCATGTATCTATGTGACTGTATATACTGTCTGTACCCATGTATCTATGTGACTGTATATACTGTCTGTACCCATGTATCTATGTGACTGTATATACTGTTTGTACCCATGTATCTATGTGACTTTATATATGCTTTCTGTACCCATGTATCTATGTGACTGTGTATACTGTCTGTACCCATGTATCTATGTGACTGTATATACTGTCTGTACCCATGTATCTATGTGACTGTATATACTGTCTGTACCCATGTATCTATGTGACTTTATATACTGTCTGTACCCATGTATCTATGTGACTGTATATATACTGTCTGTACCCAAGAATCTATGTGACTGTATATACTGTCTGTACCCATGTATCTATGTGACTGTATATACTGTCTGTACCCATGTATCTATGTGACCTTATATACTGTCTGTACCCATGTATCTATGTGACTGTATATACTGTCTGTACCCATGTATCTATGTGACTGTATATACTGTCTGTACCCATGTATCTGTGTGACTGTATATACTGTCTGTACCCATGTATCTATGTGACTGTGTATACTGTCTGTACCCATGTATCTATGTGACTGTATATACTGTCTGTACCCATGTATCTATGTGACTGTATATATACTGTCTGTACCCATGTATTTATGTGACTGTGTATACTGTCTGTACCCTTGTATCTATGTGACTATATATATATACTGTCTGTACCCATGTATCTATGTGACTGTATATATACTGTCTGTACCCATGTATCTATGTGACTGTGTATACTGTCTGTACCCTTGTATCTATGTGACTATATATATACTGTCTGTACCCATGTATCTATGTGACTGTATATCCTCTCTGTACCCATGTATCTATGTGACTGTATATCCTGTCTGTACCCATGTATCTATGTGACTGTATATCCTGTCTGTACCCAAGTATCTATGTGACTGTATATACTGTCTGTACCCATGTATCTATGTGACTGTATATACTGTCTGTACCCATGTATATATGTGACTGTATATACTGTCTGTACCCATGTATCTATGTGACTGTATATACTGTCTGTACCCATGTATCTATGTGACTTTATATACTGTCTGTACCCATGTATCTATGTGACTGTATATACTGTCTGTACCCATGTATCTATGTGACTGTATATACTGTCTGTACCCATGTATCTATGTGACTTTATATACTGTCTGTACCCAAGTATCTATGTGACTGTATATATACTGTCTGTACCCAAGTATCTATGTGACTGTATATACTGTCTGTACCCATGTATCTATGTGACCTTATATACTGTCTGTACCCATGTATCTATGTGACTGTATATACTGTCTGTACCCATGTATCTATGTGACTGTATATACTGTCTGTACCCATGTATCTGTGTGACTGTATATACTGTCTGTACCCATGTATCTATGTGACTGTGTATACTGTCTGTACCCATGTATCTATGTGACTGTATATACTGTCTGTACCCATGTATTTATGTGACTGTATATATACTGTCTGTACCCATGTATTTATGTGACTGTGTATACTGTCTGTACCCATGTATCTATGTGACTATATATATATACTGTCTGTACCCATGTATCTATGTGACTGTATATATACTGTCTGTACCCATGTATCTATGTGACTGTGTATACTGTCTGTACCCTTGTATCTATGTGACTATATATATACTGTCTGTACCCATGTATCTATGTGACTGTATATCCTCTCTGTACCCATGTATCTATGTGACTGTATATTTACTGTCTGTACCCATGTATCTATGTGACTGTATATACTGTCTGTACCCATGTATCTATGTGACTGTATATATACTGTCTGTACCCATGTATCTATGTGACTGTATATACTGTCTGTACCCATGTATCTATGTGACTGTATATACTGTCTGTACCCTTGTATCTATGTGACTATATATATATTGTCTGTACCCATGTATCTATGTGACTGTGTATATACTGTCTGTACCCAAGTATCTATGTGACTGTATATACTGTCTGTACCCATGTATCTATGTGACTGTATATACTGTCTGTACCCATGTATCTATGTGACTGTATATACTGTCTGTACCCATGTATCTATGTGACTGTATATACTGTCTGTACCCATGTATCTATGTGACTGTATATACTGTCTGTACCCATGTATCTATGTGACTGTATATATACTGTCTGTACCCAAGTATCTATGTGACTGTATATACTGTCTGTACCCATGTATCTATGTGACTGTATATACTGTCTGTACCCATGTATCTATGTGACTGTATATACTGTCTGTACCCATGTATCTATGTGACTGTATATACTGTCTGTACCCATGTATCTATGTGACTTTATATACTGTCTGTACCCATGTATCTATGTGACTGTATATACTGTCTGTACCCATGTATCTATGTGACTGTATATACTGTCTGTACCCATGTATCTATGTGACTTTATATACTGTCTGTACCCATGTATCTATGTGACTGTATATACTGTCTGTACCCATGTATCTATGTGACTGTATATACTGTCTGTACCCATGTATCTATGTGACTGTATATACTGTTTGTACCCATGTATCTATGTGACTTTATATATGCTGTCTGTACCCATGTATCTATGTGACTGTGTATACTGTCTGTACCCATGTATCTATGTGACTTTATATACTGTCTGTGCCCATGTATCTATGTGACTGTATATACTGTCTGTACCCATGTATCTATGTGACTGTATATACTGTCTGTACCCATGTATCTATGTGACTGTATATACTGTCTGTACCCATGTATCTATGTGACTGTATATACTGTCTGTACCCATGTATCTATGTGACTGTGTATACTGTCTGTACCCTTGTATCTATGTGACTATATATATACTGTCTGTACCCATGTTTCTATGTGACTGTTTATCCTCTCTGTACCCATGTATCTATGTGACTGTATATACTGTCTGTACAAATGTATCTATGTGACTGTGTATACTGTCTGTACCCTTGTATCTATGTGACTATATATATATTGTCTGTACCCATGTATCTATGTGACTGTGTATATACTGTCTGTACCCAAGTGTCTATGTGACTGTATATACTGTCTGTACTCATGTATCTATGTGACTGTATATACTTTCTATACCCATGTATCTATGTGACTGTATATACTGTCTGTACCCATGTATCTATGTGACTGTATATACTGTCTGTACCCATGTATCTATGTGACTGTATATATACTGTCTGTACCCAAATATCTATGTGACTGTATATACTGTCTGTACCCATGTATCTATGTGACTGTATATACTGTCTGTACCCATGTATCTATGTGACTGTATATACTGTCTGTACCCATGTATCTGTGTGACTTTATATACTGCCTGTACCCATGTATCTATGTGACTGTATATACTGTCTGTACCCATGTATCTATGTTACTGTATATACTGTCTGTACCCATGTATCTATGTGACTTTATATACTGTCTGTACCCATGTATCTATGTGACTGTATATACTGTCTGTACCCATGTATCTATGTGACTGTATATACTGTCTGTACCCATGTATCTATATGACTGTATATACTGTTTGTACCCATGTATCTATGTGACTTTATATATGCTGTCTGTACCGATGTATCTATGTGACTGTATATACTGTCTGTACCCATGTATCTATGTGACTTTATATACTGTCTGTACCCATGTATCTATGTGACTGTATATACTGTCTGTACCCATGTATCTATGTGACTGTATATACTGTCTGTACCCATGTATCTATGTGACTGTGTATACTGTCTGTACCCTTGTATCTATGTGACTATATATATACTGTCTGTACCCATGTATCTATGTGACTGTATATACTGTCTGTACCCATGTATCTATCTGACTGTATATACTGTCTGTACCCATGTATCTATGTGACTGTATATACTGTTTGTACCCATGTATCTATGTGACTTTATATATACTGTCTGTACCCATATATCTATGTGACTTTATATACTGTCTGTACCCATGTATCTATGTGACTGTATATACTGTCTGTACCCATGTATCTATGTGACTGTATATACTGTCTGTACCCATGTATCTATGTGACTGTATATATACTGTCTGTACCCATGTATCTATGTGACTGTATATACTGTCTGTACCCATGTATCTATGTGACTGTATATACTGTCTGTACCCATGTATCTATGTGACTGTATATACTGTCTGTACCCATGTATCTATGTGATTGTATATACTGTCTGTACCCATGTATCTATGTGATTGTATATACTGTTTGTACCCATTTATCTATGTGACTGTCCGCTCACCCCTCTGTACCCATGTATCTAGTCACCAGTTTTATCCCCCTGTACGTTGCTTCTGGTACCTTATAAGTAAATGATGATAATTATAGTAATATCTGCATTTTTGTTTTGATCATACTGTCTGCCTTAGTATCTAATCCCATTAGATGGCGCTACAACACCAATAAAAAAAAAAAATGACTTGCAAATTATCAAAAATAAAAGTTATCAGACACTAGAAATGTGCGGAAACCCCGTGTATTGGTACTGAATTTATAAAAAAAAAAAAAAACAGCTATAATCAGTAATGTGGACGTTTGCACCCGCTTACCTGCAATCTAAAACTAGAGTTCGGTGTTTAAATCCAAGTTCCGAACTGACTGCAGAACCGATCTCGGACTCACTTTGACTCTGAACCCCTAAATTTGGTTGTTGTCAGTTCTCTGGGAACCCATCCGGCACATCTCTATCAGAAACTAACAGGGATCCAGACATCATCCTATAAATAACGTGTTTTATAGGGACAGCCCCATTAATCAATTTCCAAAACTGATATTTTATGGGAAATAGACTTTTACTGTAACCAGGAGCTCAGCGAGAGGGTCCAAAGGCCACTACACCAACTACCCCCAACATCCTCATGTGGTGACATCAAACTAGCCTCACATGCACTAAACACACATACATGACCACATTATACAGACATACATGACCACATTATGCAGACATACATGACTCTGTAATTCATCCCTTAAGGACAATGCAAACCACAGGACCCACATCCTCCCAGAGCCAGGGAGAGAGCAGCAAATTCCCAGCGGGGTCAGAATTGGACGAGTCATCACAGCAGCTCATTACATCAGAACTTCCCTGCAGAATATTACACCGGAACCTTCCAGCAGAATATTACACTGGAACCTACATGCAGAATATTACATCGGAACCCTCTGCAGAATATTACACCGGAACCTCCCTAGAGAATAATACCCTGGAACCTCCCTACAGAATAACCTTCCTACATAATATTACACTGGAACCTCCCTACAGAATATTACACTGGAACCTCCCTACAGATTATTACACTGGAACCTCCAAACAGAATAACCTCCCTATAGAATATTACACTGGAACCTCCCTACAGAATATTACACTGGAACCTCCCTACAGAATATTACACCGGAACCTCCCTACAGAATATTACACCGTAAACTCAATACAGAATATTACACCGGAACCTCAATACAGAATGTTACACCGGAACATCCCTACAGATTATTACAGCGGAACCTCCCTACAAACTATTACACCAGAACATCCCTACAGAAAATTACACCAGTACCTCCCTACAGATTATTACACTGGAACCTCCCTACAGAATATTACACTGGAACCTCCCTACAGAATATTACACTGGAACCTCCATACAGAATAACCTCCCTACAGAATATTACACTGGAACCTCCCTACAGAATATTACACTGGAACCTCCATACAGAATAACCTCCCTACAGAATATTACACCGGAACCTCCCTACAGAATATTACACTGGAACCTCCCTATAGAATATTACACCGGAACCTCCCTACAGAATGTTACACCGGAACCTCCCTACAGAATGTTACACCGGAACCTCCCTACAGAATATTACAGCGGAACCTCCCTACAAACTATTACACCAGAACCTCCCTACAGAAAATTACACCAGAACCTCCCTACAGAATATTACACTGGAACCTCACTATAGAATATTACACTGGAACCTCCCTATAGAATATTACACTGGAGCCTCCTTACAGAATATTACACCGGAACCTCCCTACAGAATATTATACCGGAACCTCAATACAGAATGTTACACTGGAACCTCCCTACAGAATGTTACAGCGGAACCTCCCTACAGAATATTACACCAGAACCTCCCTACAGAATATTGCACCAGAACCTCCCTACAGAATATTGCACCAGAACCTCCCTACAGAATATTGCACCAGAATCTCGCTACAGAATATTACACCGGAACCTCCCTACAGATTATTGCACTGTAACCTCCCTACAGAATATTACACTGGAACCTCCATACAGAATATTACACCAGAACCTCCCTACAGAATATTATACAGGAACCTCAATACAGAATGTTACACTGGAACCTCCCTACAGAATGTTACAGCGGAACCTCCCTACAAGCTATTACACCAGAACCTCACTACAGAATATTACACCAGAAACTCCCTACAGAATATGGCACCAGAACCTCCCTACAGAATATTACACCGGAACCTCCCTACAGAATATTACATCGGAACCTCCCTACCAAATATTAGACCAGAACCTCCCTACAGAATATTACACCAGAACCTCCTTACAGAATATTACACCAGAACCTCCGTACAGAATATTACACTGGAACCTTCATACAGAAAAATCTTGCTACAGAATATTACACCGGAACCTCCCTACAGAATAATACACTGGAAACTCCCTACAAAATATTACACCGGAACCTCCATACAGAATAACCTCCCTACAGAATATTACACTGGATCTCCCTATAGAATATTACACTGGAACCTCCCTACAGAATATTACACTGGAACCTCCATATAGAATAACTTCCCTACAGAATATTACACCGGAACCTCCCTATAGAATATTACACCGGAACCTCCCTACAGAATATTACACTGGGAACCTCCCTACAGAACATTACACCGAAACCTCCCTACAGAACATTACACCAAAACCTCCCTACAGAACATTACACCGGAACTTCCCTACAGAACATTACACCGAAACCTCCCTACAGAACATTACACCGGAACTTCCCTACAGAACATTACACCGAAACCTCCCTACAGAACATTACACCGGAACCTCCCTACAGAACATTACACCAAAACCTCCCTACAGAACATTACACCGGAACTTCCCTACAGAACATTACACCGGAACTTCCCTACAGAACATTACACCGAAACCTCCCTACAGAACATTACACCGGAACCTCCCTACAGAACATTACACCGGAACCTCTCTGCAGAACATTTCACCAGAACCTCTCTGTAGAGTTTTTTCTTTTATTAATGAACTTTGCGTGAAATATATTCCAACTACTGTATCTTTCACCTTTAAAGTTAAGAAACACAAATTATACATTGGATACAATTTCTCTTTGGTGGATACAAGTCGGTGACTGTGTTGCTATTTTCTTGGATGCAGTAACTGTGAATTGCAGCTGGGTTTAGAGAGCTTCTCTATTCTACTTTTGTAGATATATATTATATATTTTTCGCATTTGGATGCAGAGTTCTATTATTGGGGAAGCGATTTAATGCACAATTATATTTTACTTTTATTGTTTTTTTCTGTATTTTCTTGTATTATATTGTGATTAACTTCATTGATCTGACAGCGCCTTGAATTACTTTATTTATCCATTACACCAGAATCTCTCTGCAGAACATTACACCATAATCGCACTGCAGAACATTACACTAGAACCTCTGTGCAGAACCTTACCAGAGTCTTTGGTGTCACTCCCAGGCTGGGAGTCACCGTCTTCTGGCAGCAGCCTAGACACCGGTCATTGATGGCGTTTGGTTCGGTTTCCAATGCTCCAACACCCTCTGTCCGGAACAAAATCTGCCCAACAGTGTTTGAGAGTTCAGGACCGGTGGTTGTTTTACCCTGAGGACAGGGAGCAGGAGATATAAAATCCAAATCTACATATCTATACCTCCCAACATGACCCATTCCTGGAGAGACACAATGCTCGGTTCCTGGACTTCCCTCTTAATTTATGATTATCATCACCTCATACTTGCCTACTTTTTAAAAAGCATTTCAGTTAGATTGTGAAAGCAGCACCTATGAGCGCGTGTTACAGTGGGCGTGTACTGCTACATCTGAGAGGTGTGTCATACATGTGATAGGCGTGTACTGCTACATCTGAGAGGCATGTCATACATGTGATAGGCATGTACTGCTACATCTGAGAGGCATGTCATACATGTGTTAGGCATGTACTGCTACATCTGAGAAGCGTGTCATACATGTGATAGGCATGTACTGCTACATCTGAGAGGTGTGTCATACATGTGATAGGCATGTACTGCTACATCTGAGAGGTGTGTCATACATGTGATAGGCATGTACTGCTACATCTGAGAGGCATGTACTGTTACATATGAGAGGCATGTCATACATGTGATAGGCATGTACTGCTACATCTGTGAGGCGTATACCGCTACATATGAGAGGCGTGTCATACATGTGATAGGCATGTACTGCTACATCTGAGAGGTGTGTCATACATGTGATAGGCGTGTACTGCTACATCTGAGAGGCATGTCATACATGTGATAGGCATGTACTGCTACATCTGAGAGGCATGTCATACATGTGTTAGGCATGTACTGCTACATCTGAGAAGCGTGTCATACATGTGATAGGCATGTACTGCTACATCTGAGAGGTGTGTCATACATGTGATAGGCATGTACTGCTACATCTGAGAGGTGTGTCATACATGTGATAGGCATGTACTGCTACATCTGAGAGGCATGTACTGTTACATATGAGAGGCATGTCATACATGTGATAGGCATGTACTGCTACATCTGTGAGGCGTATACCGCTACATATGAGAGGCGTGTCATACATGTGATAGGCATGTACTGCTACATCTAAGAGGTGTGTCATACATGTGATAGGCATGTACTGCTACATCTGAGAGGTGTGTCATACATGTGATAGGCATGTACTGCTACATCTGAGAGGCATGTCATACGTGTGTTAGGCATGTACTGCTACATCTGAGAAGCGTGTCATACATGTGATAGGCATGTACTGCTACATCTGAGAGGTGTGTCATACATGTGATAGGCATGTACTGATACATCTGAGAGGTGTGTCATACATGTGATAGGCATGTACTGCTACATCTGAGAGGCATGTACTGTTACATATGAGAGGCATGTCATACATGTGATAGGCATGTACTGCTACATCTGTGAGGCGTATACCGCTACATATGAGAGGCGTGTCATACATGTGATAGGCATGTACTGCTACATCTAAGAGGTGTGTCATACATGTGATAGGCATGTACTGCTACATCTGAGAGGTGTGTCATACATGTGATAGGCATGTACTGCTACATCTGAGAGGCATGTACTGTTACATATGAGAGGCATGTCATACATGTGATAGGCATGTACTGCTACATCTGTGAGGCGTATACTGCTACATATGAAAGGCATGTCATACATGTGATAGGCATGTACTGCTACATCTGCGAGGCGTATACTGCTACATATGAGAGGCGTGTCATACATGTGATAGGCATGTACTGCTACATCTGAGAGGTATGTAATAAACGTGATTTACATATGAGTGTAAAAGAGCCCCAAAGCAGTAAAGGGGCCTATCCATTAGCAGATGTATTTCTGAGCCATGAACGACAAAAGATATCCCTTGAAAATCCCGGTGGCTGCGCTGAACGATATCGGTCATGTACATGGCAGATTTTGGCAAACGATGAACGATATCGCATGACATCATTAGGTAGTGGATATTTTTCTCTGCAGCGCTCTGTAGCTGCTGCTAATATCTTTCATCGTTCGTCATTTACCGCATATAAACTGCACAATATTTCTAATATCTGACAGCGATATGCGATGATTGACCAAAATGTTGGAGAGATGATAGATGCGATTTATCGGCTGCAGAGTGCGGGGCCGATCCAGTAGCAGATATAATGAACGATTGAACAATATATCGAAGCTTGCAGAATTTCCCAGCCATCCTCAGTAAAAAGAGGGTTACTCAGATGACCGATGTTCATGCAGATGATCGAATGCTGCATTTGGTGGGCGTCAATACAAATCCTGGCGGCAGCGACATTTGCATATTTTCGCACAGCTGCTGCACACAAATTTGCAGCTACAGCAGCTTCAGCTGCATCTCTGAATCAGTCCCAATGTCCTCTCCACATCCTCCTACAACACAATGGCCCTCATTCAGAGGCGGTCGCAAAATGCTAGCGCTCGTTCTGAATGAGGGCGGCTGCTTGTATTTTGAAGTGCGGCCTCCTGGTCGCTAGCTAAGCTGTGGGTTACCACCCACAGCTTTAGCGACCGACCAGGTTGATGGTCACAATGGTCAAGACCATCGCGACCATCGGGGCTTGTGACGAGACCCTAAGGTTGGGTCTCGGCAACCGCAAGCCCCAGGGAGCTTCCTGCTCTGATCGAGCAGGAAGCTCCCCACTGACATCACTGGTGATGTCAGTGCGGCCGCCCACTAAACAGCCTTATTCTCTACGAACAGCTCCAAGGAACGCCTCCCCCCGCCCCGCCTACAAAACAGGCTGAACTGTCGATGAACATCGACAGCCGACCATTTTGTATTGAGCTCTGGAGCGAGAGAATTTCTCTCTCGCTCCGGGGCTTGCGCACGCGCAGTGCGGCCGCTGTGCATGCGCAGGGCTTAAACATCAACACGGTTGCGAGTGCTCAGCGCTCGCGACTGGGTCTGAATGAGGGCCAATGTCCCCACCACAGCCTCCAACAACACAATGGCCCTCATTCAGAGGCGGTCGCAAAATGCTAGTGCTCGTTCTGAATGAGGGCGGCTGCTTGTATTTTGAAGTGCGGCCTCCTGGTCGCTAGCTAAGCTGTGGGTTACCACCCACAGCTTTAGCGACCGACCAGGTTGATGGTCACAATGGTCAAGACCATCGCGACCATCGGGGCTTGTGACGAGACCCTAAGGTTGGGTCTCGGCAACCGCAAGCCCCAGGGAGCTTCCTGCTCTGATCGAGCAGGAAGCTCCCCACTGACATCACTGGTGATGTCAGTGCGGCCGCCCACTAAACAGCCTTATTCTCTACGAACAGCTCCAAGGAACGCCTCCCCCCGCCCCGCCTACAAAACAGGCTGAACTGTCGATGAACATCGACAGCCGACCATTTTGTAGTGAGCTCTGGAGCGAAAGAAGTTCTCTCTCGCTCCGGGGCTTGCGCACGCGCAGTGCGGCCGCTGTGCATGCGCAGGGCTTAAACATCGACACGGTTGCGAGTGCTCAGCGCTCGCGACCGGGTCTGAATGAGGGCCAATGTCCCCACCACAGCCTCCAACAACACAATGACCCTCATTCAGAGGCGCTCGCAAGAAGCTAGCGCTCGTTCTGAATGAGGGCGGCCGCTTCTATTTTTAAATGCGGCCTCCTGGTTGCTAGCTAAGCTGTGGGTTACCACCCACAGCTTTAGCAACCGACCAGGGTGATGGTCGTGATGGTCAAGACCATCGCGACCATCGGGGCTTGTGACGAGACCCTAAGGTTGGGTCTCGGCAAGCGCAAGCCCCAGGGAGCTTCCTGCTCTGATCGAGCAGGAAGCTCCCCACTGACATCACTGCTGATGTCAGTGCGGCCGCCCATTAAAAACCACCTCCCCGCCCCGCCTACAAAACGGGCCGAGCTGTCGATCAACATCGACAGCCGCCCTTTTTGTAGTGAGCTCCGGAGCGAGAGAATTTCTCTCTTGCTCCGGGACTTGCGCATGCGCAGTGCGGCCCCTGCTCAGGGCCTAAACATCGACCCAGTTGCGAGCGCTCAGCGCCTGCGACCAGGTCTGAATGACGGCCGATGTCCTCTCCTCAGCCTCCTACAACACAATGGGGGAGATTCAGACCCGAACGCAACGCAGCCCACTTTCGCAGCCGTCAGGCTTAAGGACGCCCTCTATGTCTTAGAGAAAGATGGCTGAGTGATCGCACGCCGGTGTACTGACGCCCACCTTTCTTTCTTAGCATACGTGATCTCCAGGAAGTGTATGATTATTCAGTAACATCGGGAGCCATCAGAACCGCTCGCAGCCCTTGAGGTAGACCCTACCGCGCCGCAAGCACTGCGATCACTGCAGGTTGAAATACAACCAAGTGATGTGTACAATGACGCCGCCATGGTAATTATGCACACCCAAAGAATGCTGTTTTGATGCTCAGACACGCCTGCGTACGTTCATCCACTCCCCAATTTTCCAGAACCTTCCTCTGTTACCATCCACAAACGGCACTGTCACTCAAAGTAGCGCTCAGTCTTTGTGCTATGAGCGCACGATTCACGATCGCAGTGACTGGCACGTGCACTGTGACGCATGCGCAAACGGGTGACTATCGGTCATAGCGTGCGATCGCGGCTCAGTGACTGGGTCTGAATAAGGCACACACTCGAGAATACCCCTAGAGAGTATGCACACACTCACCTTCCAGAATACTCCTATAGTGTACGCACACACTCCCCTTCCAGAATACCCCTAGAGTGTACACACACACTCCCCTTCCAGAATACCCCTAGAGTGTACACACACACTCCCCTTCCAGAACACCCCTATAGTGTACACACACACCCCTTCCAGCATACCCCTAGAGTGTACACACACACACTCCCCTACAGAATACCCCTAGAGAGTACACACACACTCCATTTCCAGAATAACCCTAGAGTGTACACACACACTCCCCTTCCAGAATACTCCTAGAGTGTACACACACTCCCCTTCCAGAATACCCCTAGAGTGTACTCACGCATTCCCCTTCCGGAATACCCCTATAGTGTACGCACACATTCCCCTTCCAGAATACCCATAGAGTGTATGCACACACTCCCCTTCCAGAATACCCCTATTGTGTACGCACACATCCCCCTTCCAGGACGACTCCTATAGTGTACACGCACACACTCCCCTTCCAGAATACCCCTAGAGTGTACACACACTCACCTTCCAAAATACCCCTATAGTTTACGCACACATCCCCCTTCCAGGATGACCCCTATCGTATACACGCACACATACCCCTTACAAAATACCCCTAGAGTGTACACACACACTCCCCTTCCAGAATACCCCTATAGTGTACACGCACACACTCCCCTTCCAGAATAACCCTAGAGTTCACACACACTTCCCTTCCAGAATACCCCTAGAGTTTACGCACACATCCCCTTTCCAGAATACCCCTATAGTGTACGCACACACTCCCCTTCCAGAATACCCCTATAGTGTACGCGGGCACACTCCCCTTCCAGAATACCCCTATAGTGTACGCACACACTCCCCTTCCAGAATACCCCTATAGTGTACGCACAAATTCCCCTTCCAGAATACCCCTAGAGAGTATGCACACACTCCCCTTCCAGAATACCCCTAGAGTGTACACACACACTCCCCTTCCAGAATATCCCTAGAGTGTACACACACTCCCCTTTCAGAATACCCCTAGAGTGTACACACACTTCCCTTCCAGGATACCCCTAGAGTGTACACACACACTCCCCTTCCAGAATACCCCTTGAATGTACACACACACTCCCCTTCCAGAATACTCCTATAGTGTATGCACACACTCACCTTCCAGAATACTCCTATAGTGTATGCACACATCCCCCTTCCAGAATACCCCTAGAGTGTACACACAAACTCCCCTTCCAGAATACCCCTAGAGTGTACACACACACTCCCCTTCCAGAATACCCCTAGAGTGTACACACACACTCCCCTTCCAGAATACCCCTAGAGTGTACACACACACTCCCCTTCCAGAATACTCCTATAGTGTACGCACACATCCCCCTTCCAGGACAACCCCTATCGTGTACACGCACACATCCCCCTTCCAAAATACCCCTAGAGTGTACTAGGGGTGAGCGGGTTCGGATTTCTGAAATCCGAACCCCCCGAGCCCCCCCCCCGATCCGAGTCTGATCCGAGTCAGGCTCGACTTTTCCCGCCTGACTCGGATTCTGAAATCGAGGCAAAACGTCATCTTCCCGCCTTCCGAGCCTCGCGGGTTTTGGATCCTATATAAGGTACCCGCGTCGGCGCCATTTTCTCACTCAGCTGTGGACAGTGAAGAGGGAGGGTGGGAGTTAGGGCTTGCTGGGCTGTGTAGTGTAGTGTAGTGCAGTGTTGTGCTGCGCTGTGCTGCGCTGTGCTGCTGTTGTCCACTACTTCAAAGTCCATACGGGCTGGCTGTGTTGTGCTGTGCTGCTGTTGTTAATAGGGGCTGTGTCCTCTCCAAAGTCCTGTGCAGTGTCCCAGTCCTAAAGGGGTGCTGTAGTGTTGTCCAGGGGGTGCTCTGTCCATCAGGGGTGCTCCCCCCAAGTGCTAAAAAAATAATATTTTTTTTGTGTTTGTGAATTGTGTGCGCAGTTGCCGCACGTGCATCAACAAAGTAGTGCCAAGCGTGCGCCTGTGTCATAAGTAAAGGGCCGGCTGGCTTGACCATTAAAGGGTGCTGTAACCCCCAAAGTACACTCCAGTCCAAACCAAAAAAAAAATTATTTTCTGTGTTTGTGAATTGTGTACGCAGTAGCCGCACGTGCATCAACAAAGTAGTGCCAAGCGTGCGCCTGTGTCATAAGTAAAGGGCCGGCTGGCTTGACCGTTAAAGGGTGCTGTAACCCCCAAAGTACACTCCAGTCCAAACCAAAAAAATAATTATTTTCTGTGTTTGTGAATTGTGTACGCAGTAGCCGCACGTGCATCAACAAAGTAGTGCCAAGCGTGCGCCTGTGTCATAAGTAAAGGGCCGGCTGGCTTGACCGTTAAAGGGTGCTGTAACCCCCAAAGTACACTCCAGTCCAAACCAAAAAAAAAATTAATTTCTGTGTTTGTGAATTGTGTGCGCAGTAGCCGCACGTGCATCAACAAAGGAGCAGCGCCAAGCGTGCGCCTGTGTCCCATAAGTAAAGAGCCGGCTGGCTCATTTCTTAAAGGCTGGTGTAACCCACAAAGTGCACTACTCTCCAGCAAAAATAAAAAAATATTTTCTGTGTTTAGCCGCACGTATATATCAAATTGATATAACATAAATGGAGGACCAAACTTTCTCCGATAAAAATAAAATAGAGAAAGATCAAGAACCACTTCCTCCTAGTGCTGAAGCTGCTGCCACTAGTCATGACATAGACGATAACATGCCATCAACGTCGTCTGCCAAGGCCGATGCCCAATGTCATAATAGAGGGCACATACAATCCCAAATTACAAAGTTCAGGAAAATGACCTTGAAAAAAACATTTAAATCAGCTGAAGAGAAACATAAACTTGCCAATATGCCATTTACGACACGGAGTGGCAAGGAATGGCTAAGGTCGATCCCTAGTATGTTCATGACTAGTGGTTCAGCTTCATATGACGATGGAAGCCCTCCTCCCACTAAAAAAATCAAAAGAGTTAAGCTGGCAAAAGCACAGCGAAGAACTGTGCTTTCTAAGAAGATATCACAAATCCCCAAGGAGAGTCCAAGTGTGGTGGTGGTTGCGATGCCTGACCTTCCCAGCACTGGACGGGAAGAGGTGGCTCTTTCCACCATTTGCACGCCCCCTGCAAGTGCTGAAAGGAGCACCCACAGTCCACTTGCTGATATGCCAATTGAAGATGTCACTGTTGAAGTACAACAGGATGAGGATACTGGTGTAGCTGGCGCTGAGGAGGAAGTTGGCGAGGAGGATTCTGATGGTGATGTGGTTTGTTTAAATCAGGCTCCGGGGGAGACAGTTGTTGTCCGTGGGATGAAAAAGCCCATCACGGTCATGCCTGGGCAGAAGACCAAACATTCCACCTCTTTGGTCTGGCAATATTTCTATCCAAATCCGGACAACAACTGTCTTGCCATATGTACCATATGTAAAGGTGAAATAAATAGGGGGAGGGACGTCAACCACCTAGGAACATCCTCCCTTATACGGCACCTGCAGCGCGTTCATAAAAAGTTACTGTCAAGTTCAGAAACTTTGGCTAAGACCGTAAGCAGTCCAGGGACACCTAAATCCCGTTGTCCTGTTGTATCCAAGCGCCTGCAAACCACACCGTCAACTCCCTTCTCGTCAATTTCCTCCTTAGTCAGGATCGGAAGTAGTCCTGCAGGCCATGTCACTGGCATGACTGACTCTCCTATCCGGGATTCCTCCGGAGGATCCTGCATTGCTACGCCTACTGCTGCCGCTGCTGCTGTTGCTGTTGCTGGGATGCGTTCATCATCCCAGAGAGGAAGTAGGAACACCACTACTTTTACTAAACAATTGACCCTCCAACAGTCCTTAGCGAGGAGGATGAAGTACGACAGCAGTCATCCTGAAGCAAAACGTATAACTGAGGCCTTGACTGCTATGTTGGTGTTAGACGTGCGTCCGGTATCCGCCATTAGTGCAGTGGGATTTAGACAATTGCTGGAGGTAGTGTGTCCCCGGTTCCAAATCCCGTCTAGATTCCACTTCACTAGGCAGGCGATACCGAGACTGTACAGAAACGTCAGAAAAAGTGTCCTCAGTGTCCTGAAAAATGCCGTTGTACACAATGTCCACTTAACCACGGACATGTGGACAAGTGGAACAGGGCAGACTAAGGACTATATGACTGTGACAGCCCACTGGGTAGATGTATCACCTTACGCAGCAACAGCAGCAGCGTCAACAGTAGCAGCATCTCAGAAACGCCAGCTCGTTACAAGGCAGGCTACGCTGTGTATCACCGGTTTCAGTAAGAGGCACACCGCCGACAACCTCTTAGAGAAACTGAGGGAAATCATCGCCCAGTGGCTTACCCCACTTAGACTCTCCTGGGGATTTGTGATATCTGACAACGCCACCAATATTGTGCGGGCATTACATCTGGGCAAATTCCAGCACGTCCCATGTTTTGCTCACACAATAAACTTGGTGGTGCAGAATTTTCTGAAAAGCGACAGGGGCGTGCAGGAGACGCTTTGGGTGGCCCGAAAAATTTCTGGCCACTTACGCCATTCAGCGACTGCGTGCCGAAGACTGGAGCGCCAGCAAACACTCTTGAACCTGCCCCGCCATCTCCTGAAGCAAGAGGTTGTGACGCGGTGGAACTCAACCCTCTATATGCTTCAGAGGATGGAGGAGCAGCAAAAGGCCATACAAGCCTATACATCCACCTATGACATAGGCAAAGGAGGGGGTATGCACCTGACTCAAGCGCAGTGGAGAATGATTTCCGTGTTGTGCAAGGTTCTCCAGCCCTTCGAACTTGCCACACGTGAAGTCAGTTCAGACACTGCCAGCTTGAGTCAGGTCATTCCCCTCATCAGGCTTTTGCAGAAGCAGCTGGAGAAAGTGAAGGAGGAGCTAAAACGGAGCGATTCCGCTCGGCATGTGGGACTTGTGGATGAAGCCCTTCATTCGCTTTGCCAGGATTCCAGGGTGGTCAATCTGTTGAAATCAGACCACTACATTTTGGCCACAGTGCTCGATCCTAGGTTTAAAGCCTATGTGGTGTCTCTCTTTCCGGCCGACACAAGCCTGCAGAGGTGCAAAGACCTGCTGGTGAACACACTGTCAGCTGAAGTGGACCGTGACACGTCAACAGCTCCTTCTTCATTTTCTCCCGCAACTGGGGCTGCCAGGAAAAAACTTAGGTATCCTAAGCAACCCGCTGGCGGTGATGCAGGGCAGGCAGGACCAAGTTTGGACATCTGGTCCGGACTGAAGGACCTGGCAACAATTTCTGACATATCTACTGTCACTGCATATGATACTGTCACCATTGACAGAATGGTGGAGGATTACATCGGTGACAGCATCCAAGTAGGCATGTCAGACAGTCCATACCTGTACTGGCAGGAAAAAGAGGCAATTTGGAGGCCCCTGTACAAACTGGCTCTATTTTACCTGAGTTGCCCCCCCTCCAGTGTGTACTCCGAAAGAGTGTTTAGTGCAGCCGGGAACCTTGTCAGCGAAAGGCGTAGGAGGTTGCTTCCACAGAATGTGGAGAAGATGATGTTCATCAAAATGAATTATCAGCTCTTCCAGGGAGACCAGCCTCCAGAACGTACAGAGGGACCTGTGGTGGTGGATTCCAGTGGGGACGAGTTAATACTCTGTGAGGATGAGGATGTACACAACACTGAAGAGGGTGATGAATCGGTGGATGAGGAGGATGAGGATGACATCTTGTCTCCGTAGAGCCAGTTTGTGCAGGGACAGATTAATTGCCAGCTTGTTTTGTGGGGGCCCAAACGAACCAATCATTTCAGCCACAGGTGTGTGGCAGACCCTGGCACTGAAATGATTGGTTTGTTAAAGTGTGCATGTCCTGTTTATACAACATAAGGGTGGGTGGGAGGGCCCAAGGACAATTCCATCTTGAACCTCTTTTTTTTCTTTGCATTATGTACAGTTTGGGGCCTAGTTTTTCAAACTGCCATCCTGTCTGCCACTGCAGTATCACGCCTAGATGGGTCACGTGTTTGTGCCGCCCACTCGTGTCGCTTAGCATAGTCATCCAGCTACCTCAGTGCAACCTTTTGGACATAAAAACACTATTGTGAGGTGTGAGGTGTTCAGAATAGACTGGAAATGAGTGGAAATTAAGGTTATCGAGGTTAATAATAGCATAGGAGCAGAAAAACCTACAAATTCTGTGATTTTAGCTGTTTTTAAGCTTTTTTTCAAAATAATACCGATCCAAAACACAAAACCCAGAACCCAAAACACGGAAGGGTGGTTTTGTCAAAACCAATCCAGATCCAAAACACGAAGAAAGATCCAGATCCAAAACCAAAACACAAAACATGAAAAGTGGCCGATGCACACCCCTAGAGTGTACACACACACTCCCCTTCCAGAATACCCCTATAGTGTACACGCACACACTCCCCTTCCAGAATAACCCTAGAGTTCACACACACTTCCCTTCCAGAATACCCCTATAGTGTACGCACACACTCCCCTTCCAGAATACCCCTATAGTGTACGCACACATCCCCCTTCCAGAATACCCCTAGAGTGTACACACACACTCCCCTTCCAGAATATCCCTAGAGTGTACATACACTCCCCTTTCAGAATACCCCTATAGTGTACGCACACATCCTCCTTCCAGGACGACCCCTATAGTGTACACGCACACACTCCCATTCCAGAATACCCCTAGAGTGTACACACACTCCCCTTCCAGAACACCCCTATAGTGTACACACACACACCCCTTCCAGAATACCCCTAGAGTGTACACACACACACTCCCCTACAGAATACCCCTAGAGAGTACACACACACTCCCTTTCCAGAATACCCCTAGAGTGTACACACACACTCCCCTTCCAGAATACTCCTAGAGTGTACACACACTCCCCTTCCAGAATACCCCTAGAGTGTACTCACGCATTCCCCTTCCGGAATACCCCTATAGTGTACGCACACATTCCCCTTCCAGAATACCCTTAGAGTGTATGCACACACTCCCCTTCCAGAATACCCCTATAGTGTACGCACACATCCCCCTTCCAGGACGACTCCTATAGTGTACACGCACACACTCCCCTTCCAGAATACCCCTAGAGTGTACACACACTCCCCTTCCAGAATACCCCTATAGTTTACGCACACATCCCCCTTCCAGGATGACCCCTATCGTATACATGCATACATCCCCCATCCAAAATACCCCTAGAGTGTACACACACACTCCCCTTCCAGAATACCCCTAGAGTTTACGCACACATCCCCTTTCCAGAATACCCCTATAGTGTACGCACACACTCCCCTTCCAGAATACCCCTATAGTGTACGCGCGCACACTCCCCTTCCAGAATACCCCTATAGTGTACGCACACACTCCCCTTCCAGAATACCCCTATAGTGTACGCACAAATTCCCCTTCCAGAATACCCCTAGAGAGTATGCACACACTCCCCTTCCAGAATACCCCTAGAGTGTACACACACACTCCCCTTCCAGAATATCCCTAGAGTGTACACACACTCCCCTTTCAGAATACCCCTAGAGTGTACACACACTTCCCTTCCAGAATACCCCTAGAGTGTACACACACACTCCCCTTCCAGAATACCCCTAGAATGTACACACACACTCCCCTTCCAGAATACTCCTATAGTGTATGCACACACTCACCTTCCAGAATACTCCTATAGTGTATGCACACATCCCCCTTCCTGAATACCCCTAGAGTGTACACACACACTCCCCTTCCAGAATACCCCTAGAGTGTACACACACACTCCCCTTCCAGAATACCCCTAGAGTGTACACACACACTCCCCTTCCAGAATACCCCTAGAGTGTACACACTAGGGGTGAGCGGGTTCGGATTTCTGAAATCCGAACCCCCCCGAGCCCCCCCGATCCGAGTCCGATCCGAGTCAGGCTCGACTTTTCCCGCCTGACTCGGATCTGACATCGAGGCAAAACGTCATCATCCCGCCTTCCGAGTCTCGCGGGTTTTGGATCCTATATAAGGTACCCGCGTCGGCGCCATTTTCTCACTCGGCTGTGGACAGTGAAGAGGGAGGGTGGGAGTTAGTGCTGTGTAGTGTAGTGTAGTGTAGTGCTGCTGTTGTCCACTACTTCAAAGTCCATAGGGGCTGGCTGTGTTGTGCTGTGCTGCTGTTGTTAATAGGGGCTGTGTCCACTACTTCAAAGTCCATAGGGGCTGGCTGGACTGTGTTGTGCAGTCAGTTCTCCATAGGGGCTGTGTCCACTCCAAAGTCCTGTGCAGTGTCCCAGTCCTAAAGGGGTGCTGTAGTGTTGTCCAGGGGGTGCTCTGTCCATCAGGGGTGCTCCCCCCAAGTGCTAAAAAAATAATATATTTTCTGTGTTTCTGAATTGTGTGCGCAGTAGCCGCACGTGCATCAACAAAGTAGTGCCAAGCGTGCGCCTGTGTCATAAGTAAAGGGCCGGCTGGCTTGACCGTTAAAGGGTGCTGTAACCCCCGAAAGTACACTCCAGTCCAAACCAAAAAAAAATTATTTTCTGTGTTTGTGAATTGTGTGCGCAGTAGCCGCACGTGCATCAACAAAGTAGTGCCAAGCGTGCGCCTGTGTCATAAGTAAAGGGCCGGCTGGCTTGATCGTTAAGGGTGCTGTAACCCCCGAAAGTACACTCCAGTCCAAACCCAAAAAAAAATTATTTTCTGTGTTTGTGAATTGTGTGCGCAGTAGCCGCACGTGCATCAACAAAGTAGTGCCAAGCGTGCGCCTGTGTCATAAGTAAAGGGCCGGCTGGCTTGACCGTTAAGGGTGCTGTAACCCCCGAAAGTACACTCCAGTCCAAACCAAAAAAAAAATTATTTTCTGTGTTTGTGAATTGTGTGCGCAGTAGCCGCACGTGCATCAACAAAGTAGTGCCAAGCGTGCGCCTGTGTCATAAGTAAAGGGCCGGCTGGCTTGACCGTTAAGGGTGCTGTAACCCCGAAAGTACACTCCAGTCCAAACCTAAAAAAAAATTATTTTCTGTGTTTGTGAATTGTGTGCGCAGTAGCCGCATGTGCATCAACAAAGTAGTGCCAAGCGTGCGCCTGTGTCATAAGTAAAGGGCCAGCTGGCTTGACCGTTAAAGGGTGCTGTAACCCCCGAAAGTACACTCCAGTCCAAACCAAAAAAAAATTATTTTCTGTGTTTGTGAATTGTGTGCGCAGTAGCCGCACGTGCATCAACAAAGTAGTGCCAAGCGTGCGCCTGTGTCATAAGTAAAGGGCCGGCTGGCTTGACCGTTAAGGGTGCTGTAACCCCTGAAAGTACACTCCAGTCCAAACCTAAAAAAAAATTATTTTCTGTGTTTGTGAATTGTGTGCGCAGTAGCCGCACGTGCATCAACAAAGTAGTGCCAAGCGTGCGCCTGTGTCATAAGTAAAGGGCCGGCTGGCTTGACCGTTAAGGGTGCTGTAACCCCCGAAAGTACACTCCAGTCCAAACCAAAAAAAAATTTATTTTCTGTGTTTGTGAATTGTGTGCGCAGTAGCCGCACGTGCATCAACAAAGTAGTGCCAAGCGTGCGCCTGTGTCATAAGTAAAGGGCCGGCTGGCTTGACCGTTAAGGGTGCTGTAACCCCCGAAAGTACACTCCAGTCCAAACCTAAAAAAAAATTATTTTCTGTGTTTGTGAATTGTGTGCGCAGTAGCCGCACGTGCATCAACAAAGTAGTGCCAAGCGTGCGCCTGTGTCATAAGTAAAGGGCCGGCTGGCTTGACCGTTAAAGGGTGCTGTAACCTCCGAAAGTACACTCCAGTCCAAACCAAAAAAAAATTATTTTCTGTGTTTGTGAATTGTGTGCGCAGTAGCCGCACGTGCATCAACAAAGTAGTGCCAAGCGTGCGCCTGTGTCATAAGTAAAGGGCCGGCTGGCTTGACCGTTAAGGGTGCTGTAACCCCCGAAAGTACACTCCAGTCCAAACCTAAAAAAAAATTATTTTCTGTGTTTGTGAATTGTGTGCGCAGTAGCCGCACGTGCATCAACAAAGTAGTGCCAAGAGTGCGCCTGTGTCATAAGTAAAGGGCCGGCTGGCTTGACCGTTAAAGGGTGCTGTAACCCCCGAAAGTACACTCCAGTCCAAACCAAAAAAAAATTATTTTCTGTGTTTGTGAATTGTGTGCGCAGTAGCCGCACGTGCATCAACAAAGTAGTGCCAAGCGTGCGCCTGTGTCATAAGTAAAGGGCCGGCTGGCTTGACCGTTAAAGGGTGCTGTAACCCCCGAAAGTACACTCCAGTCCAAACCAAAAAAAAATTATTTTCTGTGTTTGTGAATTGTGTGCGCAGTAGCCGCACGTGCATCAACAAAGTAGTGCCAAGCGTGCGCCTGTGTCATAAGTAAAGGGCCGGCTGGCTTGACCGTTAAAGGGTGCTGTAACCCCCGAAAGTACACTCCAGTCCAAACCAAAAAAAAATTATTTTCTGTGTTTGTGAATTGTGTGCGCAGTAGCCGCACGTGCATCAACAAAGTAGTGCCAAGCGTGCGCCTGTGTCATAAGTAAAGGGCCGGCTGGCTTGACCGTTAAAGGGTGCTGTAACCCCCGAAAGTACACTCCAGTCCAAACCAAAAAAAAATTATTTTCTGTGTTTGTGAATTGTGTGCGCAGTAGCCGCACGTGCATCAACAAAGTAGTGCCAAGCGTGCGCCTGTGTCATAAGTAAAGGGCCGGCTGGCTTGACCGTTAAAGGGTGCTGTAACCCCCGAAAGTACACTCCAGTCCAAACCAAAAAAAAATTATTTTCTGTGTTTGTGAATTGTGTGCGCAGTAGCCGCACGTGCATCAACAAAGTAGTGCCAAGCGTGCGCCTGTGTCATAAGTAAAGGGCCGGCTGGCTTGACCGTTAAAGGGTGCTGTAACCCCCGAAAGTACACTCCAGTCCAAACCAAAAAAAAAATTATTTTCTGTGTTTGTGAATTGTGTGCGCAGTAGCCGCACGTGCATCAACAAAGTAGTGCCAAGCGTGCGCCTGTGTCATAAGTAAAGGGCCGGCTGGCTTGACCGTTAAGGGTGCTGTAACCCCGGAAAGTACACTCCAGTCCAAACCTAAAAAAAAATTATTTTCTGTGTTTGTGAATTGTGTGCGCAGTAGCCGCACGTGCATCAACAAAGTAGTGCCAAGCGTGCGCCTGTGTCATAAGTAAAGGGCCGGCTGGCTTGACCGTTAAAGGGTGCTGTAACCCCCGAAAGTACACTCCAGTCCAAACCAAAAAAAAATTATTTTCTGTGTTTGTGAATTGTGTGCGCAGTAGCCGCACGTGCATCAACAAAGTAGTGCCAAGCGTGCGCCTGTGTCATAAGTAAAGGGCCGGCTGGCTTGACCGTTAAAGGGTGCTGTAACCCCCGAAAGTACACTCCAGTCCAAACCAAAAAAAAATTATTTTCTGTGTTTGTGAATTGTGTGCGCAGTAGCCGCACGTGCATCAACAAAGTAGTGCCAAGCGTGCGCCTGTGTCATAAGTAAAGGGCCGGCTGGCTTGACCGTTAAAGGGTGCTGTAACCCCCAAAGTACACTCCAGTCCAAACCAAAAAAAAATTATTTTCTGTGTTTGTGAATTGTGTGCGCAGTAGCCGCACGTGCATCAACAAAGTAGTGCCAAGAGTGCGCCTGTGTCATAAGTAAAGGGCCGGCTGGCTTGACCGTTAAAGGGTGCTGTAACCCACAAAGTACACTCCAGTCCAAACCAAAAAAAAAATTATTTTCTGTGTTTAGCCGCACGTATATATCAAATCGATATAACATAAATGGAGGACCAAACTTTCTCCGATAAAAATAAAATAGAGAAAGATCAAGAACCACTTCCTCCTAGTGCTGAAGCTGCTGCCACTAGTCATGACATAGACGATAACATGCCATCAACGTCGTCTGCCAAGGCCGATGCCCAATGTCATAGTAGAGGGCACATACAATCCCAAATGGCAAAGTTCAGGAAAATGACCTTGAAAAAGACATTTAAATCAGCTGAAGAGAAACGTAAACTTGCCAATATGCCATTTACGACACGGAGTGGCAAGGAACGGCTAAGGTCGATCCCTAGTATGTTCATGACTAGTGGTTCAGCTTCACATGACGATGGAAGCACTCCTCCCACTAAAAAAATCAAAAGAGTTAAGCTGGCAAAAGCACAGCGAAGAACTGTGCTTTCTAAGAAGATATCACAAATCCCCAAGGAGAGTCCAAGTGTGGTGGTGGTTGCGATGCCTGACCTTCCCAGCACTGGACGGGAAGAGGTGGCTCTTTCCACCATTTGCACGCCCCCTGCAAGTGCTGAAAGGAGCACCCACAGTCCACTTGCTGATATGCAAATTGAAGATGTCACTGTTGAAGTACAACAGGATGAGGATACTGGTGTAGCTGGCGCTGAGGAGGAAGTTGGCGAGGAGGATTCTGATGGTGATGTGGTTTGTTTAAATCAGGCTCCGGGGGAGACAGTTGTTGTCCGTGGGATGAAAAAGCCCATCACGGTCATGCCTGGGCAGAAGACCAAACATTCCACCTCTTTGGTCTGGCAATATTTCTATCCAAATCCGGACAACAACTGTCTTGCCATATGTACCATATGTAAAGGTGAAATAAGTAGGGGTAGGGACGTCAACCACCTAGGAACATCCTCCCTTATACGGCACCTGCAGCGCGTTCATAAAAAGTTACTGTCAAGTTCAGAAACTTTGGCTCAGACCGTAAGCAGTCCAGGGACACCTAAATCCCGTTGTCCTGTTGTATCCAAGCGCCTGCAAACCACACCGTCAACTCCCTCCTCGTCAATTTCCTCCTTAGTCAGGATCGGAAGTAGTCCTGCAGGCCATATCACTGGCATGACTGACTCTCCTATCCGGGATTCCTCCGGAGGATCCTGCATTGCTACGCCTACTGCTGCCGCTGCTGCTGTTGCTGCTGCTGCTGGGAGTCGTTCATCATCCCAGAGAGGAAGTAGGAACACCACTACTTTTACTAAACAATTGACCCTCCAACAGTCCTTAGCGAGGAGGATGAAGTACGACAGCAGTCATCCTGAAGCAAAACGTATAACTGAGGCCTTGACTGCTATGTTGGTGTTAGACGTGCGTCCGGTATCCGCCATTAGTGCAGTGGGATTTAGACAATTGATGGAGGTAGTGTGTCCCCGGTTCCAAATCCCGTCTAGATTCCACTTCACTAGGCAGGCGATACCGAGACTGTACAGAAACGTCAGAAAAAGTGTCCTCAGTGTCCTGAAAAATGCCGTTGTACACAATGTCCACTTAACCACGGACATGTGGACAAGTGGAACAGGGCAGACTAAGGACTATATGACTGTGACAGCCCACTGGGTAGATGTATCACCTTACGCAGCAACAGCAGCAGCGTCACCAGTAGCAGCATCTCAGAAACGCCAGCTCGTTACAAGGCAGGCTACGCTGTGTATCACCGGTTTCAGTAAGAGGCACACCGCCGACAACCTCTTAGAGAAACTGAGGGAAATCATCGCCCAGTGGCTTACCCCACTTAGACTCTCCTGGGGATTTGTGATATCTGACAACGCCACCAATATTGTGCGGGCATTACATCTGGGCAAATTCCAGCACGTCCCATGTTTTGCTCACACAATAAACTTGGTGGTGCAGAATTTTCTGAAAAGCGACAGGGGCGTGCAGGAGACGCTTTGGGTGGCCCGAAAAATTTCTGGCCACTTTCGCCATTCAGCGACTGCGTGCCGAAGACTGGAGCGCCAGCAAACACTCTTGAACCTGCCCCGCCATCACCTGAAGCAAGAGGTTGTGACGCGGTGGAACTCAACCCTCTATATGCTTCAGAGGATGGAGGAGCAGCAAAAGGCCATACAAGCCTATACATCCACCTATGACATAGGCAAAGGAGGGGGTATGCACCTGACTCAAGCGCAGTGGAGAATGATTTCCGTGTTGTGCAAGGTTCTTCAGCCCTTCGAACTTGCCACACGTGAAGTCAGTTCAGACACTGCCAGCTTGAGTCAGGTCATTCCCCTCATCAGGCTTTTGCAGAAGCAGCTGGAGAAAGTGAAGGAGGAGCTAAGACGGAGCGATTCCGCTCGGCATGTGGGACTTGTGGATGAAGCCCTTCATTCGCTTTGCCAGGATTCCAGGGTGGTCAATCTGTTGAAATCAGACCACTACATTTTGGCCACCGTGCTCGATCCTAGGTTTAAAGCCTATGTGGTGTCTCTCTTTCCGGCCGACACAAGCCTGCAGAGGTGCAAAGACCTGCTGGTGAACACACTGTCAGCTGAAGCGGAACGTGACACGTCAACGGCTCCTTCTTCATTTTCTCCCGCAACTGGGGCTGCCAGGAAAAAACTTAGGTATCCTAAGCAACCCGCTGGCGGTGATGCAGGGCAGGCAGGACCAAGTTTGGACATCTGGTCCGGACTGAAGGACCTGGCAACAATTTCTGACATGTCTACTGTCACTGCATATGATACTGTCACCATTGACAGAATGGTGGAGGATTACATCGGTGACAGCATCCAAGTAGGCATGTCAGACAGTCCATACCTGTACTGGCAGGAAAAAGAGGCAATTTGGAGGCCCCTGTACAAACTGGCTCTATTTTACCTGAGTTGCCCCCCCTCCAGTGTGTACTCCGAAAGAGTGTTTAGTGCAGCCGGGAACCTTGTCAGCGAAAGGCGTAGGAGGTTGCTTCCACAGAATGTGGAGAAGATGATGTTCATCAAAATGAATTATCAGCTCTTCCAGGGAGACCAGCCTCCAGAACGTACAGAGGGACCTGTGGTGGTGGATTCAAGTGGGGACGAGTTAATACTTTGTGAGGATGAGGATGTACACACTGAAGAGGGTGAGGAATCGGTGGATGAGGAGGATGAGGATGACATCTTGCCTCCGTAGAGCCAGTTTGTGCAGGGACACATTAATTGCCAGCTTGTTTTGTGGGGGCCCAAACGAACCAATCATTTCAGCCACAGTTGTGTGGCAGACCCTGGCGCTGAAATGATTGATTTGTTAAAGTGTGCATGTCCTGTTTATACAACATAAGGGTGGGTGGGAGGGCCCAAGGACAATTCCATCTTGCACCTCTTTTTTTCTTTGCATTATGTACAGTTTGGGGCCTAGTTTTTCTAACTGCCATCCTGTCTGCCACTGCAGTGTCACTCCTAGATGGGTCACGTGTTTGTGCCGCCCACTCGTGTCGCTTAGCATAGTCATCCAGCTACCTCGGTGCAACCTTTTGGACATAAAAACACTATTGTGAGGTGTGAGGTGTTCAGAATAGACTGGAAATGAGTGGAAATTAAGGTTATTGAGGTTAATAATAGCATAGGAGCAGAAAAACCTACAAATTCTGTGATTTTAGCTGTTTTTATGCTTTTTTTCAAAAAAATACAGATCCAAAACACAAAACCCAGAACCCAAAACACGGAAGGGTGGTTTTGGCAAAACCAATCCAGATCCAAAACACGAAGAAAGATCCAGATCCAAAACCAAAACACAAAACACGAAAAGTGGCCGGTGCACACCCCTAGTACACACACACTCCCCTTCCAGAATACTCCTATAGTTTACGCACACATCCCCCTTCCAGGACGACCCCTATCGTGTACACGCACACATCCCCCTTCCAAAATACCCCTAGAGTGTACTAGGGGTGAGCGGGTTCGGATTTCTGAAATCCGAACCCCCCCGAGCCCCCCCCCGATCCGAGTCTGATCCGAGTCAGGCTCGACTTTTCCCGCCTGACTCGGATTCTGAAATCGAGGCAAAACGTCATCTTCCTGCCTTCCGAGTCTCGCGGGTTTTGGATCCTATATAAGGTACCCGCGTCGGCGCCATTTTCTCACTCAGCTGTGGACAGTGAAGAGGGAGGGTGGGAGTTAGGGCTGGCTGGGCTGTGTAGTGTAGTGTAGTGCAGTGTTGTGCTGCGCTGTGCTGCTGTTGTCCACTACTTCAAAGTCCATAGGGGCTGGCTGTGTTGTGCTGTGCTGCTGTTGTTAATAGGGGCTGTGTCCACTCCAAAGTCCTGTGCAGTGTCCCAGTCCTAAAGGGGTGCTGTAGTTTTGTCCAGGGGGTGCTCTGTCCATCAGGGGTGCTCCCCCCAAGTGCTAAAATAATAATTATTTTCTGTGTTTGTGAATTGTGTACGCAGTAGCCGCACGTGCATCAACAAAGTAGTGCCAAGCGTGCGCCTGTGTCATAAGTAAAGGGCCGGCTGGCTTGACCGTTAAAGGGTGCTGTAACCCCCAAAGTACACTCCAGTCCAAACCAAAAAAAAAATTATTTTCTGTGTTTGTGAATTGTGTACGCAGTAGCCGCACGTGCATCAACAAAGTAGTGCCAAGCGTGCGCCTGTGTCATAAGTAAAGGGCCGGCTGGCTTGACCGTTAAAGGGTGCTGTAACCCCCAAAGTACACTCCAGTCCAAACCAAAAAAATAATTATTTTCTGTGTTTGTGAATTGTGTACGCAGTAGCCGCACGTGCATCAACAAAGTAGTGCCAAGCGTGCGCCTGTGTTATAAGTAAAGGGCCGGCTGGCTTGACCGTTAAAGGGTGCTGTAACCCCCAAAGTACACTCCAGTCCAAACCAAAAAAAAAATTAATTTCTGTGTTTGTGAATTGTGTGCGCAGTAGCCGCACGTGCATCAACAAAGGAGCAGCGCCAAGCGTGTGCCTGTTTCCCATAAGTAAAGAGCCGGCTGGCTCATTTCTTAAAGGCTGGTGTAACCCACAAAGTGCACTACTCTCCAGCAAAAATAAAAAAATATTTTCTGTGTTTAGCCGCACGTATATATCAAATCGATATAACATAAATGGAGGACCAAACTTTCTCCGATAAAAATAAAATAGAGAAAGATCAAGAACCACTTCCTCCTAGTGCTGAAGCTGCTGCCACTAGTCATGACATAGACGATAACATGCCATCAACGTCGTCTGCCAAGGCCGATGCCCAATGTCATAATAGAGGGCACATACAATCCCAAATTACAAAGTTCAGGAAAATGACCTTGAAAAAGACATTTAAATCAGCTGAAGAGAAACATAAACTTGCCAATATGCCATTTACGACACGGAGTGGCAAGGAATGGCTAAGGTCGATCCCTAGTATGTTCATGACTAGTGGTTCAGCTTCATATGACGATGGAAGCCCTCCTCCCACTAAAAAAATCAAAAGAGTTAAGCTGGCAAAAGCACAGCGAAGAACTGTGCTTTCTAAGAAGATATCACAAATCCCCAAGGAGAGTCCAAGTGTGGTGGTGGTTGCGATGCCTGACCTTCCCAGCACTGGACGGGAAGAGGTGGCTCTTTCCACCATTTGCACGCCCCCTGCAAGTGCTGAAAGGAGCACCCACAGTCCACTTGCTGATATGCCAATTGAAGATGTCACTGTTGAAGTACAACAGGATGAGGATACTGGTGTAGCTGGCGCTGAGGAGGAGGTTGGCGAGGAGGATTCTGATGATGTGGTTTGTTTAAATCAGGCTCCGGGGGAGACAGTTGTTGTCCGTGGGATGAAAAAGCCCATCACGGTCATGCCTGGGCAGAAGACCAAACATTCCACCTCTTTGGTCTGGCAATATTTCTATCCAAATCCGGACAACAACTGTCTTGCCATATGTACCATATGTAAAGGTGAAATAAGTAGGGGGAGGGACGTCAACCACCTAGGAACATCCTCCCTTATACGGCACCTGCAGCGCGTTCATAAAAAGTTACTGTCAAGTTCAGAAACTTTGGCTAAGACCGTAAGCAGTCCAGGGACACCTAAATCCCGTTGTCCTGTTGTATCCAAGCGCCTGCAAACCACACCGTCAACTCCCTTCTCGTCAATTTCCTCCTTAGTCAGGATCGGAAGTAGTCCTGCAGGCCATGTCACTGGCATGACTGACTCTCTTATCCGGGATTCCTCCGGAGGATCCTGCATTGCTACGCCTACTGCTGCCGCTGCTGCTGTTGCTGCTGCTGGGAGTCGTTCATCATCCCAGAGAGGAAGTAGGAACACCACTACTTTTACTAAACAATTGACCCTCCAACAGTCCTTAGCGAGGAGGATGAAGTACGACAGCAGTCATCCTGAAGCAAAACGTATAATTGAGGCCTTGACTGCTATGTTGGTGTTAGACGTGCGTCCGGTATCCGCCATTAGTTCAGTGGGATTTAGACAATTGCTGGAGGTAGTGTGTCCCCGGTTCCAAATCGGGTCTAGATTCCACTTCACTAGGCAGGCGATACCGAGACTGTACAGAAACGTCAGAAAAAGTGTCCTCAGTGTCCTGAAAAATGCCGTTGTACACAATGTCCACTTAACCACGGACATGTGGACAAGTGGAACAGGGCAGACTAAGGACTATATGACTGTGACAGCCCACTGGGTAGATGTATCACCTTACGCAGCAACAGCAGCAGCGTCAACAGTAGCAGCATCTCAGAAACGCCAGCTCGTTACAAGGCAGGCTACGCTGTGTATCACCGGTTTCAGTAAGAGGCACACCGCCGACAACCTCTTAGAGAAACTGAGGGAAATCATCGCCCAGTGGCTTACCCCACTTAGACTCTCCTGGGGATTTGTGATATCTGACAACGCCACCAATATTGTGCGGGCATTACATCTGGGCAAATTCCAGCACGTCCCATGTTTTGCTCACACAATAAACTTGGTGGTGCAGAATTTTCTGAAAAGCGACAGGGGCGTGCAGGAGACGCTTTGGGTGGCCCGAAAAATTTCTGGCCACTTACGCCATTCAGCGACTGCGTGCCGAAGACTGGAGCGCCAGCAAACACTCTTGAACCTGCCCCGCCATCACCTGAAGCAAGAGGTTGTGACGCGGTGGAACTCAACCCTCTATATGCTTCAGAGGATGGAGGAGCAGCAAAAGGCCATACAAGCCTATACATCCACCTATGACATAGGCAAAGGAGGGGGTATGCACCTGACTCAAGCGCAGTGGAGAATGATTTCCGTGTTGTGCAAGGTTCTCCAGCCCTTCGAACTTGCCACACGTGAAGTCAGTTCAGACACTGCCAGCTTGAGTCAGGTCATTCCCCTCATCAGGCTTTTGCAGAAGCAGCTGGAGAAAGTGAAGGAGGAGCTAAGATGGAGCGATTCCGCTCGGCATGTGGGACTTGTGGATGAAGCCCTTCATTCGCTTTGCCAGGATTCCAGGGTGGTCAATCTGTTGAAATCAGACCACTACATTTTGGCCACAGTGCTCGATCCTAGGTTTAAAGCCTATGTGGTGTCTCTCTTTCCGGCCGACACAAGCCTGCAGAGGTGCAAAGACCTGCTGGTGAACACACTGTCAGCTGAAGTGGAACGTGACACGTCAACAGCTCCTTCTTCATTTTCTCCCGCAACTGGGGCTGCCAGGAAAAAACTTAGGTATCCTAAGCAACCCGCTGGCGGTGATGCAGGGCAGGCAGGACCAAGTTTGGACATCTGGTCCGGACTGAAGGACCTGGCAACAATTTCTGACATGTCTACTGTCACTGCATATGATACTGTCACCATTGACAGAATGGTAGAGGATTACATCGGTGACAGCATCCAAGTAGGCATGTCAGACAGTCCATACCTGTACTGGCAGGAAAAAGAGGCAATTTGGAGGCCGTTGTACAAACTGGCTCTATTTTACCTGAGTTGCCCCCCCTCCAGTGTGTACTCCGAAAGAGTGTTTAGTGCAGCCGGGAACCTTGTCAGCGAAAGGCGTAGGAGGTTGCTTCCACAGAATGTGGAGAAGATGATGTTCATCAAAATGAATTATCAGCTCTTCCAGGGAGACCAGCCTCCAGAACGTACAGAGGGACCTGTGGTGGTGGATTCCAGTGGGGACGAGTTAATACTCTGTGAGGATGAGGATGTACACAACACTGAAGAGGGTGATGAATCGGTGGATGAGGAGGATGAGGATGACATCTTGCCTCCGTAGAGCCAGTTTGTGCAGGGACAGATTAATTGCCAGCTTGTTTTGTGGGGGCCCAAACGAACCAATCATTTCAGCCACAGTTGTGTGGCAGACCCTGGCGCTGAAATGATTGGTTTGTTAAAGTGTGCATGTCCTGTTTATACAACATAAGGGTGGGTGGGAGGGCCCAAGGACAATTCCATCTTGAACCTCTTTTTTTTCTTTGCATTATGTACTGTTTGGGGCCTAGTTTTTCAAACTGCCATCCTGTCTGCCACTGCAGTATCACGCCTAGATGGGTCACGTGTTTGTGCCGCCCACTCGTGTCGCTTAGCATAGTCATCCAGCTACCTCGGTGCAACCTTTTGGACATAAAAACACTATTGTGAGGTGTGAGGTGTTCAGAATAGACTGGAAATGAGTGGAAATTAAGGTTATCGAGGTTAATAATAGCATAGGAGCAGAAAAACCTACAAATTCTGTGATTTTAGCTGTTTTTAAGCTTTTTTTCAAAATAATACCGATCCAAAACACAAAACCCAGAACCCAAAACACGGAAGGGTGGTTTTGTCAAAACCAATCCAGATCCAAAACACGAAGAAAGATCCAGATCCAAAACCAAAACACAAAACATGAAAAGTGGCCGGTGCACACCCCTAGAGTGTACACACACACTCCCCTTCCAGAATACCCCTATAGTGTACACGCACACACTCCCCTTCCAGAATAACCCTAGAGTTCACACACACTTCCCTTCAGAATACCCCTATAGTGTACGCACACACTCCCCTTCCAGAATACCCCTATAGTGTACGCACACATCCCCCTTCCAGAATACCCCTAGAGTGTACACACACACTCCCCTTCCAGAATATCCCTAGAGTGTACATACACTCCCCTTTCAGAATACCCCTATAGTGTACGCACACATCCTCCTTCCAGGACAACCCCTATAGTGTACACGCACACACTCCCATTCCAGAATACCCCTAGAGTGTACACACACTCCCCTTCCAGAATACCCCTATAGTGTACGCACAAACTCCCCTTCCAGAATACCCCTAGAGTGTACTCGCACACACTCCCCTTCCAGAATACCCCTAAAGTGTACACACACACTCCCCTTCCAGAACACCCCTATAGTGTACACACACACACCCCTTCCAGAATACCCCTAGAGTGTACACACACACACTCCCCTACAGAATACCCCTAGAGAGTACACACACACTCCCTTTCCAGAATACCCCTAGAGTGTACACACACACTCCCCTTCCAGAACACTCCTAGAGTGTACACACACTCCCCTTCCAGAATACCCCTAGAGTGTACTCACGCATTCCCCTTCCGGAATACCCCTATAGTGTACGCACACATTCCCCTTCCAGAATACCCTTAGAGTGTATGCACACACTCCCCTTCCAGAATACCCCTATAGTGTACGCACACATCCCCCTTCCAGGACGACTCCTATAGTGTACACGCACACACTCCCCTTCCAGAATACCCCTAGAGTGTACACACACTCCCCTTCCAGAATACCCCTATAGTTTACGCACACATCCCCCTTCCAGGATGACCCCTATCGTATACACGCATACATCCCCCATCCAAAATACCCCTAGAGTGTACACACACACTCCCCTTCCAGAATACCCCTAGAGTTTACGCACACATCCCCTTTCCAGAATACCCCTATAGTGTACGCACACACTCCCCTTCCAGAATACCCCTATAGTGTACGCGCGCACACTCCCCTTCCAGAATACCCCTATAGTGTACGCACACACTCCCCTTCCAGAATACCCCTATAGTGTACGCACAAATTCCCCTTCCAGAATACCCCTAGAGAGTATGCACACACTCCCCTTCCAGAATACCCCTAGAGTGTACACACACACTCCCCTTCCAGAATATCCCTAGAGTGTACACACTCCCCTTTCAGAATACCCCTAGAGTGTACACACACTTCCCTTCCAGAATACCCCTAGAGTGTACACACACACTCCCCTTCCAGAATACCCCTAGAATGTACACACACACTCCCCTTCCGGAATACTCCTATAGTGTATGCACACACTCACCTTCCAGAATACTCCTATAGTGTATGCACACATCCCCCTTCCTGAATACCCCTAGAGTGTACACACACACTCCCCTTCCAGAATACCCCTAGAGTGTACACACACACTCCCCTTCCAGAATACCCCTAGAGTGTACACACACACTCCCCTTCCAGAATACTCCTATAGTGTACGCACACATCCCCCTTCCAGGACGACCCCTATCGTGTACACGCACACATCCCCCTTCCAAAATACCCCTAGAGTGTACTAGGGGTGAGCGGGTTCGGATTTCTGAAATCCGAACCCCCCCGAGCCCCCCCCGATCCGAGTCTGATCCGAGTCAGGCTCGACTTTTCCCGCCTGACTCGGATTCTGAAATCGAGGCAAAACGTCATCTTCCTGCCTTCCGAGTCTCGCGGGTTTTGGATCCTATATAAGGTACCCGCGTCGGCGCCATTTTCTCACTCAGCTGTGGACAGTGAAGAGGGAGGGTGGGAGTTAGGGCTGGCTGGGCTGTGTAGTGTAGTGTAGTGCAGTGTTGTGCTGCGCTGTGCTGCTGTTGTCCACTACTTCAAAGTCCATAGGGGCTGGCTGTGTTGTGCTGTGCTGCTGTTGTTAATAGGGGCTGTGTCCACTCCAAAGTCCTGTGCAGTGTCCCAGTCCTAAAGGGGTGCTGTAGTGTTGTCCAGGGGGTGCTCTGTCCATCAGGGGTGCTCCCCCCAAGTGCTAAAAAAATAATATTTTTTTGTGTTTGTGAATTGTGTGCGCAGTAGCCGCACGTGCATCAACAAAGTAGTGCCAAGCATGCGCCTGTGTCATAAGTAAAGGGCCAGCTGGCTTGACCGTTAAAAGGTGCTGTAACCCCCAAAGTACACTCCAGTCCAAACCAAAAAAAAAATTATTTTCTGTGTTTGTGAATTGTGTACGCAGTAGCCGCACGTGCATCAACAAAGTAGTGCCAAGCGTGCGCCTGTGTCATAAGTAAAGGGCCGGCTGGCTTGACCGTTAAAGGGTGCTGTAACCCCCAAAGTACACTCCAGTCCAAACCCAAAAAAAAATTATTTTCTGTGTTTGTGAATTGTGTACGCAGTAGCCGCACGTGCATCAACAAAGTAGTGCCAAGCGTGCGCCTGTGTCATAAGTAAAGGGCCGGCTGGCTTGACCGTTAAAGGGTGCTGTAACCCCCAAAGTACACTCCAGTCCAAACCAAAAAAAAAATTATTTTCTGTGTTTGTGAATTGTGTACGCAGTAGCCGCACGTGCATCAACAAAGTAGTGCCAAGCGTGCGCCTGTGTCATAAGTAAAGGGCCGGCTGGCTTGACCGTTAAAGGGTGCTGTAACCCCCAAAGTACACTCCAGTCCAAACCAAAAAAATAATTATTTTCTGTGTTTGTGAATTGTGTACGCAGTAGCCGCACGTGCATCAACAAATTAGTGCCAAGCGTGCGCCTGTGTTATAAGTAAAGGGCCGGCTGGCTTGACCGTGAAAGGGTGCTGTAACCCCCAAAGTACACTCCAGTCCAAACCAAAAAAAAAATTAATTTCTGTGTTTGTGAATTGTGTGCGCAGTAGCCGCACGTGCATCAACAAAGGAGCAGCGCCAAGCGTGTGCCTGTTTCCCATAAGTAAAGAGCCGGCTGGCTCATTTCTTAAAGGCTGGTGTAACCCACAAAGTGCACTACTCTCCAGCAAAAATAAAAAAATATTTTCTGTGTTTAGCCGCACGTATATATCAAATCGATATAACATAAATGGAGGACCAAACTTTCTCCGATAAAAATAAAATAGAGAAAGATCAAGAACCACTTCCTCCTAGTGCTGAAGCTGCTGCCACTAGTCATGACATAGACGATAACATGCCATCAACGTCGTCTGCCAAGGCCGATGCCCAATGTCATAATAGAGGGCACATACAATCCCAAATGACAAAGTTCAGGAAAATGACCTTGAAAAAGACATTTAAATCAGCTGAAGAGAAACATAAACTTGCCAATATGCCATTTACGACACGGAGTGGCAAGGAATGGCTAAGGTCGATCCCTAGTATGTTCATGACTAGTGGTTCAGCTTCATATGACGATGGAAGCCCTCCTCCCACTAAAAAAATCAAAAGAGTTAAGCTGGCAAAAGCACAGCGAAGAACTGTGCTTTCTAAGAAGATATCACAAATCCCCAAGGAGAGTCCAAGTGTGGTGGTGGTTG
The DNA here is from genome assembly GCA_031769625.1 of Taudactylus pleione. NCBI lineage: Eukaryota > Metazoa > Chordata > Amphibia > Anura > Myobatrachidae > Taudactylus > Taudactylus pleione. The sequence continues at coordinate 236,187 of JAUIMM010001294.1, forward strand.
CGATGCCTGACCTTCCCAGCACTGGACGGGAAGAGGTGGCTCTTTCCACCATTTGCACGCCCCCTGCAAGTGCTGAAAGGAGCACCCACAGTCCGCTTGCTGATATGCCAATTGAAGATGTCACTGTTGAAGTACAACAGGATGAGGATACTGGTGTAGCTGGCGCTGAGGAGGAGGTTGGCGAGGAGGATTCTGATGATGTGGTTTGTTTAAATCAGGCTCCGGGGGAGACAGTTGTTGTCCGTGGGATGAAAAAGCCCATCACGGTCATGCCTGGGCAGAAGACCAAACATTCCACCTCTTTGGTCTGGCAATATTTCTATCCAAATCCGGACAACAACTGTCTTGCCATATGTACCATATGTAAAGGTGAAATAAGTAGGGGGAGGGACGTCAACCACCTAGGAACATCCTCCCTTATACGGCACCTGCAGCGCGTTCATAAAAAGTTACTGTCAAGTTCAGAAACTTTGGCTAAGACCGTAAGCAGTCCAGGGACACCTAAATCCCGTTGTCCTGTTGTATCCAAGCGCCTGCAAACCACACCGTCAACTCCCTTCTCGTCAATTTCCTCCTTAGTCAGGATCGGAAGTAGTCCTGCAGGCCATGTCACTGGCATGACTGACTCTCTTATCCGGGATTCCTCCGGAGGATCCTGCATTGCTACGCCTACTGCTGCCGCTGCTGCTGTTGCTGCTGCTGTTGCTGCTGCTGGGAGTCGTTCATCATCCCAGAGAGGAAGTAGGAACACCACTACTTTTACTAAACAATTGACCCTCCAACAGTCCTTAGCGAGGAGGATGAAGTACGACAGCAGTCATCCTGAAGCAAAACGTATAATTGAGGCCTTGACTGCTATGTTGGTGTTAGACGTGCGTCCGGTATCCGCCATTAGTGCAGTGGGATTTAGACAATTGCTGGAGGTAGTGTGTCCCCGGTTCCAAATCCCGTCTAGATTCCACTTCACTAGGCAGGCGATACCGAGACTGTACAGAAACGTCAGAAAAAGTGTCCTCAGTGTCCTGAAAAATGCCGTTGTACACAATGTCCACTTAACCACGGACATGTGGACAAGTGGAACAGGGCAGACTAAGGACTATATGACTGTGACAGCCCACTGGGTAGATGTATCACCTTACGCAGCAACAGCAGCAGCGTCAACAGTAGCAGCATCTCAGAAACACCAGCTCGTTACAAGGCAGGCTACGCTGTGTATCACCGGTTTCAGTAAGAGGCACACCGCCGACAACCTCTTAGAGAAACTGAGGGAAATCATCGCCCAGTGGCTTACCCCACTTAGACTCTCCTGGGGATTTGTGATATCTGACAACGCCACCAATATTGTGCGGGCATTACATCTGGGCAAATTCCAGCACGTCCCCATGTTTTGCTCACACAATAAAATTGGTGGTGCAGAATTTTCTGAAAAGCGACAGGGGCGTGCAGGAGACGCTTTGGGTGGCCCGAAAAATTTCTGGCCACTTACGCCATTCAGCGACTGCGTGCCAAAGACTGGAGCACCAGCAAACACTCTTGAACCTGCCCCGCCATCACCTGAAGCAAGAGGTTGTGACGCGGTGGAACTCAACCCTCTATATGCTTCAGAGGATGGAGGAGCAGCAAAAGGCCATACAAGCCTATACATCCACCTATGACATAGGCAAAGGAGGGGGTATGCACCTGACTCAAGCGCAGTGGAGAATGATTTCCGTGTTGTGCAAGGTTCTCCAGCCCTTCGAACTTGCCACACGTGAAGTCAGTTCAGACACTGCCAGCTTGAGTCAGGTCATTCCCCTCATCAGGCTTTTGCAGAAGCAGCTGGAGAAAGTGAAGGAGGAGCTAAGATGGAGCGATTCCGCTCGGCATGTGGGACTTGTGGATGAAGCCCTTCATTCGCTTTGCCAGGATTCCAGGGTGGTCAATCTGTTGAAATCAGACCACTACATTTTGGCCACAGTGCTCGATCCTAGGTTTAAAGCCTATGTGGTGTCTCTCTTTCCGGCCGACACAAGCCTGCAGAGGTGCAAAGACCTGCTGGTGAACACACTGTCAGCTGAAGAGGAACGTGACACGTCAACAGCTCCTTCTTCATTTTCTCCCGCAACTGGGGCTGCCAGGAAAAAACTTAGGTATCCTAAGCAACCCGCTGGCGGTGATGCAGGGCAGGCAGGACCAAGTTTGGACATCTGGTCCGGACTGAAGGACCTGGCAACAATTTCTGACATGTCTACTGTCACTGCATATGATACTGTCACCATTGACAGAATGGTAGAGGATTACATCGGTGACAGCATCCAAGTAGGCATGTCAGACAGTCCATACCTGTACTGGCAGGAAAAAGAGGCAATTTGGAGGCCCCTGTACAAACTGGCTCTATTTTACCTGAGTTGCCCCCCCTCCAGTGTGTACTCCGAAAGAGTGTTTAGTGCAGCCGGGAACCTTGTCAGCGAAAGGCGTAGGAGGTTGCTTCCACAGAATGTGGAGAAGATGATGTTCATCAAAATGAATTATCAGCTCTTCCAGGGAGACCAGCCTCCAGAACGTACAGAGGGACCTGTGGTGGTGGATTCCAGTGGGGACGAGTTAATACTCTGTGAGGATGAGGATGTACACAACACTGAAGAGGGTGATGAATCGGTGGATGAGGAGGATGAGGATGACATCTTGCCTCCGTAGAGCCAGTTTGTGCAGGGACAGATTAATTGCCAGCTTGTTTTGTGGGGGCCCAAACGAACCAATCATTTCAGCCACAGTTGTGTGGCAGACCCTGGCGCTGAAATGATTGGTTTGTTAAAGTGTGCATGTCCTGTTTATACAACATAAGGGTGGGTGGGAGGGCCCAAGGACAATTCCATCTTGCACCTCTTTTTTTTCTTTGCATTATGTACTGTTTGGGGCCTAGTTTTTCAAACTGCCATCCTGTCTGCCACTGCAGTATCACGCCTAGATGGGTCACGTGTTTGTGCCGCCCACTCGTGTCGCTTAGCATAGTCATCCAGCTACCTCGGTGCAACCTTTTGGACATAAAAACACTATTGTGAGGTGTGAGGTGTTCAGAATAGACTGGAAATGAGTGGAAATTAAGGTTATCGAGGTTAATAATAGCATAGGAGCAGAAAAACCTACAAATTCTGTGATTTTAGCTGTTTTTAAGCTTTTTTTCAAAATAATACCGATCCAAAACACAAAACCCAGAACCCAAAACACGGAAGGGTGGTTTTGTCAAAACCAATCCAGATCCAAAACACGAAGAAAGATCCAGATCCAAAACCAAAACACAAAACACGAAAAGTGGCCGGTGCACACCCCTAGAGTGTACACACACACTCCCCTTCCAGAATACCCCTATAGTGTACACGCACACACTCCCCTTCCAGAATAACCCTAGAGTTCACACACACTTCCCTTCCAGAATACCCCTATAGTGTACGCACACACTCCCCTTCCAGAATACCCCTATAGTGTACGCACACATCCCCCTTCCAGAATACCCCTAGAGTGTACACACACACTCCCCTTCCAGAATATCCCTAGAGTGTACACACACTCCCCTTTCAGAATACCCCTATAGTGTACGCACACATCCCCCTTCCAGGACGACCCCTATAGTGTACACGCACACACTCCCCTTCCAGAATACCCCTAGAGTGTACACACACTCCCCTTCCAGAATACCCCTATAGTGTACGCACACACTCCCCTTCCAGAATACCCCTAGAGTGTACTCGCACACACTCCCCTTCCAGAATACCCCTAAAGTGTACACACACACTCCCCTTCCAGAACACCCCTATAGTGTACACACACACCCCTTCCAGAATACCCCTAGAGTGTACACACACACACTCCCCTACAGAATACCCCTAGAGAGTACACACACACTCCCTTTCCAGAATACCCCTAGAGTGTACACACACACTCCCCTTCCAGAATACTCCTAGAGTGTACACACACTCCCCTTCCAGAATACCCCTAGAGTGTACTCACGCATTCCCCTTCCGGAATACCCCTATAGTGTACGCACACATTCCCCTTCCAGAATACCCTTAGAGTGTATGCACACACTCCCCTTCCAGAATACCCCTATAGTGTACGCACACATCCCCCTTCCAGGACGACTCCTATAGTGTACACGCACACACTCCCCTTCCAGAATACCCCTAGAGTGTACACACACTCCCCTTCCAGAATACCCCTATAGTGTACGCACACACTCCCCTTCCAGAATACACCTATAGTGTACGCACACACTCCGTTTCCAGAATATTCCTAGAGTGTACACACACACTCCCCTTCCTGAATACCCCTAGAGCGTACGCACACACTCCCCTTCCAGAATACCCCTAGAGTGTACTCGCACACACTCCCCTTCCAGAATACCCCTAAAGTGTACACACACACTCCCCTTCCAGAACACCCCTATAGTGTACACACACACCCCTTCCAGAATACCCCTAGAGTGTACACACACACACTCCCCTACAGAATACCCCTAGAGAGTACACACACACTCCCTTTCCAGAATACCCCTAGAGTGTACACACACACTCCCCTTCCAGAATACTCCTAGAGTGTACACACACTCCCCTTCCAGAATACCCCTAGAGTGTACTCACGCATTCCCCTTCCGGAATACCCCTATAGTGTACGCACACATTCCCCTTCCAGAATACCCTTAGAGTGTATGCACACACTCCCCTTCCAGAATACCCCTATAGTGTACGCACACATCCCCCTTCCAGGACGACTCCTATAGTGTACACGCACACACTCCCCTTCCAGAATACCCCTAGAGTGTACACACACTCCCCTTCCAGAATACCCCTATAGTGTACGCACACACTCCCCTTCCAGAATACACCTATAGTGTACGCACACACTCCGTTTCCAGAATATTCCTAGAGTGTACACACACACTCCCCTTCCTGAATACCCCTAGAGCGTACGCACACACTCCCCTTCCAGAATACCCCTAGAGTGTACACACACACACTCCCCTTCCAGAATACCCCTAGAGTGTACACACACACTCTCCTTCCAGAATACCCCTATAGTGTACGCACACACTCCCCTTCCAGAATACCCCTAGAGTGTACACACACACTCCCCTTCCAGAATACTCCTAGAGTGTACACACACTCCCCTTCCAGAATACCCCTAGAATGTACACACACTCCCCTTCCAGAATACCCCTATAGTGTATGCACACATCCCCCTTCCAGGACGACCCCTATAGTGTACACACACTCCCCTTCCAGAATACCCCTAGAGTGTACACACACACTCCCCTTCCAGAATACCCCTAGAGTGTACACACACACTCCCCTTCCAGAATACCCCTAGAGTGTACACACACTCCCCTTCCAGAATACCCCTAGAGTGTACACACACTCCCCTTCCAGAATACCCCTATAGTGTACGCACACATCCCCCTTCCAGGACGACCCCTATAGTGTACACGCACACACTCCCCTTCCAGAATACCCCTAGAGTTTACACACACTCCCCTTCCAGAATACCCCTAGAGTTTACACACACTCCCCTTCCAGAATACCCTATAGTGTACACATACACACTCCCCTTCCAGAATACCCCTATAGTGTACGCACACCCACCCCTTCCAGAATACCCCTATAGTGTACGCACACCCACCCCTTCCAGAATACCCCTATAGTGTACGCACACCCACCCCTTCCAGAATACCCCTATAGTGTATGCACACACTTCCCTGCCAGGATGAGCCCTGTACAATGAGCGGTTATTATAACCTCACCACACCGTAGATCCCCGTTACACCGCTCTCTGTTGCCCTCAGTGTGATAAGTAGTATTTTTAGGAATCATATGGTTTATCCGTGTTTTCCGCCCTCGTCCCCCATGCCGATTGCTTACACTGACTGATGTTTTAGCTCCACAGCAGCTGAGGCAGCGATATTCCAGCCCAGTCTCCGGGTCTATTGGTGGGGGAGAGGCCTCTTCTACCTTCCCAGCGACCTGCACAATACATGGGAATTACGTTATACAATGGTTTCCAGTGAGAGATACCTTTCTGTGTGTGTTTGTCTACTGAGTACCGGTAACCGGCCGGGGTGAGGTGATAAGACCCCGTCTGCACCTCCCACCCTCCTTCCCCTGCATTGTAATATCCTCGCATTAGTGATGCAAATAAGATTCAGATTTTGTGAAAAAGTCTCTGGTGGAACATTTGGCAGTGATAAGAGTGCATGGTGCACTATGCAGGGCTATTTGGGGATGGGTGTATGTGGACACATCTGTACATTACGGCCCTATACTGTATAATCAGTACCAGCTGATGTGGCCGGTTTCACCTGGGTAGACCTTAGAAATTTACTGTTTCCATCCTTCACCTCTATAGTAATGCATCCCCTCCCTCACTGCTATAGTAATACATTCCCCTCTGGCACCTGTGTACTAACATATTCCACTCCCTCACCTGTGTAGTAAGTAACACATTCCCTCCCTCACCCGTGTAGTAACACATTCCCTCCCTGTCTACCCCATATGTGTCATGCCTGTTTGTCTGCCCTTCATTTTAGAATGTAAGCTGTCACGAGCAGGGCCCTCTTCCCTCATGCTTACTCCCCACAAGGGCATCTAATACTTGACTGCTGACTCCCTGCTGCTTATTCTGAGTGTTAGAATTGCTAATGCAGCAATGTGTATAAACCATGTACTTTGTAAGGCAGTGCTGGACACTTGTGGCGCCATTTAAAAAAAGGATAATAATAATAATTTCCTTCCCTCAACTCTATAGTAACACATTCCCCTCTCACTGCTGTTGTAACACATTCCCCTCCCTCATATGTGTGGTAACACATACCCCTCTCTCACCTGTGTAATAACACATCCCCCTCCTTTACCTGTGTAGTAACACATTTCCCTCCCTTTCCTCTGTAGTAACACATCCCCTTCCGTCACCTCAATAGCAACACATTCCCCTCCCTCATCTGTGCTGTGTAACACATTCCCTTCCCTCATCTGTATAGTAACACATTCCCCTCACCTCTATAGTAACACCTTCCCTTCTCACTGCTGTTGTAACACATTCCCCTCCCTCACCTGTGTAGTAACACATTCCCCTCCCACACCTGTGTAATATATTCCCTTCCCTCACCTTTATAATAACATCCCCTTCCTATACATGTGTAGTACACATTTGCTTCCCTCACCTCTATAGTAACACATTCCTCTCCCTCACCTCTATAGTAACACATTCCACTCTCACTGCTGTTGTAACACATTCCCTTCCCTCACTTGTGTTGTAACACATTTCCCTCACCTCTATAATAACACATTTCCCTCCCTCACCTCTATAATAACACATTTCCCTCCAATCACCTCTATAATAAACACATCACTCTCCCTCACATCTACAGTAACACATTCCCCTCCCTCATCTGTTAGTAACACATTCTCCTCCTTCACCAATATAGTAACACATTTTCCTCTCTCATCTGTGTAGTAACACATTCTCCTCCTTCACCAATATAGTAACACATTTTCCTCTCTCATCTGTGTAGTAACACATTCCTTCCCTCGCCTCTATAGTAAAACATTCCCCTCTCACTGCTGTTGTAAAAATTTTCCTCCATCACCTGTGTAGATACACATTTTCCTCTCTCACCTCTGTAGTAACACATTGCTTCCCTCACACCTGTACGGACACATTACCCTCCCTCTCCTGTGGCCTAACAGCAACTGAGGATTTGTGAAAAAAACATATGACCCCTTTGCAGTGCTGTCTGTCTCATAAGCCATGTAAGGATCATACGGTTAGTGGTGGCTCAGTGGTGGGGCTGCAGCTCTGTACAATATTCAGATAGGGGAGCTACACCAACTGCCAGTGATGCTTGACAGCCAGTGGGGTGGCAGTTGGTGTCGCTCCCCTATCTGAATATTGTACAGAGCTGCAGCCATGATGAGACAGTCAGACAGGACATTGCAAAGGGGGAGGAGACATTTTAGCCCTTTTCACCCCTTAAGAAGTTGAATTTAGAAAAATCCCTTCTTAGTGAGGACTTACCTCATGGAAGGTATATTCTCCCCAAATTACATGTTTCTAGGTCCAGGGGTTTGGGCTGGGCATTGGTGAGTCAGTCAGACAGGACACTTGTTTTTATAAATATACAGTATATATATATACTGTTATATAGATATACGTACACATATTACACCCTTCCTAGAATTCTCGGCTGACAGTCAGACAGTGACACCTTAGGGGGCTAAGAGCTGTGTCAGAGGCTGCCCTTATATACTGGCTGCCAGTACATTTACAGGCCGTGTATCTCCCTCTCCCAGCCTATGCCCCTATGCCCCAGTCACATGTAGTTGCTCTTCCCATCCCCTGAACTTTGTGCCTGATGCAGCAATTCTGCAGTTGAAGCCTCTGATGCCACCAGCGAATGTTCCAGGACAGTGTGTGATATGTGAGGGGGGAGAGATATGCTAACATCTGGCACTAGGGGGACACTCAGATCCAGTGACAGTGGCCCATTATTTTTAGATATTTACCAGGAATGCCAGTGACCTGTGCCCAGGGTTGTAAGACCAGATACTTTTCTTTCTCCCGCGATGGGCCGTGCGTAGTGGATGGTGGAGAATTATCCTTCTCTTAGATGAGTTACTACGGACTGGGCTCCTTATCTGACAGAAACAGAGAGAAAGTTATACCAGATATATATATAAATATATATATAGATATCTTTATAAAATGCATTAGTATAACACAAATCACAGTAACATGATTGGACACACCAAATCACATGACCGTGCATAATTTCCCGATGACTGCCCAACTCCTAGCGTGACTGCACACCTAAACTGCCTCCCACTGTGACAAAAACCTCAACACAAAGCCACAGCTGTAGAGTACAGTATATCTCCACAAGTGTAAACAATAAAGCATCACTCACAGAGACACTGCTCAGAGAAAAGTAGCATATCACTGCCTCACTGACAGTCATACACATCACCTCCTCACTGACAGTAATACACATCCCCTCCTCACTGACAGTCATACACATCACCTCCTCACTGACAGTCATACACATCACCTCCTCACTGACAGTAATACACATCACCCCCTCACTGACAGTAATACCCATCACCTCCTCACTGACAGTAATACACATCATCTCCTCACTGACAGTAATACACATCACCCCCTCACTGACAGTAATACACGTCACCGCCTCACTGACAGTAATACCCGTCACCTCCTCACTGACAGTAATACACATCACCTTCTCACTGACAGTAATACACATCACCTCCTCACTGACAGTAATAACCATCACCTCCTCACTGACAGTAATACACATCACCTCCTCACTGACAATCATACACATCACCTCCTCACTGACAATCATACACATCACCTCCTCTCTGACAGTCATACACATCACCTCCTCACTGACAGTCATACACATCACCTCCTCCCTGACAGCAATACACATCACCTCCACACTGACAGTAATACACATCACCCCCTCACTGACAGTAATACACATCACCTCCTCCCTGACAGCAATACACATCACCCTCTCCCTGGCAGTAATACACATCACCTCCTCACTGACAGTCATACACATCACCTCCTCACTGAAAGTCATACACATCACCTCCTCACTGACAATCATACACATCACCTCCTCACTGACAATCATACACATCACCTCCTCACTGACAGCAATACACATCACCCCCTCCCTGACAGCAATACACATCACCCCCTCACTGACAGTAATACACATCACCCCCTCACTGACGGTAATACACATCACCTCCTCTCTGACGGCAATACACATCACCCCCTCAATGACAGTCATGCCAAAATTATTCCGTATTTCGGAATATTTGGATATGGGAGACTCAAGCTGTATATGCATTCAACCTATATTTATGTCGCAATATGTGCCACACTGTACGTGTACTCCTAAGGAGAGGAGTCTCCATTAACTGCAAGAGATGGAGAACAGAACACAAGTTCCATTCATCTAACAAATTAGCTTCCGATACCGTATCGGTGTAGACACTAGAACCCTGCAGCCAATCACGAAGGTGGCATAGCAGGGCAGCATGATTAATATTTGGTATAATGGGAAATTGATGCCCCCATGGGTTTGTAGCTGTTGTATCTTTGTATTATTCTAATAATTTTTATAATCAAAGCTCTGGGGTAAAAAGCGTAAGGCAGGTGAGGCGCTGCCTCTCCTGTATACCTTTTCCACATATCCCTGATCAAAACTCATCAAATTTCCAGCACTATATACTGCTGCACCTTTGTATAATGCCCACATGTACCCTCGGGTTCATATATGTATCTGTATATCTTTCTTTGATACTAGCCAGTGCCTCCCCAGCAATTTACCTCACTGCACATCACTGCCAGTGCCTCCCCAGCCATTTACCTCACCGCACGTCACTGCCAGTGCCTCCACAGCCATTTACCTCACTGCACGTCACTGCCAGTGCCTCCCCAGCCATTTACCTCACCGCACGTCACTGCCAGTGCCTCCCCAGCCATTTACCTCACCGCAGGTCACTTCCAGTGCCTCCCCAGCCATTTACCTCACCGCACGTCACTGCCAGTGCCTCCCCAGCCATTTACCTCACCGCATGTCACTGCCAGTGCCTCCCCAGCCATTTACCTCCCCGCTCGTCACTGCCAGTGCCTCCCCAGCCATTTAACTCACGTCACTGCCAGTGCCTCCTCAGCAACCATTTACCTCACACCACGTCACTGCCAGTGCCTCCCAAGCCATTTACCTCACCGCACGTCACTGCCAGTGCCTCCCCAGCCATTTACCTCACCGCATGTCACTGCCAGTGCCTCCCCGCACGTCACTGTCAGTGCCTCCCCAGCCATTTACCTCACCGCACGTCACTGCCAGTGCCTCCCCAGCCATTTACCTCACTGCACGTCACTGCCAATGCCTCCCCAGCCATTTACCTCACCACACATCACTGCCAGTGCCTCCCCAGCCATTTACCTCACCTCACCTCACATCACTACCAGTGCCTCCCCAGCCATTTACCTCACCACACGTTACTACCAGTGCCTCCCCAGCCATTTACCACACTGCACATCATTGCCAGTGCCTCCCCAGCCATTTACCTCACCGCACGTCACTGCCAGTGCCTCCCCAGCCATTTACCTCACTGCATGTCACTGCCAGTGCCTCCCCAGCCATTTACCTCACGGCACTGCCAGTGCCTCCTCATCCATTTACCTCACACCACGTCATTGCCAGTGCCTCCCCAGTCATTTACCTCACCGCACGTCACAGCCAGTGCCTCACCAGCCATTTACCTCACGGCATGTCACTGCCAGTGCCTCCACAGCCATTTACCTCACCGCACGTCACTGCCAGTGTCCCCCCAGCCATATACCTCACCGTACGTCACTACCAGTGCCTCCCCATCCATATACCTCACTGCACGTCACTGCCAGTGCCTCACCAGCCATTTACCTCACGTCACAGCCAGTGCCTCCCCAGCCATTTACCTCACCGCACGTCACAGCCAGTGCCTCACCAGCCATTTACCTCACGGCATGTCACTGCCAGTGCCTCCACAGCCATTTACCTCACCGCACGTCACTGCCAGTGTCCCCCCAGCCGTATACCTCACCGTACATCACTACCAGTGCCTCCCCATCCATATACCTCACCGCACGTCACTGCCAGTGCCTCACCAACCATTTACCTCACGGCATGTCACTGCCAGTGCCTCCCCAGCCATTTACCTCACTGCACGTCACTGCCAGTGCCTCCCCAGCCATTTACCTCACTGCACGTCACTGCCAGTGCCTCCCCAGCCATTTACCTCACGGCATGTCACTGCCAGTGCCCCCCCAGCCATATACCTCACCGCACATCACTACCAGTGTCTCCCCAGCCATTTACCTCACTGCATGTCACTGCCAGTACCTCCCCAGCCATTTACCTCAACGCACGTCACTGCCAGTGCCTCCCCAGCCATTTACCTCACCGCACGTCACTGCCAGTGCCTCACCAGCCATTTACCTCACCGCACGTCACTACCAGTGCCCCCCCAGCCATATACCTCACCGCACGTCACTGCCAGTGCCCCCCCAGCCATATACCTCACCGCACGTCACTGCCAGTGCCTCACCAGCCATTTACCTCACCGCACGTCACTACCAGTGCCTCCCCAGCCATATACCTCACCGCACATCACTGCCAGTGCCCCCCCAGCCATATACCTCACCGCACGTCACTACCAGTGCCCCCCCAGCCATATACCTCACCGCACGTCACTGCCAGTGCCCCCCCAGCCATATACCTCACCGCACGTCACTACCAGTGCCCCCCCAGCCATATACCTCACTGCACGTCACTGCCAGTGCCTTCCCAGCCATTTATCTCACCGCATGTCACTGCCAGTGCCTCCCCAGCCATTTACCTCACTGCACGTCACTGCCAGTGCCTCGCCAGCCATTTACCTCACTGCACGTCACTGAATGGCGCCTGTGTGGATTCATAGCGTGCTGTATAATACGCCTCATACCACCCACCTGTTTGTTACTGGGACTCTGCATCTCCACAGGGACACCCAAGGCAAGGAGTGCCACCGTCAGGAAGGTGGCGTATCTCATGCTGTGACCGGTCTGGGCCTCTCTGTATAAAGCAGTTTTCTCCTCGTCCTCAGCTGGAATGAGAGGTCACTGAGGGGAGAGCAGAGATAATACAGCCGTGTGATTGTATGACAGCTGGCAGAGCCTGATTTTCAGTACTAGTTTCAGGGAGATAATAGTTGGTAGGTAATGAGCGCTGTGGAGGGGGCGTGTCTAGAGCCATTGGCGTACGTATGTGCTTAAATATATTATATATTTCTATATAACATTAGTAGCAATATATTTGATACTAACACTGGATTTCTTCTTTTCAACTATTTGCTGTGATATTTCCTTTGTCACAGCACAATATACATGGTAAACGTGATGCCTATGCTACTACTTTAGAACCTATATTTCACCTAAATACCGCTAGTTTACCACATATGAGAAGAAATTTCATTACTTTAATGATCATCTCTTGGTAAAAAAAAAAACATTTTAAAACATTTTGTTTTATTCACCTGTTTGTGTGTTTAGCTAAAGATTACTAATAAAATATTCTCATCATCAGCCACAGCTCACACACACTAGCAACAGCAGCAGACGCTGAAATAAGAAGACACTGATCATAGGGGTCAGACAAGCTGTGCTTCTGGGAGTTGACAACAGAGGTTGATGAGCCTGGAGAGTAGTCATAGTGTCTGCAGCTAATCACTGTCCTTGCTCAGAAATTCCTTGGTGGTCCCCTATCTGCAGTGAAGAATCCAGGGGATTATGGGCAATTATTTATATAGCGCACACATATTCCGCAGCGCTTTACAGAGAGAATATTTGGCCATTCACATCAGTCCCTGCCCCAGTGGAGCTTACACTCTATATTCCCTATCACATGGTCACACACACACACACTAGAGTTAATTTTTGTTGGGAGCCAATTAACCTACCAGTATATTTTTAGGAGTGTGGGAGGAAACCGGAGTACCCGGAGGAAACACACGCAAGCAAAGGGAGAATATACAAACTCCACACAGTTAGGGCTGTGGTGGGAATTGCAGATGATAGGACGGTGGAGGCGACCGTGAATCCATGCATATTACGTCTGCAGATTCAGGCGCTGATGGACACACACTGTAGACAGAGGGCCTGATTCAGCAAGGATTGCAACTGCGATTATGCACAGAACCAGCCGATTGTTGTGTTCTTTGCATGCGAGTGCATTGCAGTGCACATGCGTGAACACGGCACTGCAATCGGGACTGCCATCTCAGTGACTACGCAGACCCAGCGCAGAGTGACGGAAGGTGGTCGGCAAAACATAGGCGTGTCAGTGCGCTTGAACGCAGTTGCAGGGGCGTGCATAAATCAGTCACTTTGATGCCATACACAGCTCGGGCTTGCACTGCGTGCGCTGAGGTTAGTAATTCCTGAGTAAGGTCAGAGCCTGTGTAAGTGTGTGTGAGGCTGTGATGGTACTCCATGTTACTGATGGTATCTCAGTCTTGTGTAGTCACTGTGTGTGATGAGGTTAGTAATTCCTGAGTAAGGTCATACCCTGTGTAAGTGTGTGTGAGGCTGTGATGGTACTCCATGTTACTGATGGTCTCTCAGTCTTGTGTAATCACTGTGTGTGATGAGGTTACTAATTCCTGAGTAACATCAGAGCCTGTGTAAGTGTGTGTGAGGCTGTGATGGTACTCCATGTTACTGATGGTCTCTCAGTCTTGTGTAACCACTGTGTATGATGAGGTTAGTAATTCCTGAGTAAGGTCATACCCTGTGTAAGTGTGTGTGAGGCTGTGATGGTACTCCATGTTACTGATGGTCTCTCAGTCTTGTGTAATCACTGTGTGTGATGAGGTTAGTAATTCCTGAGTAACATCAGAGCCGGTGTAAGTGTGTGTGAGGCTGTGATGGTACTCCATCTTACTGATGGTCTCTCAGTCTTGTGTAATCACTGTGTGTGATGAGGTTAGTAATTCCTCAGTAAGGTCAGAGCCTGTGTAAGTGTGTGTGAGGCTGTGATGGTACTCCATGTAACTGATGGTTTCTCAGTCTTGTGTAGTCACTGTGTGTGATGAGGTTAGTAATTCCTGAGTAAGGTCAGAGCCTATGTAAGTGTGTGTGAGGCTGTGATGGTACTCCATGTTACTGATGGTTTCTCAGTCTTGTGTAGTCACTGTGTGTGATGAGGTTAGTAATTCCTGAGTAAGGTCAGAGCCTCTGTAAGTGTGTGTGAGGATGTGATGGTACTCCATGTTACAGATGGTTTCTCAGTCTTGTGTGTGATGAGGTTAGTAATTCCTGAGTAAGGTCAGAGCCTGTGTAAGTGTGTGTGAGGATGTGATGGTACTCCATGTTACTGATGGTTTCTCAGTCTTGTGTAATCACTGTGTGTGATGAGGTTAGTAATTCCTGAGTAAGGTCAGAGCCTGTGTAAGTGTGTGTGAGGCTGTGATGGTACTCCATGTTACTGATGGTATCTCAGTCCTGTGTAATCACTGTGTGTTATGAGGTTAGTAATTCCTGAGTAAGGTCAGAGCTGTGTAAGTGTGTGTGAGGCTGTGACTCCATGTTACTGATGGTATCTCAGTCTAGTGTAATCACTGCATGTGATGAGGTTAGTAATTCTTGAGTAAGGTCAGAGCCTGTGTAAGTGTGTGTGAGGCTGTGATGGTACTCCATGTTACTGATGGTCTCTCAGTCTTGTGTAGTCACTGTGTGTGATGAGGTTAGTAATTCCTGAGTAAGGTCAGAGCCTGTGTAAGTGTGTGTGAGGCTGTGATGGTACTCCATGTTACTGATGGTGTCTCAGTCTTGTGAAGTCACTGTGTGTGATGAGGTTAGTAATTCCTGAGTAAGGTCAGACCTGTGTAAGTGTGTGTGAGGATGTTAAGGTACTCCATGTTACTGATGGTTTCTCAGTCCTGTGTAATCACTGTGTGTGATGAGGTTAGTAATTCCTGAGTAACATCAGAGCCTGTGTAAGTGTGTGTGAGGCTGTGATGGTACTCCATATTACTGATGGTCTCTCAGTCTTGTGTAGTCACTGTGTGTGATGAGGGTAGTAGTTCCCGAGTAAGGTCAAACCCTGTGTAAGTGTGTGCGAGGCTGTGATGGTACTCCATGTTACTGATGGTCTCTCAGTCTTGTGTAATCACTGTGTGTGATGAGGTTAGTAATTCCTGAGTAATGTCAGAGCCTGTGTAAGTGTGTGTGAGGCTGTGACTCCATGTTACTGATGGTATCTCAGTCTAGTGTAATCACTGCATGTGATGAGGTTAGTAATTCTTGAGTAAGGTCAGAGCCTGTGTAAGTGTGTGTGAGGCTGTGATGGTACTCCATGTTACTGATGGTCTCTCAGTCTTGTGTAGTCACTGTGTTTGATGAGGTTAGTAATTCCTGAGATAGGTCAGAGCCTGTGTGTGATGCTGTGATGGTACTCCATGTTACTGATGGTTTCTCAATCTTGTGTAATCACTGCGTGTGATGAGGTTAGTAATTCCTGAGTAAGGTCAGAGCCTCTGTAAGTGTGTGTGAGGATGTGATGGTACTCCATGTTACAGATGGTATCTCAGTCTTGTGTGTGATGAGGTTAGTAATTCCTGAGTAAGGTCAGAGCCTGTGTAAGTTTGTGTGAGGATGTGATTGTACTCCATGTTACTGATGGTTTCTCAGTCTTGTGTAATCACTGTGTGTGATGAGGTTAGTAATTCCTGAGTAAGGTCAGAGCCTGTGTAAGTGTGTGTGAGGCTGTGATGGTACTCCATGTTACTGATGGTATCTCAGTCCTGTGTAATCACTGTGTGTTATGAGGTTAGTAATTCCTGAGTAAGGTCAGAGCTGTGTAAGTGTGTGTGAGGCTGTGACTCCATGTTACTGATGGTATCTCAGTCTAGTGTAATCACTGCATGTGATGAGGTTAGTAATTCTTGAGTAAGGTCAGAGCCTGTGTAAGTGTGTGTGAGGCTGTGATGGTACTCCATGTTACTGATGGTCTCTCAGTCTTGTGTAGTCACTGTGTGTGATGAGGTTAGTAATTCCTGAGTAAGGTCAGAGCCTGTGTAAGTGTGTGTGAGGCTGTGATGGTACTCCATGTTACTGATGGCGTCTCAGTCTTGTGAAGTCACTGTGTGTGATGAGGTTAGTAATTCCTGAGTAAGGTCAGACCTGTGTAAGTGTGTGTGAGGATGTGATGGTACTCCATGTTACTGATGGTGTCTCAGTCCTGTGTAATCACTGTGTGTGATGAGGTTAGTAATTCCTGAGTAAGGTCAGAGCCTGTGTAAGTGTGTGTGAGGCTGTGATGGTACACCATATTACTGATGGTCTCTCAGTCTTGTGTAGTCACTGTGTGTGATGAGGGTAGTAGTTCCTGAGTAAGGTCATACCCTGTGTAAGTGTGTGCAAGGCTGTGATGGTACTCCATGTTACTGATGGTCTCTCAGTCTTGTGTAATCACTGTGTGTGATGAGGTTAGTAATTCCTGAGTAATGTCAGAGCCTGTGTAAGTGTGTGCGAGGCTGTGATGGTACTCCATGTTACTGATGGTCTCTCAGTCTTGTGTAATCACTGTGTGTGATGAGGTTAGTAATTCCTGAGTAATGTCAGAGCCTGTGTAAGTGTGTGTGAGGCTGTGACTCCATGTTACTGATGGTATCTCAGTCTAGTGTAATCACTGCATGTGATGAGGTTAGTAATTCTTGAGTAAGGTCAGAGCCTGTGTAAGTGTGTGTGAGGCTGTGATGGTACTCCATGTTACTGATGGTCTCTCAGTCTTGTGTAGTCACTGTGTGTGATGAGGTTAGTAATTCCTGAGTAAGGTCAGAGCCTCTGTAAGTGTGTGTGAGGATGTGATGGTACTCCATGTTACAGATGGTATCTCAGTCTTGTGTGTGATGAGGTTAGTAATTCCTGAGTAAGGTCAGAGCCTGTGTACGTTTGTGTGAGGATGTGATGGTACTCCATGTTACTGATGGTTTCTCAGTCTTGTGTAATCACTGTGTGTGATGAGGTTAGTAATTCCTGAGTAAGGTCAGAGCCTGTGTAAGTGTGTGTGAGGCTGTGATGGTACTCCATGTTACTGATGGTATCTCAGTCCTGTGTAATCACTGTGTGTTATGAGGTTAGTAATTCCTGAGTAAGGTCAGAGCTGTGTAAGTGTGTGTGAGGCTGTGACTCCATGTTACTGATGGTATCTCAGTCTAGTGTAATCACTGCATGTGATGAGGTTAGTAATTCTTGAGTAAGGTCAGAGCCTGTGTAAGTGTGTGTGAGGCTGTGATGGTACTCCATGTTACTGATGGTCTCTCAGTCTTGTGTAGTCACTGTGTGTGATGAGGTTAGTAATTCCTGAGTAAGGTCAGAGCCTGTGTAAGTGTGTGTGAGGCTGTGATGGTACTCCATGTTACTGATGGTGTCTCAGTCTTGTGAAGTCACTGTGTGTGATGAGGTTAGTAATTCCTGAGTAAGGTCAGACCTATGTAAGTGTGTGTGAGGATGTGATGGTACTCCATGTTACTGATGGTGTCTCAGTCCTGTGTAATCACTGTGTGTGATGAGGTTAGTAATTCCTGAGTAAGGTCAGAGCCTGTGTAAATGTGTGTGAGGCTGTGATGGTACACCATATTATTGATGGTCTCTCAGTCTTGTGTAGTCACTGTGTGTGATGAGGGTAGTAGTTCCTGAGTAAGGTCATACCCTGTGTAAGTGTGTGCAAGGCTGTGATGGTACTCCATGTTACTGATGGTCTCTCAGTCTTGTGTAATCACTGTGTATGATGAGGTTAGTAATTCCTGAGTAATGTCAGAGCCTGTGTAAGTGTGTGTGAGGCTGTGACTCCATGTTACTGATGGTATCTCAGTCTAGTGTAATCACTGCATGTGATGAGGTTAGTAATCTTGAGTAAGGTCAGAGCCTGTGTAAGTGTGTGTGAGGCTGTGATGGTACTCCATGTTACTGATGGTCTCTCAGTCTTGTGTAGTCACTGTGTGTGATGAGGTTAGTAATTCCTGAGTAAGGTCAGAGCCTGTGTGTGATGCTGTGATGGTACTCCATGTTACTGATGGTTTCTCAGTCTTGTGTAGTCACTGTGTGTGATGAGGTTAGTAATTCCTGAGTAAGGTCAGAGCCTGTGTAAGTGTGTGTGAGGCTGTAATGGTACTCCATGTTACTGATGGTGTCTCAGTCTTGTGAAGTCACTGTGTGTGATGAGGTTAGTAATTCCTGAGTAAGGTCAGACCTGTGTAAGTGTGTGTGAGGATGTTAAGGTACTCCATGTTACTGATGGTTTCTCAGTCCTGTGTAATCACTGTGTGTGATGAGGTTAGTAATTCCTGAGTAAAGTCAGAGCCTGTGTAAGTGTGTGTGAGGCTGTGATGGTACTCCATATTACTGATGGTCTCTCAGTCTTGTGTAGTCACTGTGTGTGATGAGGGTAGTAGTTCCTGAGTAAGGTCATACCCTGTGTAAGTGTGTGCGAGGCTGTGATGGTACTCCATGTTACTGATGGTCTCTCAGTCTTGTGTAATCACTGTGTGTGATGAGGTTAGTAATTCCTGAGTAATGTCAGAGCCTGTGTAAGTGTGTGTGAGGCTGTGATGGTACTCCATGTTACTGATGGTTTCTCAGTCTTGTGTAATCACTGTGTGTGATGAGGTTAGTAATTCCTGAGTAACATCAGAGCCTGTGTAAGTGTGTGTGAGGCTGTGATGGTACTCCATGTTACTGATGGTATCTCAATCCTGTGTAATCACTGTGTGTGATGAGGTTAGTAATTCCTGAGTAAGGTCAGAACCTGTGTAAGTGTGTGTGAGGCTGTGATGGTACTCCATGTTACTGATGGTTTCTCAGTCTTGTGTAGTCACTGTTTGTGATGAGGTTAGTAATTCCTGAGTAAGGTCAGAAGCCTGTGTAAGTGTGTGTGAGGCTGTGATGGCATCCTTCTTGCTGATGGTTTCTCAGTCCTGTGTAATCACTGTGTGTGATGAGGTTAGTAATTCCGGAGTAAGGTCAGAGCCTGTGTAAGTGTGTGTGAGTATGTGATGGTACTCCATGTTACTGATGGTTTCTCAGTCTTGTGTAATCACTGCATGTGATGAGTTAGTAATACCTGAGTAAGGTCAGAGCCTGTGTGTGTGTGAGGCTGTGATGGTACTCCATGTTACTGATGGTATCTCAGTCCTGTGTAATCACTGTGTGTGATGAGGTTAGTAATTCCTGAGTAAGGTCAGAGCCTGTGTGTGATGCTGTGATGGTACTCCATGTTACTGATGGTTTCTCAGTCTTGTGTAATCACTGCGTGTGATGAGGTTAGTAATTCCTGAATAAGGTCAGAGCCTCTGTAAGTGTTTGTGAGGATGTGATGGTACTCCATGTTACTGATGGTATCTCAGTCTTGTGTGTGATGAGGTTAGTAATTCCTGAGTAAGGTCAGAGCCTGTGTAAGTGTGTGTGAGGATGTGATGGTACTCCATGTTACTGATGGTCTCTCAGTCTTGTGTAATCACTGTGTGTGATGAGGTTAGTAATTCCTGAGTAATGTCAGAGCCTGTGTAAGTGTGTGTGAGGCTGTGATGGTACTCCATGTTACTGATGGTATCTCAGTCTTGTGTAGTCACTGTGAGTGATGAGGTTAGTAATTCTTGAGTAAGGTCAGAGCCTGTGTAAGTGTGTGTGAGGATGTGATGGTACTCCATGTTACTGATGGTCTCTCAGTCTTGTGTAATCACTGTGTGTGATAAGGTTAGTAATTCCTGAGTAACGTCAGAGCCTGTGTAAGTGTGTGTGAGGCTGTGATGGTACTCCATGTTACTGATGGTTTCTCAGTCTTGTGTAGTCACTGTGTGTGATGAGGTTAGTAATTCCTGAGTAAGGTCAGAAGCCTGTGTAAGTGTGTGTGAGGCTGTGATGGCATCCTTCTTGCTGATGATTTCTCAGTCCTGTGTAATCACTGTGTGTGATGAGGTTAGTAATTCCGGAGTAAGGTCAGAGCCTGTGTAAGTGTGTGTGAGTATGTGATGGTACTCCATGTTACCGATGTTTTCTCAGTCTTGTGTAATCACTGCATGTGATGAGTTAGTAATACCTGAGTAAGGTCAGAGCCTGTGTGTGTGTGAGGCTGTGATGGTACTCCATGTTACTGATGGTATCTCAGTCCTGTGTAATCACTGTGTGTGATGAGGTTAGTAATTCCTGAGTAAGGTCAGAGCCTGTGTGTGATGCTGTGATGGTACTCCATGTTACTGATGGTTTCTCAGTCTTGTGTAATCACTGCGTGTGATGAGGTTAGTAATTCCTGAATAAGGTCAGAGCCTCTGTAAGTGTTTGTGAGGATGTGATGGTACTCCATGTTACTGATGGTATCTCAGTCTTGTGTGTGATGAGGTTAGTAATTCCTGAGTAAGGTCAGAGCCTGTGTAAGTGTGTGTGAGGATGTGGTAGTACTCCATGTTAGTGATGGACTCTCAGTCATGTGTAGTCACTGTGTGTGATGAGGTTAGTAATTCCAGAGTAAGGTCAGAGCCTGTGTAAGTGTGTGTGAGGATGTGACAGTACTCCATGTTAGTCCTGGACTCTCAGTCTTGTGTAATCACTGTGTGTGATGAGGTTAGTAATTCCTGAGTAAGGTCAGAGCCTATGTAAGTGTGTGTGAGGCTGTGATGGCACTCCATCTTACTTGTGGTTTCTCAGTCCTGTGTAATCACTGTGTGTGATGAGGTTAGGAATTCCTGAGTAAGGTCAGAGCCTGTGTAAGTGTGTGTGAGTATGTGATGGTACTCTATGTTACTGATGGTTTCTCAGTCTTGTGTAATCACTGTGTGTGATGAGTTAGTAATTCCTGAGTAAGGTCAGAGCCTGTGTAAGTGTGTGCGAGGCTCTGATGGTACTCCATGTTAATGATGGTATCTCAGTCTTGTGTAATCACTGCGTGTGATGAGGTTAGTAATTCCTGAGTAAGGTCAGATCCTGTGTAAGTGTGTGTGAGGCTGTGATGGTACTCCATGTTACTGATGGTATCTCAGTCTTGTGTAATCACTGTGTGTGATGAGGTTAGTAATACCTGAGGAAGGTCAGAGCCTGTGTAAGTCTGTGTGAGGCTGTGATGGTACTCCATGTTACTGATGGTATTTCAGTCTTGTGTAATCACTGTGTGTAATGAGGTTAGTAATTCCTGAGTAAGGTCAGATCCTGTGAAAGTGTGTGTGAGGCTGTGATGGTACTCCATGTTACTGATGGTATCTCAGTCTTGTGTAATCACTGTGTGTGTTGAGGTTAGTAATACCTGAGTAAGGTCAGAGCCTGTGTAAGTGTGTGTGAGGCTGTGATGGTACTCCATGTTACTGATGGTATCTCAGTCCTGTGTAATCACTGTGTGTGATGAGGTTAGTAATTCCTGACTAAGGTCAGAGCCTGTGTAAGTGTGTTTGAGGCTGTGATGGTACTCCATGTTACTGATGGTATCTCAGTCTTGTGTAATCACTGCGTGTGAAGAGGTTAGTAATTCCTGAGTAAGGTCAGAGCCTGTGTAAGTGTGTGTGAGGATGTGATGGTACTCCATGTTACTGATGGTGTCTCAGTCCAGTGTAGTCACTGTGTGTGATGAGGTTAGTAATTCCTGAGTAAGGTCAGAGCATGTGTAAGTGTGTGTGAGGCTGTGATAGTACTCCTTGTTACTGATGGGCTCACAGTCTTGTGTAATCACTGTGTGTGATGAGGTTAGTAATTCCTGAGTAAGGTCAGAGCCCGTGTAAGTGTGTGTGAGGCTGTGATGGTACTCCATGTTACTGATGGTATCTCAGTCCTGTGTAATCACTGTGTGTGATGAGGTTAGTAATTCCTGAGTAAGGTCAGAGCTGTGTAAGTGTGTGTGAGGCTGTGACTCCATGTTACTGATGGTATCTCAGTCTAGTGTAATCACTGCGTGTGATGAGGTTAGTAATTCCTGAGTGAGGTCAGAGCCTGTGAAAGTGTGTGTGAGGCTGTGATGGTACTCCATGTTACTGATGGTGTCTCAGTCCAGTGTAGTCACTGTGTGTGATGAGGTTAGTAATTCCTGAGTAAGGTCAGAGCCTGTGTAAGTGTGTGTGAGGCTGTGATAGTACTCCTTGTTACTGATGGGCTCACAGTCTTGTGTAATCACTGTGTGTGATGAGGTTAGTAATTCCAGAGTAAGGTCAGAGCCTGTGTAAGTGTGTGTGAGGCTGTGATGGCACTCCATCTTACTGATGGTTTCTCAGTCCTGTGTAATCACTGTGTGTGATGAGGTTAGTAATTCCTGAGTAAGGTCAGAGCCTGTGTAAATGTGTGTGAGTATGTGATGGTACTCCATGTTACTGATGGTTTCTCAGTCTTGTGTAATCACTGCGTGTGATGAGGTTAGTAATTCCTGAGTAAGGTCAGAGCCTGCGAAAATGTGTGTGAGGATGTGATGATACTCCATGTTACTGATGGTTTCTCAGTCTTGTGTAGTCACTGTTTGTGATGAGGTTAGTAATTCCTGAGTAAGGTCATACCCTGTGTAAGTGTGTGTGAGGCTGTGATGGTACTCCATGTTACTGATGGTCTCTCAGTCTTGTGTAATCACTGTGTGTGATGAGGTTAGTAATTCCTGAGTAACATCAGAGCCTGTGTAAGTGTGTGTGAGGCTGTGATGGTACTCCATGTTACTGATGGTATCTCAATCCTGTGTAATCACTGTGTGTGATGAGGTTAGTAATTCCTGAGTAAGGTCAGAACCTGTGTAAGTGTGTGTGAGGCTGTGATGGTACTCCATGTTACTGATGGTCTCTCAGTCTTGTGTAATCACTGTGTGTGATGAGGTTAGTAATTCCTGAGTAACATCAGAGCCTGTGTAAGTGTGTGTGAGGCTGTGATGGTACTCCATGATACTGATGGTAACTCAATCCTGTGTAATCACTGTGTGTGATGAGGTTAGTAATACCTGAGTAAGGTTATACCCTGTGTAAGTGTGTGTGAGGCTGTGATGGTACTCCATGTTACTGATGGTTTCTCAGTCTTGTGTAGTCACTGTGTGTGATTAGGTTAGTAATTCCTGAGTAAGGTCAGAGCCTAAGTAAGAGTGTGTGAGGCTGTGATGGCACTCCATCTTACTGATGGTTTCTCAGTCCTGTGTAATCACTGTGTTTGATGAGGTTAGTAATTCCTGAGTAAGGTCAGAGCCTGTGTAAGTGTGTGTGAGGCTGTGATGGTACTCCATGTTACTGATGGTATCTCAGTCTTGTGTAATCACGGTGTGTGATGAGGTTAGTAATACCTGAGTAAGGTCAGAGCCTGTGTAAGTCTGTGTGAGGCTGTGATGGTACTCCATGTTACTGATGGTATCTCAGTCTTGTGTAATCACTGTGTGTGATGAGGTTAGTAATACCTGAGTAAGGTCAGAGCCTGTGTAAGTCTGTGTGAGGCTGTGATGGTACTCCATGTTACTGATGGTATCTCAGTCTTGTGTAATCTCTGTGTGTGATGAGGTTAGTAATTCCTGAGTAAGGTCAGAGCCTGTGTAAGTGTGTGTGAGGCTGTGATGGTACTCCATGTTACTGATGGTATCTCAGTCTTGTGTAATCACTGCGTGTGATGAGGTTTGTAATTCCTGAGTAAGGTCAGAGCCTGTGTAAGTGTGTGTGAGGATGTGATGGTACTCCATGTTACTGATGGTGTCTCAGTCCTGTGTAGTCACTGTGTGTGATGAGGTTAGTAATTCCTGAGTAAGGTCAGAGCTGTGTAAGTGTGTGTGAGGCTGTGATGGTACTCCTTGTTACTGATGGGCTCTCAGTCTTGTGTAATCACTGTGTGTGATGAGGTTAGTAATTCCTGAGTAAGGTCAGAGCCTGTGTAAGTGTGTGTGAGGCTGTGATGGTACTCCATGTTACTGATGGTATCTCAGTCCTCTGTAATCACTGTGTGTTATGAGGTTAGTAATTCCTGAGTAAGGTCAGAGCTGTGTAAGTGTGTGTGTGGCTGTGACTCCATGTTACTGATGGTATCTCAGTCTAGTGTAATCACTGCATGTGATGAGGTTAGTAATTCTTGAGTAAGGTCAGAGCCTGTGTAAGTGTGTGTGAGGCTGTGATGTTACTCCATGTTACTGATGGTCTCTCAGTCTTGTGTAATCACTGTGTGTGATGAGTTTAGTAATTCCTGAGTAAGGTCAGAGCCTGTGTAAGTGTGTGTGAGGCTGTGATGGTACTCCATGTTACTGATGGTTTCTCAGTCTTGTGTAGTCACTGTGTGTGATGAGGTTAGTAATTCCTGAGTAAGGTCAGAGCCTGTGTAAGTGTGTGTGAGGCTGTTACTGATGGTGTCTCAGTCTTGTGATGTCACTGTGTGTGATGAGGTTAGTAATTCCTGAGTAAGGTCAGACCTGTGTAAGTGTGTGTGAGGATGTTATGGTACTCCCTGTTACTGATGGTTTCTCAGTCCTGTGTAATCACTGTGTGTGATGAGGTTAGTAATTCCTGAGTAAGGTCAGAGCCTGTGTAAGTGTGTGTGAGGCTGTGATGGTACTCCATATTACTGATGGTCTCTCAGTCTTGTGTAGTCACTGTGTGTGATGAGGTTAGTAATTCCTGAGTAAGGTCAGAAGCCTGTGTAAGTGTGTGTGAGGCTGTGATGGCATCCATCTTGCTGATGGTTTCTCAGTCCTGTGTAATCACTGTGTGTGATGAGGTTAGTAATTCCGGAGTAAGGTCAGAGCCTGTGTAAGTGTGTGTGAGTATGTGATGGTACTCCATGTTACTGATGGTGTCTCAGTCTTGTGTAATCACTGCATGTGATGAGTTAGTAATACCTGAGTAAGGTCAGAGCCTGTGTGTGTGTGAGGCTGTGATGGTACTCCATGTTACTGATGGTATCTCAGTCCTGTGTAATCACTGTGTGTGATGAGATAAGTAATTCCTGAGTAAGGTCAGAGCCTGTGTGTGATGCTGTGATGGTACTCCATGTTACTGATGGTTTCTCAGTCTTGTGTAATCACTGCGTGTGATGAGGTTAGTAATTTCTGAATAAGGTCAGAGCCTCTGTAAGTGTTTGTGAGGATGTGATGGTACTCCATGTTACTGATGGTATCTCAGTCTTGTGTGTGATGAGGTTAGTAATTCCTGAGTAAGGTCAGAGCCTGTGTAAGTGTGTGTGAGGATGTGACAGTACTCCATGTTAGTCCTGGACTCTCAGTCTTGTGTAATCACTGTGTGTGATGAGGTTAGTAATTCCTGAGTAAGGTCAGAGCCTATGTAAGTGTGTGTGAGGCTGTGATGGCACTCCATCTTACTGATGGTTTCTCAGTCCTGTGTAATCACTGTGTGTGATGAGGTTAGTAATTCCTGAGTAAGGTCAGAGCCTGTGTAAGTGTGTGTGAGTATGTGATGGTACTCTATGTTACTGATGGTTTCTCAGTCTTGTGTAATCACTGTGTGTGATGAGTTAGTAATTCCTGAGTAAGGTCAGAGCCTGTGTAAGTGTGTGCGAGGCTCTGATGGTACTCCATGTTAATGATGGTATCTCAGTCTTGTGTAATCACTGCGTGTGATGAGGTTAGTAATTCCTGAGTAAGGTCAGATCCTGTGTAAGTGTGTGTGAGGCTGTGATGGTACTCCATGTTACTGATGGTATCTCAGTCTTGTGTAATCACTGTGTGTGATGAGGTTAGTAATACCTGAGGAAGGTCAGAGCCTGTGTAAGTCTGTGTGAGGCTGTGATAGTACTCCATGTTACTGATGGTATTTCAGTCTTGTGTAATCACTGTGTGTAATGAGGTTAGTAATTCCTGAGTAAGGTCAGATCCTGTGAATGTGTGTGTGAGGCTGTGATGGTACTCCATGTTACTGATGGTATCTCAGTCTTGTGTAATCACTGTGTGTGTTGAGGTTAGTAATACCTGAGTAAGGTCAGAGCCTGTGTAAGTGTGTGTGAGGCTGTGATGGTACTCCATGTTACTGATGGTATCTCAGTCCTGTGTAATCACTGTGTGTGATGAGGTTAGTAATTCCTGACTAAGGTCAGAGCCTGTGTAAGTGTGTTTGAGGCTGTGATGGTACTCCATGTTACTGATGGTATCTCAGTCTTGTGTAATCACTGCGTGTGAAGAGGTTAGTAATTCCTGAGTAAGGTCAGAGCCTGTGTAAGTGTGTGTGAGGATGTGATGGTACTCCATGTTACTGATGGTGTCTCAGTCCAGTGTAGTCACTGTGTGTGATGAGGTTAGTAATTCCTGAGTAAGGTCAGAGCATGTGTAAGTGTGTGTGAGGCTGTGATAGTACTCCTTGTTACTGATGGGCTCACAGTCTTGTGTAATCACTGTGTGTGATGAGGTTAGTAATTCCTGAGTAAGGTCAGAGCCCGTGTAAGTGTGTGTGAGGCTGTGATGGTACTCCATGTTACTGATGGTATCTCAGTCCTGTGTAATCACTGTGTGTGATGAGGTTAGTAATTCCTGAGTAAGGTCAGAGCTGTGTAAGTGTGTGTGAGGCTGTGACTCCATGTTACTGATGGTATCTCAGTCTAGTGTAATCACTGCGTGTGATGAGGTTAGTAATTCCTGAGTAAGGTTCAGAGCCTGTGAAAGTGTGTGTGATGCTGTGATGGTACTCCATGTTACTGATGGTGTCTCAGTCCAGTGTAGTCACTGTGTGTGATGAGGTTAGTAATTCCTGAGTAAGGTCAGAGCCTGTGTAAGTGTGTGTGAGGCTGTGATAGTACTCCTTGTTACTGATGGGCTCACAGTCTTGTGTAATCACTGTGTGTGATGAGGTTAGTAATTCCAGAGTAAGGTCAGAGCCCGTGTAAGTGTGTGTGAGGCTGTGATGGTACTCCATGTTACTGATGGTATCTCAGTCCTGTGTAATCACTGTGTGTGATGAGGTTAGTAATTCCTGAGTAAGGTCAGAGCTGTGTAAGTGTGTGTGAGGCTGTGACTCCATGTTACTGATGGTATCTCAGTCTAGTGTAATCGCTGCGTGTGATGAGGTTAGTAATTCCTGAGTAAGGTCAGAGCTGTGTAAGTGTGTGTGAGGATGTGATGGTACTCCATGTTACTGATGGTTTCTCAGTCTTGTGTAATCACTGTGTGTGATGAGGTTAGTAATTCCTGAGTAACGTCTGAGCCTGTGTAAGTGTGTGTGAGGCTGTGATGGTACTCCATGTTACTGATGGTTTCCCAGTCCTGTGTAATCACTGTGTGTGATGAGGTTAGTAATTCCTGAGTAAGTTCAGAGCCTGTGTAAGTGTGTGTGAGGCTGTGATGGCACTCCATCTTACTGATGGTTTCTCAGTCCTGTGTAATCACTGTGTGTGATGAGGTTAGTAATTCCTGAGTAAGGTCAGAGCCTGTGTAAATGTGTGTGAGTATGTGATGGTACTCCATGTTACTGATGGTTTCTCTGTCTTGTGTAATCACTGCGTGTGATGAGGTTAGTAATTCCTGAGTAAGGTCAGAGCCTGCGAAAATGTGTGTGAGGATGTGATGATACTCCATGTTACTGATGGTTTCTCAGTCTTGTGTAGTCACTGTGTGTGATGAGGTTAGTAATTCCTGAGTAAGGTCATACCCTGTGTAAGTGTGTGTGAGGCTGTGATGGTACTCCATGTTACTGATGGTCTCTCAGTCTTGTGTAATCACTGTGTGTGATGAGGTTAGTAATTCCTGAGTAACATCAGAGCCTGTGTAAGTGTGTGTGAGGCTGTGATGGTACTCCATGTTACTGATGGTAACTCAATCCTGTGTAATCACTGTGTGTGATGAGGTTAGTAATACCTGAGTAAGGTCATACCCTGTGTAAGTGTGTGTGAGGCTGTGATGGTACTCCATGTTACTGATGGTCTCTCAGCCTTGTGTAATCACTGTGTGTGATGAGGTTAGTAATTCCTGAGTAAGGTCAGAGCCTGTGTAAGTGTGTGTGAGGCTGTGATGGTACTCCATGTTACTGATGGTTTCTCAGTCTTGTGTAGTCACTGTGTGTGATTAGGTTAGTAATTCCTGAGTAAGGTCAGAGCCTGTGTAAGTGTGTGTGAGGATTTGATAGTACTCCATGTTAGTGCTGGACTCTCAGTCTTGTGTAATCACAGTGTGTGATGAGGTTAGTAATTCCTGAGTAAGGTCAGAGCCTAAGTAAGAGTGTGTGAGGCTGTGATGGCACTCCATCTTACTGATGGTTTCTCAGTCCTGTGTAATCACTGTGTTTGATGAGGTTAGTAATTCCTGAGTAAGGTCAGAGCCTGTGTAAGTCTGTGTGAGGCTGTGATGGTACTCCATGTTACTGATGGTATCTCAGTCTTGTGTAATCACTGTGTGTGATGAGGTTAGTAATTCCTGAGTAAGGTCAGAGCCTGTGTAAGTCTGTGTGAGGCTGTGATGGTACTCCATGTTACTGATGGTATCTCAGTCTTGTGTAATCTCTGTGTGTGATGAGGTTAGTAATTCCTGAGTAAGGTCAGAGCCTGTGTAAGTGTGTGTGAGGCTGTGATGGTACTCCATGTTACTGATGGTATCTCAGTCTTGTGTAATCACTGCGTGTGATGAGGTTTGTAATTCCTGAGTAAGGTCAGAGCCTGTGTAAGTGTGTGTGAGGATGTGATGGTACTCCATGTTACTGATGGTGTCTCAGTCCTGTGTAGTCACTGTGTGTGATGAGGTTAGTAATTCCTGAGTAAGGTCAGAGCTGTGTAAGTGTGTGTGAGGCTGTGATGGTACTCCTTGTTACTGATCGGCTCTCAGTCTTGTGTAATCACTGTGTGTGATGAGGTTAGTAATTCCTGAGTAAGGTCAGAGCCTGTGTAAGTGTGTGTGAGGCTGTGATGGTACTCCATGTTACTGATGGTATCTCAGTCCTCTGTAATCACTGTGTGTTATGAGGTTAGTATTTCCTGAGTAAGGTCAGAGCTGTGTAAGTGTGTGTGAGGCTGTGACTCCATGTTACTGATGGTATCTCAGTCTAGTGTAATCACTGCATGTGATGAGGTTAGTAATTCTTGAGTAAGGTCAGAGCCTGTGTAAGTGTGTGTGAGGCTGTGATGGTACTCCATGTTACTGATGGTCTCTCAGTCTTGTGTAATCACTGTGTGTGATGAGGTTAGTAATTCCTGAGTAAGGTCAGAGCCTGTGTACGTGTGTGTGAGGCTGTGATGATACTCCATGTTACTGATGGTTTCTCAGTCTTGTGTAGTCACTGTGTGTGATGAGGTTAGTAATTCCTGAGTAAGGTCAGAGCCTGTGTAAGTGTGTGTGAGGCTGTTACTGATGGTTTCTCAGTCTTGTGATGTCACTGTGTGTGATGAGGTTAGTAATTCCTGAGTAAGGTCAGACCTGTTTAAGTGTGTGTGAGGATGTTATGGTACTCCATGTTACTGATGGTTTCTCAGTCCTGTGTAATCACTGTGTGTGATGAGGTTAGTAATTCCTGAGTAAGGTCAGAGCCTGTGTAAGTGTGTGTGAGGCTGTGATGGTACTCCATATTACTGATGATCTCTCAGTCTTGTGTAGTCACTGTGTGTGATGAGGGTAGCAGTTCCTCAGTAAGGTCATACCCTGTGTAAGTGTGTGCGAGGCTGTGATGGAACTCCATGTTACTAATGGTCTCTCAGTCTAGTGTAATCACTGTGTGTGATGAGGTTAGTAATTATTGAGTAAGGTCAGAGCCTGTGTAAGTGTGTGTGAGGATGTGATGGTACTCCATGTTACTGATGGTCTCTCAGTCTTGTGTAATCACTGTGTGTGATAAGGTTAGTAATTCCTGAGTAACGTCAGAGCCTGTGTAAGTGTGTGTGAGGCTGTGATGGTACTCCATGTTACTGATGGTTTCTGAGTCCTGTGTAATCACTGTGTGTGATGAGGTTAGTAATTCCTGAGTAAGGTCAGAGCCTGTGTAATTATGTGTGAGGATGTGATGGTACTCCATGTTACTGATGGTTTCTCAGTCTTGTGTAGTCACTGTGTGTGATGAGGTTAGTAATTCCTGAGTAAGGTCAGAGCCTGTGTAAGTGTGTGTGAGGCTATGATGGCATCCATCTTGCTGATGGTTTCTCAGTCCTGTGTAATCACTGTGTGTGATGAGGTTAGTAATTCCAGTGTAAGGTCAGAGCCTGTGTAAGTGTGTGTTAGTATGTGATGGTACTCCATGTTACTGATGGTTTCTCAGTCTTGTGTAATCACTGCATGTGATGAGGTTAGTAAATCCTGAGTAAGGTCAGAGCCTCTGTAAGTGTTTGTGAGGATGTGATGGTACTCCATGTTACTGGTGGTATCTCAGTCTTGTGTGTGATGAGGTTAGTAATTCCAGAGTAAGGTCAGAGCCTGTGTAAGTGTGTGTGAGGATGTGGTAGTACTCCATGTTAGTGATGGACTCTCAGTCTTGTGTAGTCACTGTGTGTGATGAGGTTAGTAATTCCTGAGTAAGGTCAGAGCCTGTGTAAGTGTGTGTGAGGATGTGATAGTACTCCATGTTAGTGCTGGACTCTCAGTCTTGTGTAATCACTGTGTGTGATGAGGTTAGTACTTCCTGAGTAAGGTCAGAGCCAAGGTCAGAGCCTATGTAAGTGTGTTTGAGGCTGTGATGGCACTCCATGTTACTGATGGTTTCTCAGTCCTGTGTAATCACTGTGTGTGATGAGGTTAGTAATTCCTGAGTAAGGTCAGAGCCTGTGTAAGTGTGTGTGAGTATGTGATGGTACTCCATGTTACTGATGGTTTCTCAGTCTTGTGTAATCACTGTGTGTGATGAGGTTAGTAATACCTGACTAAGGTCAGAGCCTGTGTAAGTGTGTTTGAGGCTGTGATGGTACTCCATGTTACTGATGGTATCTCAGTCTTGTGTAATCACTGCGTGTGATGAGGTTAGTAATTCCTGAGTAAGGTCAGAGCCTGTGTAAGTGTGTGTGAGGATGTGATGGTACTCCATGTTACTGATGGTGTCTCAGTCCAGTGTAGTCACTGTGTGTGATGAGGTTAGTAATTCCTGAGTAAGGTCAGAGCCTGTGTAAGTGTGTGTGAGGCTGTGATAGTACTCCTTGTTACTGATGGGCTCACAGTCTTGTGTAATCACTGTGTGTGATGAGGTTAGTAATTCCTGAGTAAGGTCAGAGCCCGTGTAAGTGTGTGTGAGGCTGTGATGGTACTCCATGTTACTGATGGTATCTAAGTCCTGTGTAATCACTGTGTGTGATGAGGTTAGTAATTCCTGAGTAAGGTCAGAGCTGTGTAAGTGTGTGTGAGGCTGTGATTCCATGTTACTGATGGTATCTCAGTCTAGTGTAATCACTGCGTTTAATGAGGTTAGTAATTCCTGAGTAAGGTCAGAGCCTGTGTAAGTGTGTGTTAGGCTGTGATGGTACTCCATGTTACTGATGGTGTCTCAGTCTTGTGTAATCACTGCGTGTGATGAGGTTAGTAATTCCTGAGTAAGGTCAGAGCCTGTGTAAGTGTGTGTGAGGCTGTGATGGTACTCCATGTTACTGATGGTACCTCAGTCTTGTGTAATCACTGCGTGTGATGAGGTTATTAATTCCTGAGTAGGGTCAGAGCCTATGTAAGTGTATGTGAGGCTGTGATGGTACTCCATGTTACTGATGGTCTCTCAGTTTTGTGTAATTACTGTGTGTGATGAGGTTAGTAATTCCTGAGTAAGGTCAGAGCCTGTGTAAGTGTGTGTGAGGATGTGATGGTACTCCATGTTACTGATGGTGTCTCAGTCTTGTGTAGTCACTGTGTGTGATGAGGTTAGTAATTGCTGAGTAAGGTCAGAACCTGTGTAAGTGTGTGTCAGGCTGAGATGGTACTCCATGTTACTGATGGTTTCTCAGTCTTGTGTAATCACTGCGTGTGATGAGGTTAGTAATTCCTGAGTAAGGTCAGAGCCTGCGTAAGTGTGTGTGAGGATGTGATGATACTCCATGTTACTGATGGTTTCTCAGTCTTGTGTAGTCACTGTGTGTGATGAGGTTAGAAATTCCTGAGTAAGGTCAGAGCTGTGTAAGTGTGTGTGAGGTTGTGATGGTACTCCATGTTACTGATGGTTTCTCAGTCTTGTGTAGTCACTGTGTGTGATGAGGTTAGTAATTCCTGAGTAAGGTCATACCCTGTGTAAGTGTGTGTGAGGCTGTGATGGTACTCCTTGTTACTGATGGTCTCTCAGTCTTGTGTACTCACTGTGTGTGATGAGGTTAGTAATTCCTGAGTAACGTCAGAGCCTGTGTAAGTGTGTGTGAGGCTGTGATGGTACTCCATGTTACTGATGGTATCTCAGTCTTGTGTAGTCACTGTGAGTGATGAGGTTAGTAATTGCTGAGTAAGGTCAGAGCCTGTGTAAGTGTGTGTGAGGATGTGATGGTACTCCATGTTACTGATGGTCTCTCAGTCTTGTGTAATCACTGTGTGTGATGAGGTTAGTAATTCCTGAGTAACGTCAGAGCCTGTGTAAGTGTGTGTGAGGCTGTGATGGTACTCCATGTTACTGATGGTTTCTCAGTCCTGTGTAATCACTGTGTGTGATGAGGTTAGTAATTCCTGAGTAAGATCAGAGCCTGTGTAATTGTGTGTGAGGATGTGATGGTACTACATGTTACTGATGGTTTCTCAGTCATGTGTAGCCACTGTGTGTGATGAGATTAGTAATTCCTGAGTAAGGTCAGAGCCTGTGTAAGTGTGTGTGAGGCTGTGATGGCACTCCATCTTACTGATGGTTTCTCAGTCCTGTGTAATCACTGTGTGTGATGAGGTTAGTAATTCCTGAGTAAGGTCAGAGCCTGTGTAAGTGTGTGTGAGTATGAGATGGTACTCCATGTTACTGATGGTTTCTCAGACTTGTGTAATCACTGCGTGTGATGAGGTTAGTAATTCCTGAGTAAGGTCAGAGCCTGCGTAAATGTGTGTGAGGATGTGATGATTCTCCATGTTACTGATGGTTTCTCAGTCTTGTGTAGTCACTGTGTGTGATGAGGTTAGTAATTCCTGAGTAAGGTCATACCCTGTGTAAGTGTTTGTGAGGCTGTGATGGTACTCCATGTTACTGATGGACTCTCAGTCTTGTGTAATCACTGTGTCTGATGAGGTTAGTAATTCCTGAGTAACATCAGAGCCTGTGTAAGTGTGTGTGAGGCTGTGATGGTACTCCATGTTACTGATGGTATCTCAGTCTTGTGTAATCACTGTGTGTGATGAGGTTAGTAATTCCTGAGTAAGGTCAGAGCCTGTGTAAGTTTGTGTGAGGCTGTGATGGTACTTCATGTTACTGATGGTATCTCAGTCTTGTGTAATCACTGCGTGTGATGAGGTTTGAAATTCCTGAGTAAGGTCAGAGCCTGTGTAAGTGTGTGTGAGGATGTGATGGTACTCCATGTTACTGATGGTGTCTCAGTCCTGTGTAGTCACTGTGTGTGATGAGGTTAGTAATTCCTGAGTAAGGTCAGAGCCTGTGTAAGTGTGTGTGAGACTGTGATAGTACTCCTTGTTAATGATGGGCTCTCAGTCTTGTGTAATCACTGTGTGTGATGAGGTTAGTAATTCCTGAGTAAGGTCAGCGCTGTGTAAGTGTGTGTGCGGCTGTGACTCCATGTTACTGATGGTATCTCAGTCTAGTGTAATCACTGCGTGTGATGAGGTTAGTAATTCCTGAGTAATGTCAGAGCCTGTGTAAGTGTGTGTGAGGCTGTGATGGTACTCCATGTTACTGATGGTCTCTCAGTCTTGTGTAATCACTGTGTGTGATGAGGTTAGTAATTCCTGAGTAAGGTCAGAACCTGTGTAAGTGTGTGTGAGGCTGTGATGGTACTCCATGTTACTGAAGGTTTCTCAGTCTTGTGGAATCACTGCATGAGATGAGGTTAGTAATTCCTGAGTAAGGGCAGAGCCTGTGTAAGTGTGTGTGAGGATGTGATGGTACTCCATGTTACTGATGGTGTCTCAGTCTTGTGTAGTCACTTTGTGTGATGAGGTTAGTAATTCCTGAGTAAGGTCAGAACCTGTGTAAGTGTGTGTGTGAGGATGGAATGGTACTCCATGTTACTGATGGTATCTCAGTCTTGTATAATCACTGTGTGTGATGAGGTTAATAATTCCTGAGTAAGGTCAGAGCCTGTGTAAGTGTGTGTGAGGCTGTGATGGTACTCCATGTTACTGATGGTATTTCAGTCTTGTGTAATCACTGCGTGTGATGAGGTTAGTAATACCTGAGTAAGGTCAGAGCCTGTGTAAGTGTGTGTGAGGCTGTGATGGTACTCCATGTTACTGATGGTGTCTCAGTCTTGTATAATCACTACGTGTGATGAGGTTAGTAATTCCTGAGTAAGGTCAGAGCCTGTGTAAGTGTGTGTGAGGCTGTGATGGTACTCCATGTTACTGATGGTGTCTCAGTCTTGTGTAATCACTACGTGTGATGAGGTTAGTAATTCCTGAGTAAGGTCAGAGCCTGTGTAAGTGTGTGTGAGGATGTGATGGTACTCCATGTTACTGATGGTCTCTCAGTCTTGTGTAATCACTGTGTGTGATGAGGTTAGTAATTCCTGAGTAAGGTCAGAGCCTGTGTGTGTGTGAGGCTGTAATGGTACTCCATGTTACTGATGGTGTCTCAGTCTTGTGTAATCACCGTGTGATAATGTTGTCTCTAAACTGCCCTTATTCTCATCCAACAGTGGCTGCATCTGTTTATGAAGAGCGTGGGGGCGGCATTGGAAAATCTACACATCTCCCTCCACTTCCTTCCATTTCTCTATAGCCACAACCAGTTGGTTCTTCTTACACAATGAGACACTGACAATCCCATTATGTGTCCTCCCTGATGTACGGTTTATACAGGGTGAATGGGGAAGAGATGGTTACTATCCCAAATAAATATATATTATGCCTCATGGAATCAGCATTTCCCCTCTCACCGTGTGAGACAGTAGGACAGACGGATGTTTGGTCACAAAATTAGATCCAGATTTCTGGTCCAGTTCCCAGATATTCTCTGTATTTATGTCCAGCTCATGTTTCAGTCTCACCCAGTTTCTTAACATTCCCCAGGATTCGCGCTGTTTCACAGGGAATGATGCCTAAATCCCAGTGTCCCCACTAACCCATATAGCGATAATGCCCCCTCCTGCCCTAAGTCTATTAACTATCTCCTATCCATTACCCAGACTACAGACACAAAGCTCTCCCCATCCTAAATTAATCAGGACACGAACCCCAGTATATAACAGCCCCAATATGGAAAGAATGCAATTACATAACAGCCCCAATAAAGAACCCCAGTATATAACAGCCCCAATATAGGAAAACCCCAGTATATAACAGCCCCAATATAGAACCCCAGTATATAAAAGCCCCAATATGGAAAGAACGCAATTATATAACAGCCCCAATATAGAACCCCAGTATATAACAGCCCCAATATAGGATAACTCCAGTATATAACAGCCCCAATATAGAACTCCAGTATATAACAGCCCCAATATAGGAGAACCCCAATATATAACAGCCCCAATATAGGAGAACTCCAGTATATAACAGCCCCAATATAGGATAACCCCAATACATAACAGCCCCAATATAGAACTCCAGTATATAACAGCCCCAATATAGGAGAACTCCAGTATATAACAGCCCCAATATAGGAGAACCCCAATATATAACAGCCCCAATATAGAACTCCAGTATATAACAGCCCCAATATAGGAGAACCCCAATATAGGAGAACTCCAGTATAAAACAGCCCCAATATAGGAGAACTCCAGTATAAAACTGCCCCGATATAGGAGAACTCCAGTATATAACAACCCCAATATAGGAGAACCGCAGTATATAACAACCTCAATATGGGAGAACCGCAGAATATAACAGCCCCAATATAGGAGAACTGCAGTATATAACAGCCCCAATATAGAACTCCAGTATATAACAGCCCCAATATAGGAGAACCCCACTATATAACAGCCCCAATATAGGAAAACCTCAATATATAACAGCCCCAATATAGAACTCCAGAATATAACAGCCCCAATATAGGAGATCCCCAATATAGGAGAACTCCAGTATAAAACAGCCCCAATATAGGAGAACTCCAGTATAAAACTGCCCCGATATAGGAGAACTCCAGTATATAACAGCCCCAATATAGGAGAACTCCAGTATATAACATACTCAATATAGGAGAACCACAGTATATAACAGCCCCGATATAGGAGAACTCCAGTATATAACAGCCCCAATATAGAAGAACTGCAGTATATAACAGCCCCAATATAGGAGAACTCCAGTATAAAACTGCCCCAATATAGGAGAACTCCAGTATATAACAACCCCAATATAGGAGAACCGCAGTATATAACAACCTCAATATAGGAGAACCGCAGTATATAACAACCTCAATATAGGAGAACCACATTATATAACAGCCCCAATATAGGAGAAACGCAGTATATAACAGCCCCAATATAGGAGAACTCCAGTAGAAAACTGCCCCAATATAGGAGAACTGCAGTATATAACAACTTCAATATAGGAGAACCGCAGTATATAACAACCTCAATATAGGAGAACCACATTATATAACAGCCCCAATATAGGAGAAACGCAGTATATAACAGCCCCAATATAGGAGAAACGCAGTATATAACAGCCCCAATATAGGAGAATTCCAGTATATAACAGCCCCAATATAGGAGAACCGCAGTATATAACAACTTCAATATAGGAGAACCGCAGTATATAACAACTTCAATATAGGAGAACTCCAGTATATAACAGCCCCAATATAGGAGAAACGCAGTATATAACAGCCCCAATATAGGAAACTCCAGTATATAACAGCCCCAATATAGGAGAACTCCAGTATAAAACAGCCCCAATATAGGAGAACTCCAGTATATAACAGCCCCAATATAGGAGAAATCCAATATATAACAGCCCCAATATAGGAGAACTCCGATATAGAAGAACTCCAGTATATAACAGCCCCGATATAGGAGAACCGCAGTATATAACAGCCCCGATATAGGAGAACCGCAGAATATAACAGCCCCGATATAGGAGAACTCCAGTATATAAAAACCCCAATATAGGAGAACTCCAGTATATAACAGCCCCAATATAGGAGAACCCCAATATAGGAGAACTCCAGTATAAAACAGCCCCAATATAGGAGAACTCCAGTATAAAACTGCCCCGATATAGGAGAACTCCAGTATATAACAACCCCAGTCTCACCCAGTTTCTTAACATTCCCCAGGATTCGCGCTGTTTCACAGGGAATGATGCCTAAATCCCAGTGTCCCCACTAACCCATATAGCGATAATGCCGCCTCCTGCCCTAAGTCTATTAACTATCTCCTATCCATTACCCAGACTACAGACACAAAGCTCTCCCCATCCTAAATTAATCAGGACCCGAACCCCAGTATATAACAGCCCCAATATGGAAAGAACGCAATTACATAACAGCCCCAATAAGAACCCCAGTATATAACAGCCCCAATATAGGAAAACCCCAGTATATAACAGCCCCAATATAGAACCCCAGTATATAAAAGCCCCAATATGGAAAGAACGCAATTATATAACAGCCCCAATATAGAACCCCAGTATATAACAGCCCCAATATAGGATAACTCCAGTATATAACAGCCCCAATATAGAACTCCAGTATATAACAGCCCCAATATAGGAGAACCCCAATATATAACAGCCCCAATATAGGAGAACTCCAGTATATAACAGCCCCAATATAGGATAACCCCAATACATAACAGCCCCAATATAGAACTCCAGTATATAACAGCCCCAATATAGGAGAACTCCAGTATATAACAGCCCCAATATAGGAGAACCCCAATATATAACAGCCCCAATATAGAACTCCAGTATATAACAGCCCCAATATAGGAGAACCCCAATATAGGAGAACTCCAGTATAAAACAGCCCCAATATAGGAGAACTCCAGTATAAAACTGCCCCGATATAGGAGAACTCCAGTATATAACAACCCCAATATAGGAGAACCGCAGTATATAACAACCTCAATATGGGAGAACCGCAGAATATAACAGCCCCAATATAGGAGAACTGCAGTATATAACAGCCCCAATATAGAACTCCAGTATATAACAGCCCCAATATAGGAGAACCCCACTATATAACAGCCCCAATATAGGAAAACCCCAATATATAACAGCCCCAATATAGAACTCCAGAATATAACAGCCCCAATATAGGAGATCCCCAATATAGGAGAACCACAGTATATAACAGCCCCGATATAGGAGAACTCCAGTATATAACAGCCCCAATATAGAAGAACTGCAGTATATAACAGCCCCAATATAGGAGAACTACAGTATAAAACTGCCCCAATATAGGAGAACTCCAGTATATAACAACCCCAATATAGGAGAACCGCAGTATATAACAACCTCAATATAGGAGAACCACATTATATAACAGCCCCAATATAGGAGAAACGCACTATATAACAGCCCCAATATAGGAGAACTCCAGTAGAAAACTGCCCCAATATAGGAGAACTGCAGTATATAACAACTTCAATATAGGAGAACCGCAGTATATAACAACCTCAATATAGGAGAACCACATTATATAACAGCCCCAATATAGGAGAAACGCAGTATATAACAGCCCCAATATAGGAGAAACGCAGTATATAACAGCCCCAATATAGGAGAACTCCAGTATATAACAGCCCCAATATAGGAGAACCGCAGTATATAACAACTTCAATATAGGAGAACCGCAGTATATAACAACTTCAATATAGGAGAACTCCAGTATATAACAGCCCCAATATAGGAGAAACGCAGTATATAACAGCCCCAATATAGGAAACTCCAGTATATAACAGCCCCAATATAGGAGAACTCCAGTATAAAACAGCCCCAATATAGGAGAACTCCAGTATATAACAGCCCCAATATAGGAGAAATCCAATATATAACAGCCCCAATATAGGAGAACTCCGATATAGAAGAACTCCAGTATATAACAGCCCCGATATAGGAGAACCGCAGTATATAACAGCCCCGATATAGGAGAACCGCAGTATATAACAGCCCCGATATAGGAGAACTCCAGTATATAAAAACCCCAATATAGGAGAACTCCAGTATAAAACTGCCCCATTATAGGAGATCTCCAGTATAAAACAGCCCCGATATAGGAGAACTCCAGTATATAACAACCCCAATATAGGAGAACTCCAGTATAAAACAGCCCCGATATAGGAGAACTCCAGTATATAACAACCCCGATATAGGAGAACTCCAGTATATAACAACCCCAATATAGGAGAACCCCAGTATATAACAGCCCC
The DNA here is from genome assembly GCA_031769625.1 of Taudactylus pleione. NCBI lineage: Eukaryota > Metazoa > Chordata > Amphibia > Anura > Myobatrachidae > Taudactylus > Taudactylus pleione. The sequence continues at coordinate 276,090 of JAUIMM010001294.1, forward strand.
AATATAGGAGAACTCCAGTATATAACAACCCCAATATAGGAGAACTCCAGTATAATACAGCCCCGATATTGGAGAACTCCAGTATATAACAACCTCAATATAGGACAACTCCAGTATAAAACAGCCCCGATATAGAAGAACTCCAGTATATAACAACCTCAATATAGGAGAACCGTAGTATATAACAGCCCCAATACAGGATAACCCCAGTATAAAACAGCCCCAATATAGGAGAACCGCAGTATATAGCAACCCCAATATAGGAGAACACCAGTATATAACCACCTCAATATAGGACAACTCAGTATAAAACAGCTCCGATATAGGAGAACTCCAGTATATAACAACCTCAATATAGGAGAACCGCAGTATATAACAGCCCCAAGATAGGACAACGCCAGTATATAACAGCCCCAATATAGGATAATCCCAGTATATAAAATCCCCAATATAAGATAACCCTAGTTTATAACAGCCCCAATATAGGAGAATCCGAGTATATAACAACCTCAATATAGGAGAACCCCAGTATATAACAGCCCCAATATAGGAGAACTCCAGTATAAAACAGCCCCGATATAGGATAACTCCAGTATATAATAACCTCAATATAGGAGAACTCCAGTATAAAACAGCCCCAATATAGGAGAACTCCAGTATATAACAGCCCCAATATAGGAGAACTCCAGTATATTACAACCCCAATATAGGAGAACTCCAGTATAAAATAGCCCCGATATAGGAGAACTCCAGTATATAACAACCCCAATATAGGAGAACTCCAGTATATAACAACCCCAATATAGGAGAACTCCAGTATAAAACAGCCCCGATATAGGAGAACTCCAGTATAAAACAGCCCCGATATAGGAGAACTCCAGTATATAACAGCCCCAATATAGGAGAACCCCAGTATATAACAACCCCAATATAGGAGAACCCCAGTATATAACAACCCCAATATAGGAGATCTCCAGTATAAAACAGCCCCGATATAGGAGAACTCCAGTATATAACAACCCCGATATAGGAGAACTCCAGTATATAACAACCTCGATATCGGAGAACTCCAGTATATAACAACCCCGATATAGGAGAACCCCAGTATATAACAGCCCCAATATAGGAGAACTCCAGTATATAACAACCCCGATATAGGAGAACTCCAGTATAAAACAGCCCCGATATAGGAGAACTCCTGTATATAACAGCCCCAATATAGGACAACTCCAGTATAAAACAGCCCCGATATAGAAGAACTCCAGTATATAACAACCTCAATATAGGAGAACCGTAGTATATAACAGCCCCAATATAGGATAACCCCAGTATAAAACAGCCCCAATATAGGAGAACACCAGTATATAACCACCTCAATATAGGACAACTCAGTATAAAACAGCCCCGATATAGGAGAACTCCAGTATATAACAACCTCAATATAGGAGAACCGCAGTATATAACAGCCCCAAGATAGGAGAACACCAGTATATAACAACCTCAATATAGGACAACTCAGTATAAAACAGCCCCGATATAGGAGAACTCCAGTATATAACAACCTCAATATAGGAGAACCGCAGTATATAACAGCCCCAATATAGGATAACCCCAGTATAAAACAGCCCCAATATAGGATAACCCCAGTATAAAACAGCCCCAATATAGGATAATCCCAGTATATAAAATCCCCAATATAAGATAACCCTACTTTATAACAGCCCCAATATAGGAGAATCCGAGTATATAACAACCTCAATATAGGAGAAACGCAGTATATAACAACCCCAATATAGGAGAACTCCAGTATATAACAACCCCAATATAGGAGAACTCCAGTATATAACAACCCCAATATAGGACAACTCAGTATATAACCACCTCAATATAGGAGAATCCCAGTATATAACAACCCCAATATAGGAGAACCGCAGTATATAACAGTCCCAATATAGGATAACCCCAGCATATAAAAGCCCCAATATAAGATAACCCTTGTATATAACAACCTCAATATAGGAGAACCCCAGTATATAACAACCCCAGTGTCAGGAATCAGGACTGGGACCACTGGCAAAGCTGATAACTGCCTGAGACCTGGAGAGGAGTTTATAGGCTGAACCGAAATAGGACCGGACTGGAGTATATAGACTGAACCGGAGAGGGACCAGACTGGAGTGCACAGGTTGAACTAGAATGGGACTGGACTGGAGTGTACAGGTTGAACTGGAGTAGGACCAGACAGGAGTAGATAGCTTGAACTGGATTTGAACCGGACAGGAGTGTATAGTAGGGATGGCCATCGATGGTTGCTGGCCAATGTTAACTAGTTTTGCCATATTTTTTTTTTTACTGGCAGGATTGTGCTTAGCCCCATCCCCATTTTTGATTGGCCCCCGGCCCAACGTGCCCACAGCAGAGGTAACCATTCTGGGGGTGCAAACTATCGATGACTCACCCATAGGTGGTTTATGTGGCATTGATGGTAATCACCAATGGGCCCATCGATGGCCACCTTACCGATGGCCATCCCTAGCATATAGACTGGACCGGGGTGGAACCAGACAGGAGTATATAGCTTGAACCAGAGTGGGTCCGGACAGGATCTAGACTGGATGCAGAATACTGGAACACAATGAAAATATGGTAGCTGAAAAGATGCAACTGGGATGATTGGCAGGGGCCTGCAATGAGCAGGTGAGATGACAAACATGGGGTGAGACACACAGGGGTTCCAGAGCTCAGACAGGAATACTAGGAATAGATACTGGGGAGGACACAGATGAACAGTCTGATTGTGGCTGATCTCTGCCTGAGCTAGGATACAGCAATAGGTGATGCTTAATACTGTGGTAGAACACAGGTTCTCAAATTCGGTCCTCAGGACCCCACACAGGGTATGTTTTCCAGGTCTCCTCACAGAATCACAAGTGAAATAATTAGCTCCACCTGTGAATCTTTTAAAATGTGTCAGCCAGTAATGAGTACACCTGTGCAGCTGCTGGGTGACCTGTGCGGGGTCCTGAGGATCGAGTTTGAGAGCCACTGCTGTAGAAGAACACCCTATGACATGCGCCTGTGCTGGTGAGTTCCGGTACAACTGTAGACATACTGTGCTTGCAGCACAGGGGGGCAGATGTATGAATCTCTGGGAAGTGATAAAGTACAGAGTGATAAACGACCAACCAATCAGCTCCTAACTGTCATTTTTCAAACAATGTAAAATGACAGTTGGGAGCTGAGCGGTTGGTCATTTATCAGTCTGCACTTTGTCGCTTTCCAGAGCTTCATACATTTGGCCAGGGGACTTGTGAGGACAATGGGCCTGATTCAGAGCCTGACGCTCTGAAAGATCGCTCGCTCTGAATCAGGGTGTTTTTTTTTTATTTTGGTGCGGCCTCCTGGCCGCTCGCATAGCTGTGGGTGACCACCCACAGCTATAGCGAGCGGCCATGATGATGGTCGCGATGGTCAAGACCATCGCGACCATCGGGCTTGCGACGAGACCCTTGTGGTACGGTCTCGTGGCCGCAAGCCCCAGAGAGCTTCCGGCTCAAACTGAGCCGGAAGCTCTCCCACTGACATCACTTGTGATGTCGGTGGGGCCACCCCAAAACAGTTGGCGTTCTCATGGAAACGCCGCCATTTTGGCAGCCACCCCCCCAGCCCGCCCACCAACAGGGGCGAGCTGTCACTCAACATCAACAGCTCGCCCCCTTTAGTGCGAGACCCGGAGCGACAGAGTGCCCGTCGCTAGTCGGGTCTCGCGCATGCGCACGATGGAGCCGGCTCCGCCGTGCGCATGTGCTGTGGGCCTCCATCGACCCGGTTGTGACCGTTCAGCGCTTGCGACCGGGTCTGAATCAGGCCCAATGTGCTAAACTGAACACTCTGTAATGCAAGTGAGACTTGTACACGTAGCAGACTAGGGAACTTGCTTGCAGGAATATCAAGGGTTAACTGCATGCAGGATATCAGGATGTCTGCAGAAGGAATTCATGTACTGAATGCAGCTGGCTGATTAGTAGAGCTTCCAGCAGAACATGAGAGAGGCAGGCAGGATATCAGGATGTCTGCAGAAGGAATGCATGTAGTGTATGCAGCTGGCTGATTAGTAGTGTGACAGAGAGCTTCCAGCAGAACATGAGAGAGGCAGGCAGGAGCACACAGGGGTCTGGCATTGCGGAAGCACCACAGGTGAGTAGCACAATTAGAGGGGCCGGTCTCTGCAGAATCACAGGGGATGTCTTCAGATATAGAGCTGGAGCTCACAGCAGCACTGCGGGGCCTATTCATTAAACCATAAATGGTCCGGTAACCATACGGAAACGGTAGTTATTTAAGTTACGGGGCATTCATTGTCAGGGGTCCGATATGACCCCCTCACCCGGTATTCAGCAAACTCTGAAAACTGAAAGTTTTTGGAGTTTGCTGCCGAGAACAAGCGCCACCTTCAGACATTGCTTGTTCACTCCCACCCCGGCGGCTTAGCGCATGCGTGACCTCTGGCAGACAGGGAGGATGTAAGTAACGCAGCTACATCTGTAGCTGTGATACTAACCGAGGGGTCAGCTGCTCTTCGAAGAAGTTGTCCCCTCAACGGATCAATGATGAATTGCTCTGGTGTAATCTGTTCCCCGCTGTGAGTTGGCTACTTAAGTATCCCTCGCAGCGAGACCAATACGTAATCACCGGAGGCCATACGGCTTCCGATGATGAATAGGCCCCTGAGGCTTTGAGGCACAGATGAGGCTGCAGATTAGAGGATGGGATCTCAGTAGAGCAAACACAGGTACTCTGGAACAGTAGCAGGTAATCAGGAAAGCTCGAAGTCATGCAGTGAGCAGCTATATACTGTCAGGCGAATTCCCAGCAGTGCTGAGATACAGGTACTCTGGAACAGTAGCAGGTAATCAGGAAAGCTCACAGTCATGCAGTGAGCAGCTATATACTGTCAGGGGAATTCCCAGCAGTGCTGAGATACAGGTACTCTGGAACAGTAGCAGGTAATCAGGAAAGCTCGAAGTCATGCAGTGAGCAGCTATATACTGTCAGGGGAATTCCCAGCAGTGCTGAGATACAGGTACTCTGGAACAGTAGCAGGTAATCAGGAAAGCTCACAGTCATGCAGGGAGCAGCTATATACTGTCAGGGGAATTCCCAGCAGTGCTGAGATACAGGTACTCTGGAACAGTAGCAGGTAATCAGGAAAGCTCGCAGTCATGCAGTGAGCAGCTATATACTGTCAGGGGAACTCCCAGCAGTGCTGAGATACAGGTACTCTGGAACAGTAGCAGGTAATCAGGAAAGCTCGCAGTCATGCAGTGAGCAGCTATGTACTGTCAGGGGAATTCCCAGCAGTGCTGAGATACAGGAATCACTGGAGATATTTGCAGACAATTGTACACAGGAGCCAGGAACTACCAGTGAGGACGAGATGATCTGGCAATGTGCAGATGGGAGGAAAGGGTTTACATCGGCAGTCCTGGGAGCGGATAGGCTGCAGTGGTCACGTGGAATGAATGTAGTACTGGATAGGAGCAGAATGATCATGTGACAAGGCAAAATGGCAGCTCCCATGCCAGCCTGGAGTTCAGGAAACACTTGTAAATGACATGGGGAACATGGGGAACATGGGGAATATTACATGAAGCAAAATTGACCACGCTGGGTAAGATACGCAGGTCCAGAGGACCCCATCCTGGCAACCAGTATAAGAGAACCCCAATATATAACTACCACAGGTTATGAGAACCCCAGCATATGAGAACCTCAGTATATAGCAAGCCCAGTATGTAACTACCCCAATATATAGCAATCCCAGTATCGAGAACCCTAGTATATAATAATCACAGAATATAACAACTCCAACGTATAGAAACCTCTGTATTTAAATACCCCAGTATACAAGACACCCAGTATATAACAATCCCAGCATACAAATACCCCAGTATACAAGACACCCAGTATATAACAATCCCAGTATACAAGACACCCAGTATATAACAATCCCAGCATACAAATACCCCAATATACAAGACACCCAGTATATAACAATCCCAGCATACAAATACCCCAATATACAAGACACCCAGTATATAATAATCCCAACATACAAATACCCCAGTATACAAGACACCCAGTATATAACAATCCCAGCATACAAATACCCCAATATACAAGACACCCAGTATATAACAATCCCAGCATACAAATACCCCAATATACAAGACACCCAGTATATAACAATCCCAGCATACAAATACCCCAATATACAAGACACCCAGTATATAATAATCCCAACATACAAATATCCCAATATACAAGACACCCAGTATATGGGCCCAGGCTGAAGATGCAACTCCAGGATGGTATGGACTGGCAAAGCCGCGGCAGAGATCACAGAACTGAGGTGGCAATGGAGCGGCAAGGCCATGGGCAGAAAACACAGCTCTGAGATAGTAGTGGAACAGCAAGGCCGCTGGCTGAGGTACCCGGGAAACACAGGCATAAGAAGTCCGCAGGGTCTGGTAGAATTCTGACTGGCAGGGATTCTTCAGGAGCACAGACAAGAACCAGAGCTTACACGTGAGATATGTACTATAACCGACAAGGCCTCTGAATCTCACCACAGCCCCCTGCTTCTCACTCCTGCCCCCTGCATCTCCCCAGTGTCACCACAACCACCCCTGCTGCTGCCTTTGCACATGGCTGGGGCCAGGCCACTGGGAGGGGCAGGAGGATCATGAATGGGAGATCTGTATAGCAACTACTGTAAGCATTATCAGCAGCATGACCCCGGGGCTGGGGCACCTGTGCTTAATTCTGCAGCCTTCATGCGCACCCCTTATTGGGTGCCGAACATGGCGATGAGCAACGTCCTCTTCGCACAATGTACCCTGTATTTCCTGGGCTTCGCCATGGTGCCCCTGTCCAAGAACAGCGCTGACTTCCATGGGAGGTGCCTCTGGTCCACCGAGGGCATGTGGCTGAGTGGGAACGTCACACTGGAGAGCACTTCATGGTGGCTGGAGTTCGTCTGTAGGTTCAGCGTAGGGATGGCACTGGATTTGGACTTTGCACTACTTTCTAACCACAAATGAAACCATTTCTCAAACACAGCAGCACAGAAATGCTGCCACTCCACCTCCATCGCAACACCCCTGAGACTGGGTTCGGGTGCCGTCTCATGCTGCAGCCAAATCGCACTCCACAAGCTGCTGGATGTGTGGCTTTTTGCCAATTACTCTATTTTTAATTTCTGATTAACTTAATATGGGTTTTAACTTTTAATGCCGCTTTGTATGTACGGGCGGTCTGCAGACATATCTGTCCATCGGCTGTGCAGCACAGCCAATGCAATATGTCGGTGAACGACGATGTTCACCGACATATCACGGGTACACACTGGCCGATAGGCAGCAGATATATTGGCCGATCAATTGATCGGCCAACGTATCTGTCAGTGTGTACCCAATATTAATCAAATCCACTGACAAGTATCTTAGGACATAGGCCCTCATTCAGACCCACTCGCGAGCGGCTGTCCGCTCCCTCCGTCGTGCGCATGCGCGAGACGCGACGAGCGAAGGACTTTCCTACGCTCGGAGTGTCTCATCAAAGGGGGCGTGCTGTCGATGTTGACTGACAGCACGCCCCCTTTGGTGGGCGTGCCTGCCAGATGGAGGCGTTCCCAAGGGAACGCCTACCGTCTGCAGCCGGCCCTCTGATAGAGCCAAAATCACTCCTGGCCTTGCGGTTGAAAAACTCAACCGCAGGCTTTTGCTCACAGTTCCGATGGTCGCGATGGTCAAGACCATCGCGACCATCATTTTGCACGCTCGTATATGCTGTGGGTGGTGACCCACAGCTATACGAGCGTCCAGGAGGACGCTCCATATTAATGGAGGTGGGCCCTGATTCAGAGCGAGCGCTCTGGTCAGAGCGTCCGGCTCTGAATCAGGGCCATAGACACTTGTAACTGGAAACAAATGTTTCAGTACTAATAACCAAGTAGACACAATGTATCTGATCAGTTAATGGAACACAGCAATAGAATAACAATAGTTAGAAACTGTTTATCTGTTGTATCTTGATCTATAGAATCTATTTATATGATATTATGGGGTCTTTTTACTAAGCAGTGTTAGGAGACTGAGTGAAGAGTTATAAGAAAGTGATAAGGTACCAGCCAATCGGCTCCCAACTGTCATTTTTCAAACACCGCCTGTGAGATGACAGTTGGGAGCTGATTGGCTGGCACCCATGTGTATGTGGATTGGAACATGTTAACACTACCACTCTTTGTTCGAGATATATTATTAATCTCCAATTCACAACAATATTGGATATAATTTACAAGTCGCTAATCAGCACTGACATGGACGGATTACACAAACCCGTGCATGTCTATATGTATAGATACACCATAGGGGAAGGATGGCTTTATTCCAAGCACTCCAATAACAACACAGTATATGCCCATTGTAGGGATTTAATGGTAACATAGCAACAATAATTGGATATGGAATAAGATCAGCTGTATCATTGCTGCTCCCATTTATTTAGATACATTCATGTTGGGCCGAGGACTCAATTCGACTTGACACCAAGGAACGCATTATCTGTGTATATATATTTCTTAAATAAGTGTCAAACGATGAGCGTTTAATTAACCAATCTATCTCCATAGACCCCTTTCTGTCCATTTGAATTACTCACATGTGAAACTACTATGAGATAAATAAATAACCATTATAGTACATAATAACTACTATAAGAAAGCTGCATATAGTGTTTCATTTAACTTTCACCACTTTTGAATTTCTTTATATGATTTTAATATTTCACTGAACAAGGTTTTTTTAAACAAAGCATTATTAAGTTATACAGTATATTATTAAGTTATACAGTATATTATTAAGGTATACAGTATATTATTAAGTTATACAGTATATTAAGTTATACAGTATATTATTAAGGTATACAGTATATTAAGTTATACAGTATATTATTAAGTTATACAGTATATTAAGTTATACAGTATATTATTAAGTTATACAGTATATTATTAAGTTATACAGTATATTAAGTTATACAGTATATTATTAAGTTATACAGTATATTATTAAGTTATACAGTGTATTATTAAGGTATACAGTATATTATTAAGTTATACAGTGTATTATTAAGTTATACAGTATATTATTAAGTTATACAGTATATTAAGGTATACAGTATATTATTAAGTTATACAGTATATTAAGTTATACAGTATATTAAGTTATACAGTATATTATTAAGTTATACAGTATATTATTAAGTTATACAGTATATTAAGTTATACAGTATATTATTAAGGTATACAGTATATTATTAAGGTATACAGTATATTATTAAGTTATACAGTATATTAAGTTATACAGTATATTATTAAGGTATACAGTATATTATTAAGTTATACAGTATATTAAGTTATACAGTATATTATTAAGGTATACAGTATATTATTAAGTTATACAGTATATTATTAAGTTATACAGTATATTAAGTTATACAGTATATTAAGTTATACAGTATATTATTAAGTTATACAGTATATTAAGGTATACAGTATATTATTAAGGTATACAGTATATTATTAAGTTATACAGTATATTAAGTTATACAGTATATTAAGTTATACAGTATATTATTAAGTTATACAGTATATTAAGTTATACAGTATATTATTAAGTTATACAGTATATTAAGGTATACAGTATATTATTAAGTTATACAGTATATTAAGTTATACAGTATATTATTAAGTTATACAGTATATTATTAAGTTATACAGTATATTAAGTTATACAGTATATTATTAAGGTATACAGTATATTATTAAGTTATACAGTATATTATTAAGTTATACAGTATATTATTAAGGTATACAGTATATTATTAAGTTATACAGTATATTAAGTTATACAGTATATTATTAAGGTATACAGTATATTATTAAGTTATACAGTATATTAAGTTATACAGTATATTATTAAGGTATACAGTATATTATTAAGTTATACAGTATATTATTAAGTTATACAGTATATTAAGTTATACAGTATATTAAGTTATACAGTATATTATTAAGTTATACAGTATATTAAGGTATACAGTATATTATTAAGGTATACAGTATATTAAGTTATACAGTATATTAAGTTATACAGTATATTATTAAGGTATACAGTATATTATTAAGTTATACAGTATATTAAGTTATACAGTATATTATTAAGGTATACAGTATATTATTAAGTTATACAGTATATTATTAAGTTATACAGTATATTATTAAGGTATACAGTATATTATTAAGTTATACAGTATATTAAGTTATACAGTATATTATTAAGTTATACAGTATATTAAGTTATACAGTATATTATTAAGGTATACAGTATATTATTAAGTTATACAGTATATTATTAAGTTATACAGTATATTAAGTTATACAGTATATTAAGTTATACAGTATATTATTAAGTTATACAGTATATTAAGGTATACAGTATATTATTAAGGTATACAGTATATTATTAAGTTATACAGTATATTAAGTTATACAGTATATTAAGTTATACAGTATATTATTAAGTTATACAGTATATTAAGTTATACAGTATATTATTAAGTTATACAGTATATTAAGGTATACAGTATATTATTAAGTTATACAGTATATTATTAAGTTATACAGTATATTAAGTTATACAGTATATTATTAAGTTATACAGTATATTAAGTTATACAGTATATTATTAAGTTATACAGTATATTATTAAGTTATACAGTATATTAAGTTATACAGTATATTATTAAGGTATACAGTATATTATTAAGTTATACAGTATATTATTAAGTTATACAGTATATTATTAAGGTATACAGTATATTATTAAGTTATACAGTATATTAAGTTATACAGTATATTATTAAGGTATACAGTATATTATTAAGTTATACAGTATATTAAGTTATACAGTATATTATTAAGGTATACAGTATATTATTAAGTTATACAGTATATTATTAAGTTATACAGTATATTAAGTTATACAGTATATTAAGTTATACAGTATATTATTAAGTTATACAGTATATTAAGGTATACAGTATATTATTAAGGTATACAGTATATTAAGTTATACAGTATATTAAGTTATACAGTATATTATTAAGGTATACAGTATATTATTAAGTTATACAGTATATTAAGTTATACAGTATATTAAGTTATACAGTATATTATTAAGTTATACAGTATATTAAGTTATACAGTATATTATTAAGTTATACAGTATATTAAGGTATACAGTATATTATTAAGTTATACAGTATATTATTAAGTTATACAGTGTATTATTAAGTTATACAGTATATTAAGTTATACAGTATATTATTAAGTTATACAGTATATTAAGTTATACAGTATATTATAAGTTATACAGTATATTAAGTTATACAGTATATTATTAAGTTATACAGTATATTAAGTTATACAGTATATTAAGTTATACAGTATATTATTAAGTTATACAGTATATTAAGGTATACAGTATATTATTAAGTTATACAGTATATTATTAAGTTATACAGTATATTAAGTTATACAGTATATTATTAAGGTATACAGTGTATTATTAAGTTATACAGTATATTATTAAGTTATACAGTATATTATTAAGTTATATTGTATTGTATTGTATTTATTGTTGTCATCAGCAAAACAAGTTTGACAGACGAAATTACATTGCACTTTTTTAAAACAGTGAATAGCAATCCATGGTAAAGGTTATCACAAACAATTTCACAAAAATAATAAAATTAAAATTAACTAAAGAGATACAATCATAGCATTCAACATGCGCACAGCAGATGGAAGAAAACTAACCCTCAAGCGACTCGTACGTGCCCGAAGTACTCTAAACCGCTTTAAAGATGGGATCTTATCAAAAAATTCATGAAATGGATGGCTTGGATCCGATATGATACCTTTGGTTCTCTTTAGAACCCTAAGCCCATAAACATCATGAATAGTTGGCAACTGCACGCCAATGATTTTGCTGGCGGTCCTAACAACCCGTTCCAGTGCACTTCTTTCACTCGCTGTGCAGTTGCCATACCAGATAATGATACCAAACGTCAGAATGCTCTCAATTGAGCATCTGTAAAAGTTTAGCATAGTTACTTTGCTAACTCCCGAGGCCCTCAAACGTCTTAGGAAAAACAAACGCTGTTGCGCCTTTTTAATTAGGGACAGTGTATTTAAAGACCATGTCAAATCTGCCGCAACCTGGATACCCAGAAATTTAAAAGACTCAACTATATCAACATCCTGGTTGTTAATAGACACTGGCAATTTCTGCTCTAAACATCTCCTACGAAAATCAATTACCAGTTCTTTTGTCTTGTCACCATTTAGGAGCAAGTGATTATCACCACTCCAAGAAACCAAATTTTTGATCTCTTTCCTATAATGGGACTCATCATTCCTGCTAATTAACCCAACGACTGCAATATCATCAGCAAATTTGATGATTTTCACAGAATCAGAAGTCGACACGCAGTCGTGGGTAAATAGCGAGTATAATAGGGGGCTGAGAACACAACCCTGGGGAACACCAGTCTTAATCAACACTTCCCCGACACAGCACCTCCAATTCTAACTACTTGTGGTCTATCAGTTAAAAAGTTTAAAACCCAGTTACAAATAGACCCACTTAACCCCAAGTCAAACAACTTAGATGTTAGTGAGATGGGAATAACCGTATTAAAAGCAGAACTAAAATCAACAAAGAGTATCCGAACATAAGAATCCCTCACTTCCAAATGAGCTAAAATAGAGTGAAGTGCTGTAAGTACCGCATCATCAGTGCAACGATTTTTCCTATATGCAAACTGAAAAGGATCAAAATCTACTGGGAAAAAAGATTGAATATGTCCTAATACCAGCCTTTCAAAGCATTTCATTATCAATGAAGTTAGTGCAATTGGGCGATAATCATTAAGGCATTTTACTACCCCCTTTTTTGGAACTGGAACAATATTTGCCTTCTTAAAACATCTCGGCACTACACAATTAAAAAGGGACAAATTAAATAAGACCGTTAATATCCAACTTAACTGGTCTGCACACCCCTTGAGGACTTTACCGCTAATCCCATCCGGGCCGGCTGATTTACACAAATCAACCCGACGTAGACATTTAATCACATCATACTCCTCCAACATAAGAGGAGACTCCCCCACCCGGGGAATTTGGGGCGTAACAGAAAAACTATTCTCTTGATCAAACCTAGAGTAGAACAGGTTCAAATCTTCAGCTAATAGATTATTGTCATTGCTAATCACCTCCTTTTTTATTTTACAACCAGTAATATCCTGGATCATCTGCCACAGGCTTCTCGGATTCCTGTTATCATGACTTCTAGCTTCAATCTTTGTGGAGTAACTAATTTTAGCCCTCCTAATACCTTTCTGCAATTCACACCTGGAAGATTTCAACATTTCTAAATCACCAGATTTAAACGCTCTATCACGAGCCTTGAGTAGAGATCGAACTTCCCCGTTCAACCAAGGCTTCACGTTGGGAAATATTTTAATACTCTTTGTTACTGTAACACTATCCGTACAGCAACCGATGTAACCTAATATCAATGATGCTAGAGAGTCAATATCTATATCGCCATTTACCCTACTCTCATCAATAAACAAATATACAGTATATTATTAAGTTATACAGTATATTAAGTTATACAGTATATTATAAGTTATACAGTATATTAAGTTATACAGTATATTAAGTTATACAGTATATTATTAAGTTATACAGTATATTAAGTTATACAGTATATTAAGTTATACAGTATATTATTAAGTTATACAGTATATTAAGTTATACAGTATATTATTAAGGTATACAGTATATTATTAAGTTATACAGTATATTAAGTTATACAGTATATTATTAAGGTATACAGTATATTATTAAGTTATACAGTATATTATTAAGGTATACAGTATATTATTAAGTTATACAGTATATTAAGTTATACAGTATATTATTAAGGTATACAGTATATTATTAAGTTATACAGTATATTATTAAGAATTATCCTTATATTTGTGCACCGCATTGAACAATTCTTTCTTTTTCCTGTCTCTAGAATATAGTATATATGAATAATACAAGGACCTGACTATTATGACGGGACCCTACTCCTAGCGTCAGGACGCTGCAACCACCCATTTTGTGTCATCTCTTCTAGGCGTAACCTATTTCACCCACTGTAATCCTACGTAGTGCGCCCAACACGGCTGCCCCATCCGGTACCTTTCGTGGGAGGAATTTATGACCCATGGAAGTTATTTCCCAAAATGTCTGCACCAACCCTGCAATATGATTATTGTGCTCTCTAGGTTTCGGTTGATGTTAATTATCTCGGTACATTGTACAAGGATTTGGTATAGCAAATAATAGAAAACCACACCATGTTTTCTGATGTCTGTAAAGCGACTTTGAGTCCTATGGAGAAAAGTGCTATATAAATAAAATTATTATTATTATTAGAATCCAATGGCGACTAACAATCAATGTTTTTGTTCCGATGGTAGTTTTTACCATTTGATGGTGGCGGTCCGATGTTTGCCAACATCAAATGGAAATCATTTGATGGTGTTCCGATGTTTTTTTTTTTTTTTAAATTCCTGATAACTATGCCTCCCCTGACTCCTTTTTGGCTACTGTGACTGCATCAAGGCATCTTCATGGGTTAGTTGGAGGCTGTCTCTTACTCTCTGTCTGCCTCAGATGTAACCCTGCTCAGTCCCTGACTCCCTTCCCTCTCTATGCGGCTTTTAAGCAACAGGGCACATTGCTAACTCTGGCTCTCACTGTCTCAGAGAGCCAATCAATCAAAGCACAGCCCTTGGCCCTACAGCAGCAGCAGTCAGTCACTCACACAGCACAACAGTTTTTCTGTGACTTGCTTCATTCCAAGCCTTAGTTTCAGATGCTGTCTTGCTGTTTCAGCACCATGGGTAGCTCCTATACGGCAAGATTTTTTTTTCTGTCACTGCTTGGCTCCCTTTTGTCAGAGATGAATAGTTCATACACCTAAACCTTCCTCAACCAATGCTGTATAGCATAGTCCAGTGGTTCAAAAGATTAGCCTCAACAAACAGACAGACCACAGGAACTTTCTTTATATATGTGAGCCTTTGTGTGTGTGGGTCAGTATATATGTGAGTATGGTTCAGTATATATTCGTGTGTATGGGTGAGTGTGTGTGTGTGTGTGTGTGTATATGTATATATATATATATATATATATATATGTGTGTATGCATGTATATGTGCCAGTATATATGTGTATATGGGACAGTATATATGAGTGGGGGTGTGCGTATGTATGTGTATACATACTATGTGTGTGTGTATGTATGTGTATATAAATATATATATATATATATATATATATTGTGATAGGATCACTGGTAAAGTGGTCTGTTACAGGGACATTTATCCCAGATTCCTGTCTTATGTGTTTTAAATCCCCAGGAGAAAGTCTGCAGTGTAGCAGGCTTGAGTCTCGGCTTTTTGAAAAGCCGGTTTGGGACCTGGGGGTTGTGGGTGAGAGGAGAGGGAGGGCTCCACCCATGGCCGGGCTCCACCCATGGCCGCTCCAGGTTTTGGTTCTCACAACCTGGTAACAGGCTTGTGAGGGTTCCCACCTGAGGGTGGCCAATATAAGCCTTGTGTGTTTAGGGCTGAGTGTCTCACCTGGGAGAGCAGACAGGGAGTTTGCTCAGAGACACTTGAAAACCTAAACTGTGAGTGTTGTGCTGTGCTTTTGTTGCTGGTGAGGGCATTAGGCCCTGCCAGGTTCTGGTAGTGAGGAAACTACCTGTGAAGTTAGTGCCCCGACAGGGCTAGGATTTATGTTTATGTTTTCTTTATGTTATTTCTGACATTGTACAATAAAGACTGGCGCCGACCAGCTTGTACTTGCATCCCGACTGGTGTGCTGCTTCCCTGCTGCTGTGTGTGTGTGTGTAAGAAAGGAGTCCTTCTACCCAGGAGAGGGAACCCCTAATCTGACTGTGTCACAATATGGTGGAGAATGCGGGCACCCACACACACTGAAGTTGCAGCAAGAGGAAAACTTTCCGTTTAAAAATTAAAGGGACAGACACCCAATTGGTGAGTGTGGAAATAACACTGTGTCCTTGGAGTCCCATAGAGGAGGCATCAGCCAATGCTCAGAGAGGCAAGGTTCAGCTTCCAACCTACACCCCAGGACAAAATGGAGGACATTATTAAGGCCATGCTCCAAGCTACAGCAGCTCAGCAGGGGACAAACAAACTTCAGCAGGAATCTACCAGAGTTCAGCAGGAGACTAACAGCCTTCAACAGGTCGCCATTGAGGAAACCCGCCAGGCCTTAGCGGAAAACAGCCAGGACATAAGAGAGGTGGTACAGCACCTGGTCGCCCGGCCCAGAGATGTTAATACTGGTCCTCCCACCACCACTCACTCCGTACGAGCCAGTCACTTCCTCCAAAAGATGACTTCGGGCGATGATGTGGAGGCCTATCTCGACGCATTTGAAAGAACGGCCGAAAGGGAGAGTTGGCCTAAGGAGCAGTGGGCAAGTCTGGTGGCACCTTTTTTGTCTGGGGAGCCACAAAAAGCATATTTCGACTTATGCCTGGCTGATGCCAAGGACTATAACAAACTAAAACAGGAGATCCTAACTCGCTTGGGAGTCACCACCTTTGTTCGTGCCCAACAGGTCCACCGCTGGGAGTTCCATATGGACAAGCCTCCACGTTCACAGATGCATGACCTCATCCATCTGTCCTCAAAATGGCTACAGCCCGAGACGCTGACGGGACCACAGATCGTGGAAAGGGTCGTGATGGACCGGTACCTGCGATCATTACCCGCGACTCTGCGCAAGTGGGTGAGCCATGCAGACCCTAAGTCTGCGGACCAGTTGGTCGAGCTAGTGGAGAGGTACGTGGCAGCTGAGGAGTATGCCCAACCGAGCCCCGATGGCACCCCAGCGAACTCCCACCGACTGTTCCAGGGGAGAAGGGTGCTGGGCGGTGGGATGTACCTAAGACTGAGGGTGTAGAACCTGGAGACAGGCCTGCCAGGCCAGGAAGGTTCTTGCCCCGTAAACGACTAGACATTAATATGATTCAGTGTTTCCGGTGTGGTGACTTCGGCCATATTTCCGCTAATTGTTCACTTACAACTGAACCTATGCAATGTGATACTGCTCATGTCTACCGCAGGGCGTCTTTCTTTGCAAAGACAGCCTGTACGGCTGACCGGCAGGCTGAGACTGATAAGCACATGTGTGTACTCACTGTAGATGGCAACCGAGTAGAGGCACTGTTAGACTCTGGTAGCTTGGTGACACTTATGAAAGCTGAGCTGGTGAACCCCTTGAGGCATAAGGGGAAAACTGTTGGTGTGACCTGCATACATGGGGATACTCGATGTTATGTTACTGCCGAGGTGAACATCGAGACACCATGTGGTTCGGCTATAGTTTCTGTGGGTTTGGTGCATGGTCTGATGTACGATGCAATATTGGGGAGAGACTTTGCTCACTTCTGGAAGTTGTGGGAAAGTCGTTTTGTTCCAGAAGTGAACAACCCCGATCCATTTGAGAAGGTTGTCGATGTAGTGGAGGAGGGAGTTTCTTCTGAGTCAGAGTTATTCCCTTTTTCTACTATGGTCGGCGAACTAGAGAATGCGGAGCGTGACGGTGGCCCGCCAACTGATGTGCCTCCCATTGAGGTGGGAAGTGTTGTTGGGCCAGTTGATCATCTGCCTGATTTAGAGGTCAGAAGAGAGGTCTTTGCCGTGGAGCAGTTGAATGACCCTACTTTGGTAAAAGCCAGGGAGAATGTAAAAGTAGATGATGGTAAACCCATAGACCCTGATAGTCCTTTGTCCTATCCCCACATGGCAATGTGTCAGGATTTGTTATATCAGGTGACTAAGAAGGGGGAAGATGTTGTGGAACAACTAATAGTTCCCAAAGCCTACAGAAGAACAGTGTTGGATCTGGCCCATGGTCATATAACGGCAGGCCATCTAGGGGTAGAGAAAACCACTGAGCGAATAGTGCAGAGGTTTTTCTGGCCCGGGCTTCATAAAGAGGTATCTGACTTTTGCGCATCCTGCCCTGAGTGTCAGTATCATGCTCCCAGACCACATTTTAAGGGTCCACTAGTTCCATTGCCTATTATAGAGGTGCCGATAGAGAGAGAGCACCTGGAACAGGCTCAACAGGCACAGCAGAGGGTATACAACCGCAATGCATGGTTATGCAGCTTTGCTCCTGGGGACAGAGTGTTAGTGTTGGTTCCCACTGTGGAAAATAAACTTTTGGCTAAATGGCAAGGCCCCTTTGAAATCTTAGAAAGAGTGGGACAGGTCAATTACAAAGTTTACCAGCCGGGGAAAAGAAAGCCGGAACAGATATACCATATAAATCTGTTAAAGCCCTGGAAAGATAGAACGGTACTGTCGGCCGTCCGAGCCCCTCCAGTAAGTCCAGGGCCCTTAGTTCCTGAAGTGACAGTGGCAAAAACCCTGTCGGCAATTCAACAACAAGAGGTCAAGGAGTTTCTGATCAGAAATAGGGTGCTGTTCTCTGACGTACCTAGGAAAACCTCGGTCGTTAAACATGACATCATCACTGACCCCGGGGTTAAAGTTAATCTAAAGCCCTATAGGTTACCAGAAGCACAAAGAGAATCGGTGTCGAAAGAAATTAAAAATATGCTAGAGTTAGGGGTTATTGAAGAATCACATAGCGAATGGTCAAGTCCCATTGTGTTGATTCCAAAGCCCGACGGGAGTGTGCGTTTCTGCAATGACTTCCGAAAGTTGAACAGTGTTTCAAAATTCGATGCCTACCCGATGCCACAGTGGAGAAGGAGGCGTTGGCCATAAAGTGGGCGTTAGAGGCTCTCAGGTGCTACTTGGTTGGAAGAAAGTTCAAATTGATCACTGACCATGCCCCTTTGAAGTGGATGTCCGAAAATAAGGACAGTAATGCGAGAATTACGAGATGGTTCTTGGCGTTACAAACTTTTAAATTTTCAGTGGAACACAGGCCAGGGGGCCTGTTGTCTAAAGCAGACGCGTTGTCACGCGTTCGTTGTTTGGGGGCTTCAGTTGTTCCGCCCCATAGGTCGAAACAAAGGGGGGGAATATGTGATAGGATCACTGGTAAAGTGGTCTGTGACAGGGACATTTATCCCAGATTCCTGTCTTATGTGTTTTAAATCCCCAGGAGAAAGTCTGCAGTGTAGCAGGCTTGAGTCTCGGCTTTTTGAAAAGCCGGTTTGGGACCTGGGGGTTGTGGGTGAGAGGAGAGGGAGGGCTCCACCCACTGCCGCTCCAGGTTTTGGTTCTCGCAACCTGGTAACAGGCTTGTGAGGGTTCCCACCTGAGAGTGGCCAATATAAGCCTTGTGTGTTTAGGGCTGAGTGTCTCACCTGGGAGAGCAGACAGGGAGTTTGCTCAGAGACACTTGGAAACCTAACTGTGAGTGTTGTGCTGTGCTTTGTTGCTGGTGAGGGCATTAGGCCCTGCCAGGTTCTGGTAGTGAGGGAACCACCTGTGAAGTTAGTGCCC
Source organism: Taudactylus pleione (assembly GCA_031769625.1). NCBI lineage: Eukaryota > Metazoa > Chordata > Amphibia > Anura > Myobatrachidae > Taudactylus > Taudactylus pleione. Next base: position 295,800 of record JAUIMM010001294.1, read on the forward strand.
CAACAGGGCTAGGATTTATGTTTATGTTTTCTTTATGTTATTTCTGACATTGTACAATAAAGACTGGCGCCGACCAGCTTGTACTTGCATCCAGACTGGTGTGCTGCTTCCCTGCTGCTGTGTGTGTGTGTAAGGAAGGAGTCCTCTACCCAGGAGAGGGAACCCCTAATCTGACTGTGTCACTATATATATATATATATATATATATATATATATATATATATACACACACACACAGTATATATGTCTGTCAGTATGGTGTGCTAGCGTTAAGAGGTACATTGTCTGTAATCCACAGCAATAATGTCCCCTAATTGTGTCTCATTGCAGACATCAGGACACCTCAGAGCTCTGTCTATAGTGATCGGTATAGATTACAGTATGTCACCCCTATAGTGACCGGTATAGATTACAGTATGTCACCCCTATAGTGACCAGTATAGATTACAGTATGTCACCTCTATAGTGATCGGTATAGATTACAGTATGTCACCCCTATAGTGACCGGTATAGATTACAGTATGTCACCCCTATAGTGATCGGTATAGATTACAGTATGTAACCCCTATAGTGACCGGTATAGATTACAGTATGTCACCCCTATAGTGATCGGTATAGTTTACAGTATGTCACCCCTATAGTGATCGGTATAGATTACAGTATGTCACCCCTATAGTGACCGGTATAGATTACAGTATGTCACCCCTATAGTGACCGGTATAGATTACAGTATGTCACCCCTATAGTGACCGGTATAGATTACAGTATGTCACCCCTATAGAGACCGGTATAGATTACAGTATGTCACCCCTATAGTGACCGGTATAGATTATAGTATGTCACCCCTATAGTGACCGGTATAGATTACAGTATGTCACCCCTATAGTGATCGGTATAGATTACAGTATGTCACCCCTATAGTTACATTAACCCCTATATCACGCCTGACAGATACTGCACTGTAGACAAGCCCCGTCCCATCCTATAACGATCTAGTAAGCCACCTGGCGCTCTCCAGACTCTTTGGGACTAAAGGTCCCATTGTAAATACAATCCACCAACATGCTGGCAGCTGGTACTGGGACTTGTAGTTCTCCAGCAGCTGGAGAACCAGGGGTTACTGTCAGTGACAAAACACACTTACTGCACTATTCAGAAGATGAAACATAAAGACAGCAAATAGCAAAAGTGATTTCTACGGCTAAGCAGCGTTCCCACCAGGCGCTAAATATAACATTAATTTTACAGCAAAGCAGCTCCTGGAACACAGGATGTTTGTTCCTCTGGCGCTGGAGCTTACACTCTATCTGGTGCTATATTTGGTCACAGACCTGCAATGAACCTGTGTGTGGTTAGCAGGAGGAAGGATTGTGCTGACTGGTGATTGTGCAGATAATGTGCCCTCTGTATGACGCTCAGCAAACTCCTTACTCCTGGAAACCTGAGATTACAGTACCCATAGCTGTGAGCTGAGATCCAGTCCCTGTTTCCACTACGGTCTCCAATAAGGTGAAACAGTTCTATGAACCAATTTACTAGTACAACAAATACTGCAGTGGTTCTCAAACTCGCTCCTCAGGACCCCACACAGGTCACATTTCCCTGGTCACCAGCAGGAGCACAGGTGTAATCATTACTCACTGACACATTTCCCAGGTCACCCGGCAGGTGCACAGGTGTATTCATTACTCACTGACACATTTCCCAGGTCACCCGGCAGGTGCACAGGTGTAATCATTACTCACTGATACATTTCCCTGGTCACCCAGCAGGAGCACAGGTGTACTCATTACTCACTGACATATTTCCCAGGTCACCCGGCAGGTGCACAGGTGTATTCATTACTCACTGACACGTTTCTCAGGTCACCCAGCAGGTGCACAGGAGTATTCATTACTCACTGACACATTTCCCAGGTCACCCAGCAGGTGCACAGGTGTATTCATTACTCACTAACACATTTCCCAGGTCACCCAGCAGGAGCACAGGTGTATTCATTACTCACTGACACATTTCCCAGGTCACCCAGCAGGAGCACAGGTGTATTCATTACTCACTGACACATTTCCCAGGTCACCCAGCAGGTACATAGGTGTAGTCATTACTCACTAACACATTTCCCAGGTCACCCAGCAGGAGCACAGGTGTATTCATTACTCACTGACACATTTCCCAGGTCACCCAGCAGGTGCACAGGTGTATTCATTACTCACTGACACATTTCCCAGGTCACCCAGCAGGTGCATAGGTGTATTCATTACTCACTGACACATTTCCCAGGTCTCCCAGCAGGAGCACAGGTGTATTCATTACTCACTGACACATTTCCCAGGTCACCCAGCAGGTGCACAGGTGTAGTCATTACTCACTGACACGTTTCTCAGGTCACCCAGCAGGTGCACAGGTGTACTCATTACTCACTGACACATTTCCCAGGTCACCCAGCAGGAGCACAGGTGTATTCATTACTCACTGACACATTTCCCAGGTCACCCAGCAGGTACATAGGTGTAGTCATTACTCACTGACACATTTCCCAGGTCACCCAGCAGGTGCACAGGTGTAATCATTACTCACTGACACATTTTAAAAGATCCACAGGTGGAGATAATTATTTCACTTGTGATTCTATGACGAGACCTGGAAAACATGCCCTGTTTGAGGTCCTGAGGACTGAGTGAAATACTGGTTTAAAATATGGGAAAAATAAGAAATGAGAGTTAAAGAATCTACGTGGGAAATAGACGGCACACGGGATCTATACAGCGCCGAGTACATTGTCGCCCTAGAGCCACTGACCTGTGTTCTCCAGGCTCTGGGATGCTCCAGTCCGTCCAGGACACAGGCAGATTCTCTGTGGGTCCATCAACACAACCAGTTACATACGATCCTCCCACAGCCACTACAGCAGAATAAATCCCTACATGTCCTCCGCTGTGAATATAGACCCTGTTAGTACCATAAATATATAGTACAGAAGTGGGGGACACATGCATGTACAAGGTACCCGCACCCCGCTTCTCCCTGTATAACAGCTGCCCCTCACATTCTCTGGGTTATACACAAGAGCCGTGATATATAATGCAGTGTATTGTAGCCCTGATCCTGAGGGACAAACTGTGTAAATGATAGTAAATATTGCAGGGAAATGGTTATTGGCAGCAGAGGCAGAATGGTACCATGTCACGCAATATGCTGGCGTTATATAACTAACTGCTAATCCATATACTGAGGGATCCCAAGCGCCCCCAGAGCTGGCTCCTATGCCCCCAACCCACCACTACATCCCGCACTCACAGCCTGGATGGAACGCTGGGACGATGCTCGGGAGCTGACTGTGTGGAAATTTGGATGGCTGGTGAGAAATGTGATCCAGGGGTTAGAGGAAAAACCTCTCCAGCTGCTGAGTCTGCGCCTCGCCCAGCACACGCTGCTCCTTCTCCCCTCCTCTGTGTAACACGGAGCTGACTGAAGTGGTCTCTGGCTCTGCAGAGCTTCTATGAGACGTGACTCACCCTGACTCAGGGCCCACATTTCCTGAGTCCTGTCTCTGACACCAGCCGGGCACAGGGCTCTCCCATTCACTGGCCCAAAAACATGTCCTCAAATCACTGGAGCTCTTTTACGAAGCACAAAATGGCAGCTCTGTGGCGCAAATGCAGCACTGGAGTCACTGCACCGAGATGTCAGTCTGGCACAAAGGTTTAAGGGCAGAATGTAAGCTCTTTCGAGCAGGGCCCTCTACCCTCTTGTGCTTCTCCCTACTGTAATTTAATTTATCTCTTACTAGCCACTAGGGCAACCAACACTTGGCTGCTTATGCGGGCGTTAATGTCACTAATATATCAATGTTTATCCATGTCCTGTATTGTATTGTAAGTCAATGGTTACTTTTTTGTCTATGTACTTTGTAAGGCGCTGCGGAACACTTGTGGCGCCATATAAATAAATGATGATAATAATAATAATAATAATAATAATATTTAGTCAGCAAATCTGCCCTTAGAATAGGGAGAAGCTGCTGTTTAAGGGCAGAATTAAGAGTCACTGACAGGGGCGGATTTTACACCCCCCCCCCCAGTAAAATCGCCACCTCAGTGATCTAGTTGCAGTCTGTGACTTCACTGGCTACACTGTGACTGTTAGCAGCTTCCCATTGGAAGCTCTGCCTGCCAGTCACATACACAACATGCAGCCCCTGGGGGAGGTGTCTCCTCCCCCCTGGTGTCTCCTCCCCCCTGCTGTCTCCTCCTCCAGGGAATGCCAGTCCGGGCTGCTATTAGCAGAGAGCAGCTTTCAATAGGAAGCCGCTCCTCTACATTTCAGCTAGCCCTACCCGGCTACGAGGGGCTATAGCCGACGCAGCCCCTAGTAGCTTTTGATATGCGCATGCTCCGATCCCGGCGCCTGTCAGCTCTATTACGCAGGTGCCGGGACTCAGCTGGGAGGTGAGGTGAGTGTCTCCCAGTTCTCCTCTCTCTCTGCAACGGCAGCCCCCCTTGTCCAAGAAATTATAAAAAAAATTTGTTTGTCCCTACAGTATTAACTTCACTAACATTAATTTCCAGTCAATAGTGACCACCTCACAATATTGTTTTCTCTAAGGCTGCAGCAAGCTGTTCGGCTAAACTAAATGACAGAGCAGCGACACAAACACACGGAAGTTTAAAAGAATATAGGACATCGCCACACATTGCCACACAGCACAGGATGGCAATTTAATAAACCATAAAAATGTTGTTGTCTATGCAAAAAGACAGTCAGCAATGCCCCAAACAGCACATAATGCAAAGAAAAGAGGTGAAAATATTGAATTGTCCTTAACAAACAATCACTTTAGTGACAGGGACTACCACTTTTTTGTCTGAAGTGCTTTGTTTGCTTGGTCCCTCATATAACTAGCTACCAATGGGTTTAAGGCAGCTAACAGTGCCATTAATGATCTCTACAGTGGCAATATGTCTTCATTCTCATCCTCTTCCTCACCCTCATCAGTGTTAACATCATCTTCACATAATATTAACTCATCCCGATGGAATCCACCATCATAGAAGTGTCTGTACTTTGTGTAATTGGCGGTAAAGGACTTCCTCGTGGATTTTGTAGTTAATTTTGATAGACATCATCTGTTCCACATTTTTATTCCCTACGCCAATTGCTGGCAAGGTTCCCGACTGTGCTGAAAACTCTTTCCGTGTACACACTGGAGGGTGGGCAGCTTAAGTAAAGCAAAGCCAGTTTGTACATGGACCTCAAAATTGTTTTTTTTGCCTCCCAGTAGTCAAAGGAACTGTCTGGCATGCTTATTTGCACACTAATTAAAATTATGCTCCACCATTCTATGGTTGGTAGCCTTTTCAGATTGCATTATGGTAGAGGTTTCACCAATTTTGGACAATTCTTTTAGACCTGACCAGATGTCATTGTTGTGTTGACACATCTGTATCATCAGTAAGTCTCTTGGGAAAGCTCAGTATTTTCCTGGCAGTGGCAGCTGCAGGAGAAACTGAAGGAGGAGATGTCATGTCATGTGCCACTTAAGCTTACAACTTGCTTGCCAGGAGCTCTTTGCATCTCTTAACATCTGTCTCAGTTGGAAATAAAGACAAGACATACAACTTAAACCTAGAATCAAGCACGTTCGACAAAATGTAATGATCCAATTTCAAAACATTGAAATCCCTTGAATCCTGGCAAAGTGAATAAAGGACTTGATCTACAAGTCCAAAAGAATCGCTTTGTTTCATCTCATCCTTCAGTTTCTCAAGCTGCTTTTCCAAAAGTCTAATTAGGGGAATCACCAGACTTAAACTGGCAGTGTCTGAACTCATTTCACAGGTGACTACTTTGAATGGTTTCAACACCATGCACAATTTGGAAAGTATTCTCCACTGCACTGGACATTACCCCTCCTCTACCTATGTCATGGCTTGTGGTGTAGTTTTGGATGGCTTGTTGTGTAGCTTTGGATGGCTTGTTGTGTAGCTTTGGATGGCTTGTTGTGTAGCTTTGGATGGCTTGTTGCTATTCCTTTATTCTCTGAAGCATATAAAGGGATTCATTCACTTAACACGTTTAGCTGGACAATATGCATCCATCTCCTTCAGAAGCATGTTCTTGTTGTCCTCTCAGAGCTCCTTATATACCCCTTTACTTAGGACAATGTACTAATCACAGGTGACATAACAAAGACGTCCATTCTTCATATAAAGATCTTTTTAAAATAAACATCCATTAATGTGAAGGTAACCTAACTTCTCATGTACATATAGAAGCATATTATTGTAATTAAATATTCTAAAAACATACTTTACAATCCACTCGTTATGTGTTTGTATGTAAATTATTACTTTGGTCCGGTCAAGTGATACTCTAAGACCAATCACTCCTGTAATTATTTGCGATGTTGCCTGGCAACCGTTCCAATGAGCCTGTCATCTGGGGACTCGTAATGTGTCTATATGTAAGTTATTGGTTTGGTCTGATCACGTGATGCTGTAGGACCAATCATGTCTCTCCTCTAACTGTTTGCAATGTTGCCCGGAAACTGCTTCAAATTAGTTTGTCATCCGGCGAATATATATAAACACTAATATCTCTACTTTCACCCCACCAGATATTCACAATATCTACAATTAAGCACCTGAAAAGAGAGGAAGGTAAAAAGAGAAGAGGGATTCTAATTCCGGAATTCACTCGATTGGTATTTCTATAGCTCAATATCAATAGGTTTCTATTTTCAACAAGGGGCCGGCTTATTTCTGACATCTGGCTCATACTCGCCGATCATGTGACATGTTGCTCGAGTTGTCTAAATACTTTGCCGAGCAACACATATAACAAACATAACATTATTACCATTTGGTTAGGATAAAAACCAGGTAGTAACAGTGACATTAATATAATGAATTCCAACTGACATAATAAATATATAGTTATTTTATTTAGTTTTAATCAAATCTCATATATATATTTGTGACAACTTGGGGTTATTAGCTTGGTAGATTGGTGTTAGTGGTGCAGTGATTAAGTGCAGAATTAGAGTCCACACACTGCATTCCAGGAAACAAATGCAAAAAAATGGTGCTTTTACTTCAGCATGGACATCAGGGAACACAAATAAAATAACAAACAACCTAGCCCTTTCTTAGGGCACTAGCTCACCTCTTGAACCCTCTCTATAGAAGCAGCTAATCTGCATGAAGATCTCTCACAGTCTCTGAGATTTGTGGACCTTCCTGCCACATGTAGGATTGGACACTGGCCTCCTGGCCTAGTATAGCTTTCTCATCTTGTTGGCTGCCGCCTCTCACAAGGACAGTGCGGAGGTATATGGATCTGCCTGCCTCCTTGCAGGTATAATCCTGACCACCTGGTCTGCTTCACTCACACTGCAGCCCCACCTGGACTGTCTGGCTGTGTCCACCAGAAGCCTCACCTGGGCTCTGGTCATACGGGAGGCATTATACATCTTCCCACAAAGCTTTTCTAGTCTGTGTGGGCGGATCTCCCCTGCCCCACACAGAATCTGCTGCTCACCAGTGCTACCTCTGGTGATACTGCCACATATCCCCCTCCCCAGCTTGAAACCCCTGGGTTCAGCTACATGGGACGAGGCATTCTCATTGCGAAGTCCCTCTTCACTCTCCTCATGAGGGAAATCCACAATCATCCAGACTCTGGTAATTTCTGGGGGTCGCATCCTCCAAGTTCCGGAGGTAGTTTTTCTCCTTACTTTTTTCCTCACTGTATGGTACCAATGGTGGTACTTGCTTTCTTTATGCAGTACTTGAGGCTCACCCTTGGGTACCGCAACAGGCATTACGAACTTGAAGTACTTTTTTCCAAAGCGACACACTTCCTCTTTACTCTTGCCACTTAAACCTACTAAAGGCACATCTGTTGGCCAACTTCTACTTGACCCATCTTTAACCTGCAGCCTTGAAGCCCTGTATTGGCTACTGGCATACTTCACTGATGGCCCCTTGGAATAAGAGGAGCTAACAGTATCCTGAGAGTCACCAGCTTCACAACTTCTGGACCTTGGCTTTATGTCAATAGACCATGTACTGGCACTGTCACCCTCATGCTCCGGACTCTCATGTCCACATAAGTTACTTGAGTGTTTACTCCATTGATCCACAGACTTGATCTCACGGCTTTGTTGGCTATCTGCCACTTCATATACATGAGAATTACTATTCACAAGACTGTTACCATTAACTGCCTCTAAGGTTCTGTTTTCCACTGCAAAAATGCATGACTTGGGCACATTCACATCACTGTGGTCATATAGTGACATCAGAGTCTCATCTTTGGAAGCCATCAAAATATCTGTAGACTTCTGTACATCTTGTACCTTTGCCTCATGGGTTATGTGACCACCAACCATATACGTTAGTTCTTTATTGCCAACTTAAGACATGGTTTTGCAATCCGGACCTGTGCCCCTTTGGGAGGACTCACACCCTCAGCTATTACTGTAAGCTGAAAGTCACTGCAAGGAATCTCATCCACTTGGAATCTTTAACTGGTCCTGTGTACTTAGCAGACACTTCTCAAGGTTCTCACTCTGTTCTTGCAACTTCCAAGTCCTGCCATGGGCAAGGTTAAGCTCTCTCTCTTCAAAGATTCGCTTTGCTCTGCGGCTTTATGCAGACTTTCCTCCAGGAATACATTTCTTTCCATCAGACATTCTGAAACTGCTCTAGCTGCAGCTAAATTGGATTGGAGAGTTTGTACTTGCTCCTTACAGCTGACTTTAAGATGGACCATCTCCATCTCTTTTCCTTCATGGTCAGTTTTCTACTGAGCGCGAGTCTGCAGCATCTGGAGATACTTTTCTTTTACTTCACAAAACTTTTTAGCCAGAGAACTTTTCTCCAGTTCACAATCTTTAAACTTTACTTAAGTGGACACAATTAGAGTCTTTTCCTTTTAACACCAGAGTCAGATCCGCCACTTCCACTTGCGTGCGCTCTACATCACTCCGATGTCTCTGGGCACATTCTTTCAACTCTTCTACTTCCTGCTGAAGTACCACACACATTTGCTGCAATTCAACAATATCACGCTGTAATATGTCATTCTTTGCTAGGAGCACATCATTCTCATACTTTGTAACACATTGGAAAAATTTAGCTTCCTCAAGGTGTTCAGACATAGCTGCCAATTTGCGGTCTGTCTCTTTAAGAACTTCACGTTTTTTCATTTCTTCCTGCTCAAATGCCATTTTCAAAGAGGACAATTCACTCTGTAATTTCTTTTCAGCTTGCCATGAAAATTTCTCTCATCAGCTAATTGTTCCATTAAGTCATCAACCTTCCCAGCAAAATACGCATTACCTTCATTCAAAACTTTACGCATATTGTCAAATTCTTCCAGGCTGATGTAGTCCTTTCTGGCCGGTCCTTGCACCATACCCTGACCACTTTCTTTTTGGGCCTTGAGATTTGCCCACTGCTGCTTGTTGGCTTCTTGCAGAGCGGCTGTAGCCATCCGCAAGGCCTTCACCATGTCATCCATGTTGTCTCAAAGTGTAAGAGTGAAGCAGAATTTGACTTGTCTAATAATCATTGGATGACGCCTTCATGGGGAACATGGGACAACAGTCTTTTCATCCACAACAAATTGGGTGTCTGTCACCGAGGGTTAAATGTTTTTTTTTTTTTAGTACACAGATTTTAACTTGCAACAGTTGGCTTTCAAATATATATACTTCACAACATAACACATCACCTGCTTTGGTTGTTACTTGCACCAACTTTGATTACAATGAACAGCATATAACAAGTCTCTTTCCCTTTAATTGCAAAAGGAAAAGTCTAGCACACCTTGAAATTAACGAGCAGGTCCTGAGCATTCAGCAGAATAAACACTTTTCCTTGCTGGTTTTCAACATTCGAGGATACACACCTTTCTCTTCACAGACACAGAATATACTAGACCGTGCTCTGACGTAGCCAATATATCTTGTGTATGGAACTCCATCTTCAAAAGAAACATTCGAAAAGTTAAATAAGGACAATGGCCCTCATTCAGACCCACTCGCAAGCGGGCGCACGTACGTTAGGCGTACGTACAAAAATATTTAAATTCAATGGCTCGCTCGTATTTTCGTTCGCATCTAAAATTCCTCCCTAAACTCTGACGACCCCTCCTCTAACTAACGAGCGTACGAAATAGCGAGCGTACATCCCCGAAATGGCTTGAAAGGAACGCACGCACAAGTATAAACCGGAAGTGGCCATGTCAGATGTCGATTACCTGCTCCTTTATTCTGCCTACCTCCATCAATCGTATCATGCCAATCAATGTATCAATTAGCTTAATTGTTTTTTTTTTTTCAACACAATGCAAGAAACTTTACTCTTGTCCGTGTTTGTGTTTACCCGCAGAATACGTACGGATGGAACATTCGCTTTTATTGTTCAAAAAACATGTGAACCACAATTAAACAATTGTTCTATTGCTGTGGATCCCCGCATATTTCCCTGGGTTCATTTCTTTATGTAAATTTGCTTACGCATGTCACTGCATCAAGCCTATCATAACTCTCCAGAGATTTCTGGCCCTGTCGAACACATGACTCATACACTAACCAATAAAATTGCTCCTGTTAATTTCCAAAATACATTAGCCAATCAGAAAATTTTTACACACTTTATCAAAAATGATTTTTAAGAAAAACACCATTGCCATCATGAGAGCCTCCGCATTCACCAGGCGCGAGCTGCTGGTGCTTACGGAGGTCATGGATCGCCGGATCACCAGCCAGCCTCCACCCATCACCAACCGGCAGAAGCGCTCCGCGTATGCGGAGGCACGGTCCCGCCTGCGGTCCTTCGGCTCACGCCGCAACATCGGGCAGCTGGAGCGCAGGTGGTCCGACCTGCAACGGCGAACGCCCCGCTTGCTGGCATGCTTTCGCATGCAGATACTGGAAAGTAAGTGTTATGTATTGTGGTTTTCATGTTTGTGTTTGTGGGGCAAACTGCGTGTGCATGTTTTCCTGTCTGTCCTATTTATTATTTGTACTCATATCTGCGTGTGCATGTTTTCCTGTCTGTCCTATTTATTATTTGTACTCATATCTGCGTGTGCATGTTTTCCTGTCTGTCCTATTTATTATTTGTACTCATATCTGCGTGTGCATGTTTTCCTGTCTGTCCTATTTATTATTTGTACTCATATCTGCGTGTGCATGTTTTCCTGTCTGTCCTATTTATTATTTGTACTCATATCTGCGTGTGCATGTTTTCCTGTCTGTCCTATTTATTATTTGTACTCATATCTGCGTGTGCATGTTTTCCCTCTATTTCTGATTTATTCATTCTACTCCTATTTGGCTTATTTTTTGGGTTGTGTTTTTTTTTTTAGTTTTGGTCCCCGGATTTGTCCATAAACTAACCGCAATTTCTTTGACATATTTTAGGGGGACAGCCAAGACTCCGCCGTCACCGTCCGTCCAGACGGCGTTCCCGGCCACTATCCCCAACCCCCAGCCAACACTCCACCCCAAATCTTTCCCCTATTCCCCACTCCTCCCCATCCTTCCCAGACCCTCTCCCAGAAATGTCGGGCCTCCTTCCCCTCCGTCCCACTTCCCCCTCTCCTCCACCCACCCCTCTTCCAATTACCCCCTCCCCGGAGTCCATCATAACTCCTCCCCATTCTTTGGGGAATGACGGATCCTCCGAGGAGGATCATGGAGGCATTTCCGGAGCTCCCGTTTTGGCTCCCGGTATGTTTTTATTTTGTTTTTTTTTAAATCACAAACTGTTTGTATGTAATCATGTGTCGTGCCTTTCTTCGTGTTTTTGTGGCTTGACTTTTGGTGATTTCGCAGTTTGCCTTTACCTCTTCCTGGTGATTTCAACATACACATATCACACCTGTGGGAATTTGTACATAGGCCTTGTATTTTTGGCAGCACCCCCTTTTTTTATTTTTTTTTAGGTTTAGGAGTGATTTTGTTGTGTTTTTGTTTTTTTAATGTGGATTCCCTATTGTTGTATTAACCCACACACTTTTCTCACCCACAGAGGAACAGAGGCGTCGGCAAGAGGTGGCGGATTGTGTTGGCCAGATGCGGCAACATGTAATCGGCATTCTGGTGGGCCTCGACCGGCTGTCTGGCCTCCTTCGCCAGTAGTTTTTTTATTTTTGTTAACTTTTCAAAATAAATTTTTTCATACAAATATACGTTCTGGCTCATTTTTTAAATCCAAAACCAAGATAGTTTAGCCTGACATAAGTAGACTGTTCCTGCAAGGATTTCCCTTTTTTAAAAGTTAGATTGTGTTTTGTCTTTGTATGTCAAACAGACACAAGAAACACATAACAGTAACAATGTCATTTCCCTTTTTGGGTGTAGTGTCAATTACATATTTCTAAATTTTACAGGTTCCTAGTTGGTGCGCAAGCTGCTTAGGCCAATCTTACAAATCCCAAGGTTGGGCCAGGCTTCCTTTTGGTGTGGGTTTGGAAGCTGAAAACATATTTCAGTTTAGCTCAACTGGCGTCAGTACTGGATTACCCCTTAGTCAAATGTAACTTGTGTTAACCTGGTTACACTTGCTGTTAACGTCCCAAAAAAGGAAGACCATTTCACTCTCCAAACATTTATTCACAACATAACAGAGAAAACAAAGTGGTCACTCCCAAAAAAAGAACACAGTGATAAATTCAAATACAACACATACCAAGAAATAATTAAATAAAAACAAAAAATCAAGAACTGGTTGACGAAGGACCATGCCAACATGATTCCACAAACATGGCGTTGCGATATGGGTTCCAGAATATATGCCCAAAAGGACCAGATCCAGGTTTGGTAAGGGTAGCAGGAAGTAGTGAGCGTTGGAGTGCCAAAGATTATGTGAACAAACAGAAGATGGTGAGAAAAAAATCACAAAATTAGATGTTCGCAAACAAACACAAACACATTAGGTATAAACACTGTAGTTTTGTTACAACTTACCTAAAAAATCTGGCCACAACATCATCGCGTATGGCCCCCCCACATACTGACCTCCGACCAACCTCGGGGGGGCCATCCTCAGGTAAGGCATCCTCTGGCTGCATTGGGACACCACTCCTTATGGCAATGTTGTGAAATATCCCACACAGGACCACAATTTTAGACACCATATCCGGCACATACATGAGCTCGCCACCAGAGCGGTGGAGGCATCTGAATCGGCCTTTTAAAAGGCCGATACAGCGCTCCACCACTTGCCTGGTGGCTGTAAGTGCGGAATTATACGCACTTTGTGGCCCTGGTGTGGGAGCCAAATAAGGAGTGAGCAGCCAGGACATGCAAGGGTATCCACTGTCTCCTGTGAAAAAAAATAGACAACATCAGGAACACTGTGTATCAAGCTTAACATTGTTATGTACTAAAGGTCTCCACTTACCCAGAAGCCACGCATCACCAGCTTGTAGGTTGGTTAATTTCTGCCATATCCCTGATTGCCGGATGACGAAGGAGTCATGAGCACTTCCTGGTAATTTAGCATTCAGGGACAGGATCTGGAGGGAGGCATCACATACCACCATTACATTCAGGGAGTGATAGTGTTTACGGTTTCTAAATATTGCCTCCAGCCGTGCTGGAGGCTGAAGTGGTATGTGAGTACCATCCACAACCCCTATGATGTGTGGGAAGCCAGCTATTTGGTAAAAATTGGCCTTGGCCACACTAAGGGCACCCATATCCAAAGGCATTTTAATAAAATGATGGAGGTGCTTGAAAAGTGCCTCCATCACTGCCCTCAGGATCCAAGAAAAGGAGGATTGGGAGATGCCCACCACTATTCCCACCGTTGTTTGAAACGATCCTGAGGCACAGAAATGTAACACCGCCATAAATTGCGTCAGTGGTGGTATTGCTGTTGGACTGTCAATTTGCCGCTCAAGATCACTTTCTATTAATGAGAGAGTGTCTATGATGATTTTGGGAGGTAGACAGTAGCGTCTTAAAACCTCATCATCGGGCATTCCAAAAAGGGTGACACGTGTTCGAAATATCTGGGGCCTTGCATGCCTACGATGCCTACGCCTGGGACGAGTTTGAGGTTGGTCGTCTTCCGGGAGCAGGGCCAGAACAATTCGCCCCAGATCTACCTGAAATTCAAAGTTTACAATGTAAGGCTTTTGAGCCACCCCAAAAGTAACATAAAACAACTTAGCTTTATGATACCATCCATAGCTGCTTACATGCCGGGGTATTGTCATGATACGTATAAACTGTAAAAAAGCCAAAAATGAGACATCAAAAATTTAGAGGGTGATTTTATGTTTGTCAAATTGGTGCAAGCCAACACATAAAATAGGCGAAACACACATTTGGCCATCGATGAAAACGACATTGCACACCGTACGTCAAATAGGGGTCAAATGGACCCCAAAAATGGAAAAGGGAAAAGCAAAACTGATTTACATGATGAATAAGCCTCGAAAAATGCGTTAATTATTTCGCAAATGCAAGTCACTACACCAACAGTCAAAAATGCGTTAATTATTTCGCAAATGCAAGTCACTACACCAACAGTCAAAAATGCGTTAATTATTTCGCAAATGCAAGTCACTACACCAACAGTCAAAAATGCGTTAATTAGTTCGCCAATGCAAGTCACTACACCAACAGTCAAAAATGCGTTAATTAGTTCGCAAATGCAAGTCACTACACCAACAGTCAAAAATGCGTTAATTATTTCGCAAATGCAAGTCACTACACCAACAGTCAAAAATGCGTTAATTAGTTCGCCAATGCAAGTAATTTAGCAAGTAATTGACCTACAGTCAAAAATGCGTTAATTAGTTCGCAAATGCAAGTCACTACACCAACAGTCAAAAATGCGTTAATTATTTCGCAAATGCAAGTCACTACACCAACAGTCAAAAATGCGTTAATTAGTTCGCAAATGCAAGAAAAATAATGGACTTACCAAAATCGAATATATAAGATTTCCCTCAAAAAGGTCTTTGGGTCCGAAAGCCAAAACAAACTAAAATAGATGAAATTAGTGTTAAAAAAAATATATCAAACAAAAAACCAGAAGTAGACACCAATTGGCCACAAATTAGACTGCACAAAACTTACCAAATCAGGAAACGATGGCAAAAAATAAACCAAAAAAATGCGAACGGAAAACCAAAACAACTGTAGCAAACCAAAAAAAAACCAAACACCGCCAAATCCTCCAACCGCAAACAACAAAATCCAACCAACTTAACCGCCAACAATCCAACAACGCAACCTCGACTCCACACACACCAAGCCATAAATAGTGTTTATTTTCCCGCACAAATTAAGGAGGAATCATAGGGACGCACAATCAATGATGCGGCCGCAAACTAAGGACGCATGTATAAATATGTCACGAAATCACATTTAATTTCTGGTTGATTTCATTCTGGAAGCAGAGACATGGCTTCAGACCAGGGAAACAATGGCCAAAATTGCGGCGGTAAGGCCTTCATGCATTTTGTCTCAATGATTCTTTTAAAACATAATATTGTGCAAGTTGTGAAGTGGCTAAATCTGCATATTTACCCAAATAGGTGAGGAGGATGACATGGAAGAGACTGCTGGCCCCAGTCAACCCGCCAAAGCTGCCAAAAAAAAAAGGCAGCCACATTTCACAAGCAAGGAGATGGAGGTTTTGATCCAGAAGTGCGTTGACATCCTGCCCCAGGCAGCCAGGAATATGAGCCAAAGCCAGAAGTGGAGAATGTGGGAGGAGGTCGCCGTTGCTGTCAATAGGGTGGGTGATTATGTCCGTCTAGCCCGGGATGTCAAACGGCGGTAAGTAAACACTTTCCCATCCTATAAACAAACCCCATTGTAAAAAAAAGGATAATGGTTCCAATTTCATTCCACAGATGGGCAGACTTCAAATATCGTCTCAAGCAAAAACTTGCCGACAGGGCTAGGCATGCAAGGGGGACAGGTGGGGGTCCCACCCCTGTGTCATTGGAGTTGACAGACTTAGAAGCGCTGGCACAGGGGTGTGTGCAGGCTGTGGAGGTGTTTGGCGTGTCCAACATGGATACGGACATGCCAGACTTTGCGGCTCCTCATGTTGGCCAAGGTAAGTCTTGTGATGTCACCAACTCTGAAATGCTATTGTGCCAATATGTAGATTCTAATGTGAGTCTTTTCGCATTTTTCCTAAAAGAGACACAGGTGGATGAGTCTGCTCCAGAGGGGAGCCTTGGCCGCAGAATTTCTGCTGGCTCTGCAGGGGAGGAACCAGTACATCCGGCTGAGGACCCTGCAGAAGCCAGTCCAGGGCGTGCCCCCTCGCAGGCAGTGGGCCTCCTCACAGAACTCAATTTTAAATCGGATTTCCATACGGAGATTCTGCAAAGGATGGACGCCAGTCTGATACGGGTGGCTGAGGCCCTGGAGCAAAATGCTGCGGCCAACGTGACCATTGCTCAGGCCCTGGCGGAAAATACCAGGGCCAACATCCGCATCGCCGATGCCCTGGAGCAGCTCGTTCGCCAGCACATGGTGGAGCCGACCTCCCTTCCTGCCGGAACATCCGGATCCTCCACCTCTGGCACAACATCAGCCAATCCTCCAAATGTGCCTAGCCCTGTGCCTAGTCCAGAGGCCACAACATCTGCCTCTGGACAGGCCAGCCCGATGGCATCCCGGACCCGGTCTGGCGCCCACCCTCACCCAGCCAAACGGGCGAGAAAACGGTGACAGCAATGGCGACTTTTCCCACACTCCTTCTGTGCTTGGCTCATATTCCTTTCTGGTCAAAACTTCCCTCTCCTTTCTTGTGAAATGTTTTTACATTTGGTATTTACGTTGATGTTACCAGTTATGGCTTTTTATTTTTTTTTAACAAATATCTTTGCCACAAAAAAAAGGCAACAAAATATTAGGCCAATTTGTTTGTGTTTAAACAATAAATTTAAAACAAAAAACTGACATTGTATTGTGACATTATTGTCCAAATGGGTTACATTTAATCCTGGCCCTAAAGGCAAAAACTGACCCTCTTAAAAAAAAAAAAAGGCCTCTTTAAGGAACGTTTAAAAAATCACATAGCGATGCAAATTCCACAGTAAACCCAAAAAAAGGGGAGCTAATTAAAACATGATGACATTATTGTTACAATAGGCCATAACCAACAAATTGTGGCCAAAATAAAACACCCAAAATGTACGCTAATTGATTGTGTAATCATGACATTAGCAGCTCTGATTTCCACCTGCGTACGCTTTTGTGCTATCCCAATAAACTGCTTTCCAAACACATACCAAGCCGGTTTTCAATCCAACACTAATTACTTTACTGACCAGCCGCGATTAATCGCAGCACCATCGTTGAGTCCCGGGACGGAGGAGAAGGCCATCGCCAATGTGGTCGAGTAATCCTGACCCTAAGCTGTGCGAGCATTTTGAAGGGAAAGCGGATGTTCCAGTGACGTATGAGACGGTCCGAACACATTTGACGTTCGCATCTGCTAATGTATGTACGCCCCAAAAACGCCTCGCCACGCCTGCGTTTTTTCATCTCCACCCCCGTCAACACCCAAAAACGCCCTGTTCTGTCAATCACATTTGACATGTCACTTCCTGTACGCTATTTTAGGAACGAGAGAAAAAAAGCTCGCAATCTGCCGTACGCACATGCGCAGTGTAACACCGACGCATGCGCGGTTAGTCAACATCGGAACGCAACGAGCGTACTGTTGTTAACGTGCGGCTCTGAATGAGGGCCAATGATTCCTGCTTCATTAGTTCAATACAATCATGATCAGAAAAATAAAAAGTTTGTATATTTTCAGTGTCCTCCTTGATACTGTCACTATTTACGTGTATATTATCTCTTTACTCTCCCATCTTTTGAAACCTGCAAAAGTAATGATGACGCAGGGTTTCGACATTGTACCTTTAAGAGTGACATTACTTGTACAACAAAGCTACTTTGTATTTTGTAAGCTTAACAACAGATAAATGCTTTCTTTAAGCTTTCGATTTTATAGCTTCATGTGATACTATAAGAGTTAAGTGATGTCCTAACACTATGTCAGTGTCACGGCCAGGGTTTCTCGGCATGGTGGTCACTGGGTATTACCTGTGAGATCATTGTGGCGAGGGGTCCCTGGCAGCGGTGCTGGTGTTTGGTGAGGGGCATTGGCTGTGCGTGGTTCTGTGCGGGCACATTGTCACTGAGGCCTGGTGGTGTTTCCGTTCCATTTGGCATGGGCGCCGCCATCTTGCCTCAGGTCATATGATTCAAGCTGTCCAATCCTGGTGGGTCATGTGCTCTTTATAGCCAGTCACAGCGCGGCACTTGGTATTTAGGAAGGTCCAGAGCCTTCATTCATTGCCAGTGCAACGTGTTTCTCAGCTGCGGCTGAGAGAGAGTACCTGTGCCTTACCTGTCTGCCTGGAAGCGCTACTAGCCTGTTACCTTGCCTGCTGCAAACCTGCTGGACTCACCCTGCACCCTCCATTTACCTTTCCCCTGCCTGAGTACCTGAACCTGCTGTTCCCCTGCACCTTGCCTCACACTCTAACTCCAGCTGGACTTCATTCCCTCTGCCTGCACTTTATTACAGCTCACTATACCTGCATACTGGACATTTCCTGCCTGTCACTATCTGGACATTCTCCCAATGCTTCACCACAGTTATCAAGTGCACTTTAGTGCTAAACCTGGACTTTTTATTTTGCCATTCCTATGTCTGCTAAATCACTTATTAAAAACTCCACCTTTTTATTTAAATCTGCTTCTGTGTCTGCTCCTGTCACCACCCCGGGTCCACAACAAACCCAGACCTTCACAGTCAGCACTTAACAGTGTCTAGGTGACAAGAGTTTCCATGTGATTGTTCAAGGACCCCCTAAGCATGTGAGTTAGACTCATGACTAAACAGTATAAATGGCTTACTATAATCAGGTAAAACCAATGCTGATGCATTCATAATAACTTGTTTTACAACATAATACATTTCAATTAATTCATGTTAATGCAAGGGGATCCTGTTGTATCAATCCCTTGTTTGCATTATACAAAAGTTACAATTTATTTACATAAAGTATTCATTCCTTATTATATGCAAATAAGCTCATAAAGGCTTTAGGACATCTGCCTTCTGAATTACACTGATATATGATGTCTTAAAAATTAACTTTTTGGCTGTATGGATTGCAATTTATCTTTAAATACTTTAGAATTTTGTTTTACTTGTGCAGAATACTCAATAATACTATTATTTCATGCAAACAATTTTGCTCTGAATTAACACTAAATCGTCCACATATCGTATAACGATTATAATTGCACTGGCAAACAGCCAATCCCTTCAACATGAAGACTTGCAGCACAGCCTTGTGGCAGTT
Organism: Taudactylus pleione; assembly: GCA_031769625.1. Lineage (NCBI taxonomy): Eukaryota > Metazoa > Chordata > Amphibia > Anura > Myobatrachidae > Taudactylus > Taudactylus pleione. The sequence goes on from JAUIMM010001294.1 coordinate 315,174, forward strand.
CTTTTATTAGGGACCAAAGGCAGCAAAACACTATAAGGTGAGTGATATGCCATTCAACAAGGTTGCAGATTAGGTATCGTTAGTGTATTAAACCTGTAACCTATTAATCTCTCTTAAATTTTGAATTATCTTAAAGGAGGTCGATCCATCTGCATTTGGGGATTTCCGTTTAATAAGGAATAGAGGCAAGTTGCAACTGGAACGGCATTCCCTAAATACCCCTACTTTCATGCAACCTACTTATGTGGTTACTTGATCTCATCTTAAAGGATATTGTTTAATTGGCCACACATCTTAGCTTTAAGTTTGATTTAAATGGGCAGTAGCCTTATATCTATTTTACCCTGTGCCCGTACATATCAGGGACTCTAGCAAAACGTCTCATTTCAGTAAAGATTTTCAATGTTAACAACATTAATGAGATCTCTTGATGCGTGTTACTTGTAACAAAGGCTATTCTTCTAAGAAGTCTTGGTTTGGAAGCTAAAATCGCTTCCCCATCTTTGTATGTTATTGTAGCATTTAATGCTGACAATAGATCTGCCTGTAATAGATTAGGGCAGGCAGTCATCTGAGACTATTACACCACTATTTACTATAATCTGCAATGGATTTGTCTTTTGTAAATACTGCATATAACCATCTAGGCCAGTGGCCGGGACTACAGAGGAGGTCAAATGTTCTGGTGAGATTAATTTGAACTGAATAACATTTTTAGCAGCACCAGATAGATACAATATATTGCAGGACTCTATGACTTGTCATATGGGGGAGATGTATGAAGCCCAGAAGCGGTATCAGTGCACGTTATGTACTGCTTCTCCCCGATGTATGATCGGGGGTCTGGGCGGTAAATGACAGGGGTGCATAGCGCCCCTGTCATTATCGGCGCTACTATCTACAAGAAAGCAGCGCCGAGCGGCAGGGCCATGTATGAACGGTCATAACGCATGACCGTTCGGCCAGCTGTAGCAGCCTGGCGCTAGCCTATCCCCACAGCAGGGACAGTGCTGTCCCTGCTGCGGCGGCTGCCGGCTCCAGGGCTCCACGCGATACTTGCGAGATCCCGCGCATGCTCAGTGGAGCCGGCCGGCACAGAGACACAGCGCGTCAACACTAGGCTGATGCGCTGCTGTCTCTAACGGTAGAGCCGGAGGGGGGAGTTAACGCTCCCCATCTCCTGCCGATGAGATGTAAGTAGTGCTTCCTACATCGCCTCGGAAAAGAGGCGAAGCGTTATAGCGGCATGGTAAGTGCCGCTATAATACATCTACCCCATTGAGAGGTAGATGATTCTGAGGGCTACAGTATCTTCCTATGATTGTTTGGCTATGCGTGTTCTATTCTAATACACATAGGTTTACTGAGGTGAGGACAATCCTTATGTTATTAATGTTACCTTCTCAATAATTGTTACATTTCAACACTTCAATGTTACAATCCAACTTACTCATTATGGGTAACATATATAACCTAATAAGTCCTTGTACAGGACTAAGGAAAAGGTGGACAGCATTACTTACACTGTCCCTGTAATACCATAACCATACAACACTCATACATATTCACGTAGTATCATTAAAATAAATGTCAATAGCAAAAATAAAAACACCTTTTGCAACAAAACAAAGGTTCATATAATAATAAAAACAACTTGTGATTCGCTCGCTGGCTGTGAAATGACAAAACTCAGCATATACGGAGATTTGTCACCGAGCTTTTTATGAACAATGATGTCATACTTTCCAATCTCTGAATATCTCATTAACATCACATTTAAGTGTCATTGAATATACACCTTCATTTATGTATCGTTTATGTTAATTACTTCTTAAGCTCATTCATTCTCATTTATGGATTGTGACATTTTGGCAAATCATCATTTTCATTCTGCAGGTCCTTTGCATTACAAGCTCTGTGCACACTTCTGTGCACTCTTCCTCCTCCAATGTCTTAAAGGGAGATTGTCAGATCTCAGACACACAATAACTAAAACGTCAGCATCTGATTCAATATCAATTTCTTTTAAAATGTAACTATAACATTGTATGGGCGTCCCCAAACACGTAGGATTAATCTGAAATATTTAACACATTACGGAAATCTACCTTTTGCCATTTTTACATGAAATCTTTACATTTAATATCATGCACAATTTAGCACTCTCCACAATGTAATAGAGCATGTTCACATTTCTATGTATTTTTCTTCTAGTTTTCGGTATCTTTCTGGGATCAGTATATGAGACCTTTAGTTTACAACCTCTATAATTTACAGCACCACAATTTCAAATCATCACATGCTTTATAGTCTATATCAGGGCGTAGCTACTTATTTTTAGCAATATTCTTTACTGAACAATTTAGGCCTTCTAACCTTACAGAGGTTTCTTTAAAATAATCCTTAAGGTACATACAATTCATTTCTTATTTCCTTTTCTTGTGAATCTTTCTTTAACAAGATCCGGTTTACCACTTTTAGCGAATTCAAAGTTACTCTTTATGCAGGAGCCATGTAACTTGCGTATCTGTTATAATTTTAATTGGATCAAGTGGGCCATTTCCATTCTTTCTGTCACCCAGGCCCTGACACTGAGCCAGATTCAGACCCGGTCGCAAGCGCTGAGCGCTCGCAACCGGGTCGATGGTGGCCCAGAGCGCATGCGCACGACGGAGCCGGCTCAGTCGTGCGCATGTGCGAGACCCAGATAGCGACGGGCACTCCGTCACTCTGGGTCTCGCACCAAAGGGGGCGTGCTGTCGATGTTGAGTGACAGCACGCCCCCTTTGGTGGGCGGGATGGGGGGTGGCTGCCCAAATGGAGGCGTTCCCATGGGAACGCCTACCATTTGGAGGCGGCCCCACTGACATCACTAGTGATGTCAGTGGAGAGATTCCGGCTCTGTTAGAGCGAAAATCTCTCTGGGGCTTGCGGCAATGAGATCCTACCACAAGGGTCTCGTCGCAAGCCCGATGACCATCATCAAGGCCGCTCGCAATAGCTGTGGGTGGTCACCCACAGCTATGCGAGCGGCCAATAGGCCGATCCAAAAAAAAAAAAAGACCGGCCCTGATTCAGAGCGAGCGGCTCTGATTCAGGCCCACTGTACGTATAATATCCATGGGGGTTTGACAGCTGGACAGATGCTTACTGTCCGCAATACCCATTTCTGTGGGTTTTACAAAGCCCTGTCTGTGGGTCTACCAACCTCTATTCTGAGGGCCTACCAAACCCTATTCTGAGGGCCTACCAAACCCTATTGTGTACCTGGTAAGTTTTACCAAAACTATACTCTATACTCGGTACTTCTATTTAGAGGAAGAAACCAGACACAGATTCTTTTGTACCATTTCTGTTACTAAAGAGGGTCTCCTTAGTAGTCCTGGGCATACTATGACCGTACCTTTGGGATATAGATTGATTGGCAAAGTTGTTATAAACAAATCCCAATACTATAGTCTGGAGACAATCTCCATCAATATGGCAATCTACCAATAAACAAAATATACTTTTATGTCTATTCACTGTGGAAATATAAAGATCACAAGATGTATCAAAGGACAATACTTATGCTAATCAGGGAAACCAATTATCAGACTGTTAAACACAATAACACATTTACATTTCTCATATGTAAATCTATAAGGATTATAATCTATACATTTTTAAAGATTCATTGGACGTCATTCCATAAAATAAAACCTAAAACTTAAAATAAAATAAAAACAAGAGTCTGAAATACAGATTTCCGTACCTTAATCCCCAGACAGACACAGGAGTTTCCCAAAAAAGTGCAGTCCAGTGTGAGTAAAAGTACTCATCCCAGGTTTTAACTAGAATCCACTGTCCTGGTCACTCCCGATGTGTCCGTCCATGGATCAGGGTTAGGAATCTCAGTATGGGAAGCTCCAAGTGATAGATCAAAAACAATCTATTGTAATAAATCACCAGCCCAAGTTCATTAGTGTATGTCAGACCCCTGCAGTACTGAGACTCAAGATACAGAATCATCACCACCACCACACTTGGCTTCAAGATTCTCTCTGGCTGTATTTACATGTAGACAATAATATAAAGCACAGCATTCATACAATTGCAACATATCAGAATATTCACATATTATATCTCACTATAGCAGTCTTTGTTAGCATTCATTACATTATTATCTTATACATGTGGGAGTGTTAGGGGGGGTTAGGGATACACAGTCTTCTTCATAACGCTATCTGCATGTTTATACATTCAAGGTTCTTCGGCTCATAGCTCAGCAGAAATCAGTCTTTATAATATTACACATTTAAAGCTTATGAATATCTTTACAGGCTCAGATCATCCATCTTGTTACAAAATGGAGTCTTATGTGGATAACAGATTTATCACTCCTATTTGAATACGACCCATAATCCTTTCCTTATCCCTACATTTGCTCATCTCCCCCTCACTGACTGACCAGCACACATAATCCCTATATGATCCCTACATTCCCTCATCTCCCCCTCACTGACCAGCACACATAATCCCTATATTATATATACATTCCCTCATCTCCACCTCACTGACCAGCACACATAATCCCTATATTATATATACATTCCCTCATCTCCACCTCACTGACCAGCACACATAATCCCTATATGATCCCTACATTCCCTCATCTCCCCCTCACTGACCAGCACACATAATCCCTATATTATATATACATTCCCTCATCTCCCCCTCACTGACTGAACAGCACACATAATCCCTATATGATCCCTACATTCCCTCATCTCCCCCTCACTGACCAGCACACATAATCCCTATATGATCCCTACATTCCCTCATCTCCCCCTCACTGACCAGCACACATAATCCCTATATTATATATACATTCCCTCATCTCCCCCTCACTGACCAGCACACATAATCCCTATATGATCCCTACATTCCCTCATCTCCCCCTCACTGACCAGCACACATAATCCCTATATTATATATACATTCCCTCATCTCCCCCTCACTGACTGAACAGCACACATAATCCCTATATGATCCCTACATTCCCTCATCTCCCCCTCACTGATCAGCACACATAATCCCTATATGATCCCTACATTCCCTCATCTCCCCCTCACTGACCAGCACACACAATCCCTATATGATCCCTACATTCCCTCATCTCCCCCTCACTGACTGACCACCACACATAATCCCTATATTATATCTACATTCCCTCATCCCCCCTCACTGACTGACCACCACACATAATCCCTATATTATATCTACATTCCCTCATCTCCACCTCACTGACCAGCACACATAATCCCTATATGATATCTACATTCCCTCATCTCCACCTCACTGACTGACCAGAACACATTGGACATCACTCAGACCCGCTTGCAAGCGGGTCGATGTTTAGGTCCTGCACACGCGCAAGCCCTGGAGCGAGAGAGAAATTATCTCGCTCCGGAGCTCAATACAAAAGGGGCGGCTGTCGATGTTGATCGACAGCTTGCCCCGTTTTGTAGGCGTGGTGGGGGGGTGGTTTCACAAATGGAGGCATTCCTTAAGGAACGCCTGCCATCTTGTGGGCGGCCACACTCACATAAGCAGTGATGTCAGTGGGGAGCTTCCTGCTCGATCAGAGCAGGAAGCTCCCTGGGACCTGCGGTTGCCGAGACCCAACCTTAGGGTCTCGTCGCAAGCCCCGATGGTCACAATAGTCCTGACCATCGCGACCATCAACCTGGTCACTCGCTAGAGCTGTGGGTGGTAACCCACAGCTTAGCTAGTGACCAGGAGGCCGCACTTCAAAATACAAGCGACCGCCCTCATTCAGAACGAGCGCTAGCTTTTTGCGAGCGCCTCTGAATGAGGGCCATAATCCTTATATGATCCCTACATTCCCTCATCTCCCCCTCACTGACTGACCAGCACACATTGTCACGGCTGCCGACACTTCAGACTCCTGGAGGGGTGGAGGCCTACTAGGCACAATAAACTGAGGTGGTCTTAGGAATGACCTTTCCATGACTCAGTAGCACAGGATAAAAGTAAAATAGAATTTATTCACATAAGAATTATAAACAGCAAGGTCTCAAATAAAGTCTCAAACAGCACAGAGGTTCACATATGCATTAATATGTATAGGAGAGAATCCCCAAATATATATATGGAGTCTTTAGCATATAAGAACTAACGTGGTTGGGAACCCCGAGTCCAGTATGAGGCTAACACCTCAGGATGACACTGAGGACCTTTGCCAGGGTAGAACCCTGTAGTAATGGAAATCCGGAGCAGAGCGGGCCCTGCAGAATAATATAGTTCTGGGACAGGACCGAGCCCTGCGGTGCAGTGAGAACCTTGTGGAGTAGTGAAGTCAGAGCGCGGTTGAGCCCCGTGATACAGAGAAGATTGTAGCAGGGTTGAGCCCTGTGGTGTGGTTAGAGTACGGAGCGGGGTTGAGCCCCGTGATGCAGAGAGGATTGTAGCAGGGTTGAGCCCTGTGGTGTGGCTAGGGTTTGGAGCGGGGTTGAGCCCTGTGATGCGGAGAAGATTGTAGCAGGGTTGAGCCCTGTGTTGTGGTTAGAGTACGGAGCGGGGTTGAGCCCCATGATACAGAGAGGATTGTAGCAGGGTTGAGCCCTGTGGTGTGGTTAGGGTTTGGAGCGGGGTTGAGCCCCGTGATGCGGAGAAGATTGTAGCAGGGTTGAGCCCCGTGGTGTGGTTAGAGTACGGAGCCAGGTTGAGCCCCGTGATGCAAAAGATGACACTGTAACGGTGAGGTTGACAACTGTAACAAGGATGAGTTCAATATCCACAGGAACGAAAAGACAACAGGTAAAGTGCAGCAAAATGATGAAAGCACAATGATGGAGTAAAAAGCAATACTTAGACAATAGGAATGCTGGGCTCTGTAGTGCAGCGGATAACTGACATCAGAAGTTCATCTGGAATATAACAAAGTCCACAGCAATCCACAGGCAGTGGCGTAACTAGGGCAGAGCGAGCGGGGTACGTGCCCTGGGTGCCGTGGGACCGGCGGCATGGGGGGCCCACGCCGGCCATGGTACTGGCCCACCCTAGTTAGCCAGTGTAGCGCCGACCGCAGTGTGTGCGGTCAGCGCTACACATTTATACAGGACCGGCGCTAGGCTTCTTGCGCCGGTCCTGTACTGCACAGCTGAGCCCCTTCCCACCCCGTGAGCACTTACCCAATAGCGCCAGGAGGAGGGTGGGAGGTGGGCGGGCTCAGGCTGTGCTAACACACACATTGCCGCCAGCACGGCAGCGATGTGTGTGTGAATCAGCAGCCAATGAGAGTCAGACAGACTCTCATTGACTGCTGCGCGCCCACTGCAAGAGCCGCCTCCTGCAGGGGGTAATGGGAGAGACGTCATGATATCTCTCCCATAATGCATAGCGCGCCAGCCCGGGAGTTCTGCCGTGCGGCGGCGGGAGCGGTGTCCAGAGCCGGAGCGTGGATTCAGGTAAGTGTATTATTTTATTTTTTTTTTACTTTTGTGTCTGCACTACGGAGGGGAGGGGGCTACTACTACTGGGGACACTATCACTTGGGGGGGGCTACTACTACTGGGGACACTATCACTTGGGGAGGGGCATACTACTACTGGGGATACTATAACTTGGGGAGGGGGCATACTACTACTGGGGACACTATCACTTGGGGAGGGGGCATACTACTACTGGGGACATTATCACTTGGGGAGGGGGCATACTACTACTGGGGACACTATCACTTGGGGGGCTACTACTACTGGGGACACTATCACTTGGGGAGGGGGCTGCTACTACTGGGGACACTATCACTTGGGGGGGGCTACTACTACTGGGGACACTATCACTTGGGGGGGGCTACTACTACTGGGGACACTATCACTTGGGGGGGCTACTACTACTGGGGATACTATCACTTGGGGGGCTACTACTACTGGGGACACTATTACTTGGGGAGGGGGCATACTACTACTGGGGATACTATAACTTGGGGAGGGGGCATACTACTACTGGGGACACTATCAATTGGGGAGGGGGCATACTACTACTGGGGACATTATCACTTGGGGAGGGGGCATACTACTACTGGGGACACTATCACTTGGGGGGGCTACTACTACTGGGGACTCTATCACGTGGGGAAGGGGGCTGCTACTACTGGGGACACTATCACTTGGGGGGGGCTACTACTACTGGGGACACTATCACTTGGGGGGGACTACTACTACTGGGGACACTATCACTTGGGGGGGCTACTACTACTGGGGATACTATCACTTGGGGGGCTACTACTACTGGGGACACTATTACTTGGGGAGGGGGCATACTACTACTGGGGACACTATCACTTGGGGAGGGGGCATACTACTACTGGGGAAACTATCACTTGGGGAGGGGGCATACTACTACTTGGGACACTATCACTTGGGAAGGGGGCATACTACTACTGGGGACACTATAACTTGGGGAGGGGGCATACTACTACTGGGGACACTATCACTTGGGGAGGGGGCATACTACTACTGGGGACATTATCACTTGGGGAGGGGGCATACTACTACTGGGGACACTATCACTTGGGGGGCTACTACTACTGGGGACACTATCACTTGGGGGGGCTACTACTACTGGGAACACTATCACTTGGGGGGCTGCTACTACTGGGGACACTATTACTGGGAGGGGCTGCTACTACTGGGGACACTATTACCGGGGGGGCTGCTACTACTGGGGACACTATCACTTGGGGAGGGGGTATACTACTACTGGGGACACTATCACTTGGGGAGGGGGCATACTACTACTGGAGACACTAATACTTGGGGGGCTACTACTACTGGGGACACTATCACTTGGGGGGGCTGCTACTACTGGGGACACTTACTGGGGGGGGCTACTACTACTGGGGACTCTATCACTTGGGGAGGGGGCTGCTATTACTGGGGACACTATCACTTGGGGGGGCTACTACTACTGGGGACTCTATCACTTGGGGAGGGGGCTACTACTACTGGGGACACTATCACTTGGGGGGGCTACTACTACTGGGGACACTATCACTTGGGGGGGCTACTACTATTGGGGATACTATCACTTGGGGGGCTACTACTACTGGGGACACTATTACTTGGGGAGGGGGCATACTACTACTGGGGACACTATCACTTGGGGAGGGGGCATACTACTACTGGGGACACTATCACTTGGGGGGGCTACTACTACTGGGGACACTATCACTTGGGGGGGCTACTACTACTGGGGACACTATCACTTGGGGAGGGGGCATACTACTACTGGGGACACTATCACTTGGGGAGGGGGCATACTACTACTGGGGACACTATCACTTGGGGGGGCTACTACTACTGGGGACACTATCACTTGGGGGGGCTACTACTACTGGGGACACTATCACTTGGGGAGGGGGCATACTACTACTGGGGACACTATCACTTGGGGGGGCTACTAATACTGAGGACACTATCACTTGGGGAGGGGGCATACTACTACTGGGCACACTATCACTTGGGGGGCTACTACTAGTGGGGACACTATCACTTGGGGGGGCTACTACTACTGGGGACACTATCACTTGGGGGGGCTACTACTACTGGGGACACTATCACTTGTGGAGGCTACTACTACTGGGGACACTATCACTTGGGGGGGCTACTACTACTGGGGACACTATCACTTGGGGAGGGGGCATACTACTACTGGGGACACTATCACTTGGGGAGAGGGCATACTACTACTGGGGATACTATCACTTGGAGAGGGGGCTGCTACTACTGGGGACACTATCACTTGGGGAGGGGGCTGCTACTACTGGGGACACTATCACTTGGGGAGGGAGCTGCTACTACTGGGGACACTATCACTTGGGGAGGGGGCATACTACTACTGGGGACACTATCACTTGGGGGGGCTACTACTACTGGGGACACTATCACTTGGGGAGGGGGAATACTACTACTGGGGACACTATCACTTGGAGGGGCTACTACTACTGGTGACACTATTACTTGGGGGGGCTGCTACTACAGGGGACACTATTACTGGGGGGGCTACTACTACTGGGGACACTATCACTTGGGGAGGGGGCATACTACTACTGGGGACACTATCACTTGGGGCGGCTACTACTACTGGGGACACTATCACTTGGGGGGCTATTACTGGAGGCACTATCACTTGGGGAGGGGGCATACTACTACTGGGGACACTATCACTTGGGGAGGGGGCATACTACTACTGGGGACACTATCACTTGGGGAGGGGGCATACTACTACTGGGGACACTATCACTTGGGGGGCTACTACTACTGGGGACACTATCACTTGGGGGGGGCTACTACTACTGGGGACACTATCACTTGGGGAGGGGGCATACTACTACTGGGGACACTATCACTTGGGGGGGCTACTACTACTGGGGACACTATCACTTGGGAAGGGGGCATACTACTACTGGGTACACTATCACTTGGGGGCTACTACTACTGGGGACACTTTCACTTGGGGGGGCTGCTACTACTGGGGACACTATTACTTGGGGGGGCTACTACTTCTGGGTACACTATCACTTGGGGGCTACTACTACTGGGGACACTTTCACTTGGGGGGGCTACTACTACTGGGGACACTATCACTTGGGGGGGGGCTACTACTACTGGGGACACTATCACTTGGGGAGGGGGCATACTACTACTGGGGTCACTATCACTTGGGGGGCTGCTACTACTGGGTTCACTATTACTGTGGTGGCTACTACTACTGGGGACACTATCACTTGGGGGGGCTACTACTACGGGGAACACTATCACTTGGGGAGGGGGCATACTACTACTGGGGACATTATCACTTGGGGAGGGGGCATACTACTACTGGGGACACTATCACTTGGGGGGCTACTACTACTGGGGACACTATCACTTGGGGGGCTACTACTACTGGGAACACTATCACTTGGGGGGGCTGCTACTACTGGGGACACTATTACTGGGAGGGGCTGCTACTACTGGGGACACTATCACTTGGGGGGTCTACTACTACTGGGGACACTATCACTTGGGGGGGCTACTACTACTGGGGACACTATCACTTGGGGGGCTACTACTACTGGGGACACTATCACTTGGGAAGGGGGCATACTACTACTGGGGACACTATAACTTGGGGAGGGGGCATACTACTACTGGGGACACTATCACTTGGGGAGGGGGCATACTACTACTGGGGACATTATCACTTGGGGAGGGGGCATACTACTACTGGGGACACTATCACTTGTGGGGCTACTACTACTGGGGACACTATCACTTGGGGGGGCTACTACTACTGGGAACACTATCACTTGGGGGGCTGCTACTATTGGGGACACTATTACTGGGAGGGGCTGCTACTACTGGGGACACTTTTACCGGGGGGGCTGCTACTACTGGGGACACTATCACTTGGGGAGGGGGTATACTACTACTGGGGACACTATCACTTGGGGAGGGGGCATACTACTACTGGAGACACTAATACTTGAGGGGCTACTACTACTGGGGACACTATCACTTGGGGGGGCTACTACTACTGGGGACACTATCACTTGGGGGGGCTGCTACTACTGGGGACACTTACTGGGGGGGGCTACTACTACTGGGGACTCTATCACTTGGGGAGGGGGCTGCTATTACTGGGGACACTATCACTTGGGGGGGCTACTACTACTGGGGACTCTATCACTTGGCGAGGGGGCTGCTACTACTGGGGACACTATCACTTGGGGGGTCTACTACTACTGGGGACACTATCACTTGGGGGGGCTACTACTACTGGGGACACTATCACTTGGGGGGCTACTACTACTGGGGACACTATCACTTGGGAAGGGGGCATACTACTACTGGGGACACTATCACTTGGGGAGGGGGCATACTACTACTGGGGACACTATCACTTGGGGAGGGGGCATACTACTACTGGGGACATTATCTCTTGGGGAGGGGGCATACTACTACTAGGGACACTATCACTTGGGGAGGGGGCATACTACTACTGGAGACACTAATACTTGGGGGGTACTACTACTGGGGACACTATCACTTGGGGGGGCTACTACTACTGGGGACACTATCACTTGGGGGGGCTACTACTACTGGGAACACTATCACTTGGGGGGCTGCTACTACTGGGGACACTATTACTTGGAGGGGCTGCTACTACTGGGGACACTATTACCGGGGGGGCTGCTACTACTGGGGACACTATCACTTGGGGGGGGCTACTACTACTGGGGACACTATCACTTGGGGAGGGGCATACTACTACTGGGGATACTATAACTTGGGGAGGGGGCATACTACTACTGGGGACACTATCACTTGGGGAGGGGGCATACTACTACTGGGGACATTATCACTTGGGGAGGGGGCATACTACTACTGGGGACAATATCACTTGGGGGGCTACTACTACTGGGGACACTATCACTTGGGGAGGGGGCTGCTACTACTGGGGACACTATCACTTGGGGGGGCTACTACTACTGGGGACACTATCACTTGGGGGGGGCTACTACTACTGGGGACACTATCACTTGGGGGGGCTACTACTACTGGGGATACTATCACTTGGGGGGCTACTACTACTGGGGACACTATTACTTGGGGAGGGTGCATACTACTACTGGGGATACTATAACTTGGGGAGGGGGCATACTACTACTGGGGACACTATCACTTGGGGAGGGGGCATACTACTACTGGGGACATTATCACTTGGGGAGGGGGCATACTACTACTGGGGACACTATCACTTGGGGGGGCTACTACTACTGGGGACTCTATAACTTGGGGAGGGGGCTGCTACTACTGGGGACACTATCACTTGGGGGGGGCTACTACTACTGGGGACACTATCACTTGGGGGGGGCTACTACTACTGGGGACACTATCACTTGGGGGGGCTACTACTACTGGGGATACTATCACTTGGGGAGGGGGCATACTACTACTGGGGACACTATCACTTGGGGAGGGGGCATACTACTACTTGGGACACTATCACTTGGGAAGGGGGCATACTACTACTGGGGACACTATAACTTGGGGAGGGGGCATACTACTACTGGGGACACTATCACTTGGGGAGGGGGCATACTACTACTGGGGATATTATCACTTGGGGAGGGGGCATACTACTACTGGGGACACTATCACTTGGGGGGCTACTACTACTGGGGACACTATCACTTGGGGGGGCTACTACTACTGGGAACACTATCACTTGGGGGGCTGCTACTACTGGGGACACTATTACTGGGAGGGGCTGCTACTACTGGGGACACTATTACCGGGGGGGCTGCTACTACTGGGGCCACTATCACTTGGGGAGGGGGTATACTACTACTGGGGACACTATCACTTGGGGAGGGGGCATACTACTACTGGAGACACTAATATTGGGGGGCTACTACTACTGGGGACACTATCACTTGGGGGGGCTGCTACTACTGGGGACACTTACTGGGGGGGCTACTACTACTGGGGACTCTATCACTTGGGGAGGGGGCTGCTATTACTGGGGACACTATCACTTGGGGGGACTACTACTACTGGGGACTCTATCACTTGGGAAGGGGGCTACTACTACTGGGGACACTATCACTTGGGGGGGCTACTACTACTGGGGACACTATCACTTGGGGGGGCTACTACTATTGGGGATACTATCACTTGGGGGGCTACTACTACTGGGGACACTATTACTTGGGGAGGGGGCATACTACTACTGGGGACACTATCACTTGGGGAGGGGGCATACTACTACTGGGGACACTATCACTTGGGGAGGGGGCATACTACTACTGGGGACACTATCACTTGGGGGGGCTACTACTACTGGGGACACTATCACTTGGGGGGGCTACTACTACTGGGGACACTATTACTTGGGGAGGGGGCATACTACTACTGGGGACACTATCACTTGGGGAGGGGGCATATTACTACTGGGGACACTATCACTTGGGGGGGCTACTACTACTGGGGACACTATCACTTGGGGGGCTACTACTACTGGGGACACTATCACTTGGGGAGGGGGCATACTACTACTGGGGACACTATCACTTGGAGTGGCTACTAATACTGGGGACACTATCACTTTGGGAGGGGGCATACTACTTCTGGGTACACTATCACTTGGGGGGCTACTACTAGTGGGGACACTATCACTTGGGGGGGCTACTACTACTGGGGACACTATCACTTGGGGGGGCTACTACTACTGGGGACACTATCACTTGTGGGGGCTACTACTACTGGGGACACTATCACTTGGGGGGGCTACTACTACTGGGGACACTATCACTTGGGGAGGGGGCATACTACTACTGGGGACACTATCACTTGGGGAGAGGGCATACTACTACTGGGGATACTATCACTTGGAGAGGGGGCTGCTACTACTGGGGACACTATCACTTGGGGAGGGGGCTGCTACTACTGGGGACACTATCACTTGGGGAGGGGGCTGCTACTACTGGGGACACTATCACTTGGGGAGGGGGCATACTACTACTGGGGACACTATCACTTGGGGAGGGGGCATACTACTACTGGGGACACTATCACTTGGGGGGGCTACTACTACTGGGGACACTATCACTTGGGGAGGGGGAATACTACTACTGGGGACACTATCACTTGGAGGGGCTACTACTACTGGTGACACTATTACTTGGGGGGGCTGCTACTACAGGGGACACTATTACTGGGGGGGCTACTACTACTGGGGACACTATCACTTGGGGAGGGGGCATACTACTACTGGGGACACTATCACTTGGGGGGGCTACTACTACTGGGGACACTATCACTTGGGGGGCTATTACTGGAGGCACTATCACTTGGGGAGGGGGCATACTACTACTGGGACACTATCACTTGGGGAGGGGGCATACTACTACTGGGGACACTATCACTTGGGGAGGGGGCATACTACTACTGGGGACACTATCACTTGGGGGGCTACTACTACTGGGGACACTATCACTTGGGGGGGCTACTACTACTGGGGACACTATCACTTGGGGAGGGGGCATACTACTACTGGGGACACTATCACTTGGGGGGGCTACTACTACTGGGGACACTATCACTTGGGGAGGGGGCATACTACTACTGGGTACACTATCACTTGGGCGCTACTACTACTGGGGACACTTTCACTTGGGGGGCTGCTACTACTGGGGACACTATTACTTGGGGGGCTACTACTACTGGGTACACTATCACTTGGGGGCTACTACTACTGGGGACACTTTCACTTGGGGGGGCTACTACTACTGGGGACACTATCACTTGGGGGGGGCTACTACTACTGGGGACACTATCACTTGGGGAGGGGGCATACTACTACTGGGGTCACTATCACTTGGGGGGCTGCTACTACTGGGTTCACTATTACTGTGGGGGCTACTACTACTGGGGACACTATCACTTGGGGGTGCTACTACTACTGGGAACACTATCACTTGGGGAGGGGGCATACTACTACTGGGGACATTATCACTTGGGGAGGGGGCATACTACTACTGGGGACACTATCACTTGGGGGGGGCTACTACTACTGGGAACACTATCACTTGGGGGGGCAGCTACTACTGGGGACACTATTACTGGGAGGGGCTGCTACTACTGGGGACACTATCACTTGGGGGGTCTACTACTACTGGGGACACTATCACTTGGGGGGGCTACTACTACTGGGGACACTATCACTTGGGGGGCTACTACTACTGGGGACACTATCACTTGGGAAGGGGGCATACTACTACTGGGGACACTATAACTTGGGGAGGGGGCATACTACTACTGGGGACACTATCACTTGGGGAGGGGGCATACTACTACTGGGGACATTATCACTTGGGGATGGGGCATACTACTACTGGGGACACTATCACTTGGGGGGCTACTACTACTGGGGACACTATCACTTGGGGGGGCTACTACTACTGGGAACACTATCACTTGGGGGGCTGCTACTACTGGGGACACTATTACTGGGAGGGGCTGCTACTACTGGGGACACTATCACTTGGGGAAGGGGCTGCTACTACTGGGGACACTATCACTTGGGGAGGGGGCATACTACTACTGGGGACACTATCACTTGGGGAGGGGGCATACTACTACTGGGGACACTATCACTTGGGGGGGCTACTACTACTGGGGACACTATCACTTGGGGAGGGGGCATACTACTACTGGGGACACTATCACTTGGAGGGGCTACTACTACTGGTGACACTATTACTTGGGGGGGCTGCTACTACTGGGGACACTATTACTGGGGGGGCTACTACTACTGGGGACACTATCACTTGGGGAGGGGGCATACTACTACTGGGGACACTATCACTTGGGGGGGCTACTACTACTGGGGACACTATCACTAGGGGGGCTATTACTGGAGGCACTATCACTTGGGGAGGGGGCATACTACTACTGGGGACACTATCACTTGGGGAGGGGGCATACTACTACTGAGGACACTATCACTTGGGGAGGGGGCATACTACTACTGGGGACACTATAACTTGGGGGGCTACTACTACTGGGGACACTATCACTTGGGGGGGCTACTACTACTGGGGACACTATCACTTGGGGAGGGGGCATACTACTACTGGGGACACTATCACTTGGGGGGGCTACTACTACTGGGGACACTATCACTTGGGGAGGGGGCATACTACTACTGTGTACACTATCACTTGGGGGCTACTACTACTGGGGACACTTTCACTTGGGGGGGCTGCTACTGGGGACACTATTACTTGGGAGGGCTACTACTTCTGGGTACACTATCACTTTGGGGCTACTACTACTGGGGACACTTTCACTTGGGGGTCTACTACTACTGGGGACACTATCACTTGGGGGGGGCTACTACTACTGGGGACACTATCACTTGGGGAGGGGGCATACTACTACTGGGGTCACTATCACTTGGGGGGCTGCTACTACTGGGTTCACTATTACTGTGGTGGCTACTACTACTGGGGACACTATCACTTGGGGGGGCTACTACTACGGGGAACACTATCACTTGGGGAGGGGGCATACTACTACTGGGGACATTATCACTTGGGGAGGGGGCATACTACTACTGGGGACACTATCACTTGGGGGGCTACTACTACTGGGGACACTATCACTTGGGGGGGCTACTACTACTGGGGACACTATCACTTGGGGGGGCTGCTACTACTGGGGACACTTACTGGGGGGGGCTACTACTACTGGGGATTCTATCACTTGGGGAGGGTGCTGCTATTACTGGGGACACTATCACTTGGGGGGGCTACTACTACTGGGGACTCTATCACTTGGGGAGGGGGCTGCTACTACTGGGGACACTATCACTTGGGGGGTCTACTACTACTGGGGACACTATCACTTGGGGGGGCTACTACTACTGGGGACACTATCACTTGGGGGGCTACTACTACTGGGGACACTATCACTTGGGAAGGGGGCATACTACTACTGGGGACACTATAACTTGGGGAGGGGGCATACTACTACTGGGGACACTATCACTTGGGGAGGGGGCATACTACTACTGGGGACATTATCACTTGGGGAGGGGGCATACTACTACTAGGGACACTATCACTTGGGGGGCTACTACTACTGGGGACACTATCACTTGGGGGGGCTACTACTACTGGGAACACTATCACTTGGGGGGCTGCTACTACTGGGGACACTATTACTGGGAGGGGCTGCTACTACTGGGGACACTATTACCGGGGGGGCTGCTACTACTGGGGACACTATCACTTGGGGAGGGGGTATACTACTACTGGGGACACTATCACTTGGGGAGGGGGCATACTACTACTGGAGACACTAATACTTGGGGGGCTACTACTACTGGGGACACTATCACTTGGGGGGGCTGCTACTACTGGGGACACTTACTGGGGGGGGCTACTACTACAGGGGACTCTATCACTTGGGGAGGGGGCTGCTATTACTGGGGACACTATCACTTGGGGGGGCTACTACTACTGGGGACTCTATCACTTGGGGAGGGGGCTGCTACTACTGGGGACACTATCACTTGGGGGGGGCTACTACTACTGGGGACACTATCACTTGGGGGGGGCTACTACTACTGGGGACACTATCACTTGTGGGGGCTACTACTACTGGGGATACTATCACTTGGGGGGCTACTACTACTGGGGACACTATTACTTGGGGAGGGGGCATACTACTACTGGGGACACTATCACTTGGGGAGGGGGCATACTACTACTGGGGACACTATCACTTGGGGAGGGGGCATACTACTACTGGGGACACTATCACTTGGGGGGGCTACTACTACTGGGGACACTGTCACTTGGGGGGGCTACTACTACTGGGGACACTATCACTTGGGGAGGGGGCATACTACTACTGGGGACACTATCACTTGGGGAGGGGGCATACTACTACTGGGGACACTATCACTTGGGGGGGCTACTACTACTGGGGACACTATCACTTGGGGGGGCTACTACTACTGGGGACACTATCACTTGGGGAGGGGGCATACTACTACTGGGGACACTATCACTTGGGGGGGCTACTAATACTGGGGACACTATCACTTGGGGAGGGGGCATACTACTACTGGGTACACTATCACTTGGGGGGCTACTACTACTGGGGACACTATCACTTGGGGGGGCTACTACTACTGGGGACACTATCACTTGGGGGGGCTACTACTACTGGGGACACTATCACTTGTGGGGGCTACTACTACTGGGGACACTATCACTTGGGGGGGCTACTACTACTGGGGACACTATCACTTGGGGAGGGGGCACACTACTACTGGGGACACTATCACTTGGGGAGGGGGCATACTACTACTGGGGATACTATCACTTGGAGAGGGGGCTGCTACTACTGGGGACACTATCACTTGGGGAGGGGGCTGCTACTACTGGGGACACTCTCACTTGGGGAGGGGGCTGCTACTACTGGGGACACTATCACTTGGGGAGGGGGCATACTACTACTGGGGACACTATCACTTGGGGAGGGGGCATACTACTACTGGGGACACTATCACTTGGAAGGGCTACTACTACTGGTGACACTATTACTTGGGGGGGCTGCTACTACTGGGGACACTATTACTGGGGGGCTACTACTACTGGGGACACTATCACTTGGGGAGGGGGCATACTACTACTGGGGACACTATCACTTGGGGGGGCTGCTACTACTGGGGACACTATTACTGGGAGGGGCTGCTACTACTGGGGACACTATCACTTGGGGGGTCTACTACTACTGGGGACACTATCACTTGGGGGTCTACTACTACTGGGGACACTATCACTTGGGGGGCTACTACTACTGGGGACACTATCACTTGGGAAGGGGGCATACTACTACTGGGGACACTATAACTTGGGGAGGGGGCATACTACTACTGGGGACACTATCACTTGGGGAGGGGGCATACTACTACTGGGGACATTATCACTTGGGGAGGGGGCATACTACTACTGGGGACACTATCACTTGGGGGGCTACTACTACTGGGGACACTATCACTTGGGGGGGCTACTACTACTGGGAACACTATTACCGGGGGGGCTGCTACTACTGGGGACACTATCACTTGGGGAGGGGGTATACTACTACTGGGGACACTATCACTTGGGGAGGGGGCATACTACTACTGGGGACACTATCACTTGGGGAGGGGGCATACTACTACTGGGGACACTATCACTTGGAGGGGCTACTACTACTGGTGACACTATTACTTGGGGGGGCTGCTACTACTGGGGACACTATTACTGGGGGGGCTACTACTACTGGGGACACTATCACTTGGGGAGGGGGCATACTACTACTGGGGACACTATCACTTGGGGGGGCTACTACTACTGGGGACACTATCACTTGGGGGGCTATTACTGGGGGCACTATCACTTGGGGAGGGGGCATACTACTACTGGGGACACTATCACTTGGGGAGGGGGCATACTACTACTGGGAACACTATCACTTGGGGAGGGGGCATACTACTACTGGGGACACTATCTCTTGGGGGGCTACTACTACTGGGGACACTATCACTTGGGGGGGCTACTACTACTGGGGACACTATCACTTGGGGAGGGGGCATACTACTACTGGGGACACTATCACTTGGGGGGGCTACTACTTCTGGGGACACTATCATTTGGGGAGGGGGCATACTACTACTGGGGATACTATCTCTTGGGGGCTACTACTACTGGGGACACTTTCACTTGGGGGGCTGCTACTACTGGGGACACTATTTCTTGGGGGGGCTACTACTACTGGGTACACTATCACTTGGGGGCTACTACTACTGGGGACACTTTCACTTGGGTGGGCTACTACTACTGGGGACACTATCACTTGGGGGGGCTACTACTACTGGGGACACTATCACTTGGGGAGGGGGCATACTACTACTGGGGTCACTATCACTTGGGGGGCTGCTACTACTGGGTTCACTATTACTGTGGGGGCTACTACTACTGGGGACACTATCACTTGGGGGGGCTGCTACTACTGGGGACACTATTACTTGGGGGGGCTGCTACTACTGGGGACACTATTACCGGGGGGGGGCTGCTACTACTGGGGACACTATCACTTGGGGGGGCTGCTACTACTGGGTACACTATTACTTGGGGGGGCTACTGTGATACCCTGCTATGCGAGGTATTACGTCTGACTGTGCAGACCACAACTCTCAGCAGTCTCTGCAGCTGCTGAAGAGGTCAGGAGCTTGTCACATGACCAGTGTCAGGTGGTAAGGTGAGTGACAGTTAGAGGGGAATGACAGTTGGTTGGAGCTGAGCAGAGGTAATGGACTTGTAGAGTGATGGTGTGAGGAGGCAGATGGAGGACGGCCCACAGGGGCTGATACAGAGACTTTAGGCCGGCCTCCCCTTCATTGTGCTACAGAACCAGCAGACAGCCCCTGAGGCAGCAATGGGACAGCCCCTGAGGCAGCACTGGGACAGCCCCTGAGGCAGCAATGGGACAGCCCCTGAGGCAGCAATGGGAGTGACTGCAGGAAATCACATCCAAATACCAAAACCTTATTTCACCACATGACTCTGGCAGGTACAATTACTGACTAAGCATCGAAGGGACAGGTTACTATACCAGGATATAAAACAGAAATGAATTACAAGAAAATACATATATATATGCATATATATAACTAAGAGTGCAGACCACCAAGTATTGCTCTTCAAGATATTGGGTCTCATTCAGAGCCGCTCGTAAGTGGCCACTCGTTCGTTCCGAGCGATGTTCGCAGAACCGCGCATGCGTATGGGTTGTAATACGCATGCGCGAACCAGTCAGTGCGGCTGAAATTCATGTGCTCGCAAAATAGCGAATGCCTGCTAATTTGAGTGACAGGAGGAGGCGTATGTGGGTGGTAACAGGGGAAGGTGCTTGAAAACGGGGAGTGGAGATCCGAACGCAGGCGTGCCAAAAGGTCAAAACGGGCGTTTTAAGGGTGTGCATAATTAACAAAGCAGCGTCATTGCCCACGTCACTTGGTTGTCTTTTAGTCAGAACTGATCGCATGATTGCGGTAGGAAAATCCAACCACAAGCACAGCGAGCAGTTCAGACGCTGTTACCATGTACTCGATTAATCTAATAAATAGCGGAGATGACGTATGATGCGAGCGGCCAGGGGGCGTTTTTTTACAAAAAAAGTCTGCATGTTTTGTTCACTCTTTCAGACATAGAGGCGTCAACAAACCGCAAAGAGCGAACGATTAATTTAAATAGCCAGCCCCTTTTTCTGAATGAGCGAGCGCAAATAGCGTCTGGCTCTGAATCAGACCCATTGTTCCAAGGAGATAGACTTTTACATGAGACATAGAACTCAGGTGCAGTAGCTGTTCTGGTACTAGCAACAAAGGCCCTCATTCAGAGGTGTACGCTCTTAGCAGAGCGCACGCTCTGAATGAGGGCCGTCCTCCATAACTATGGAGCGTCCTCCTGGACGCTCGTATAGCTGTGGGTCACCACCCACATCCTATACGAGCGTGCAGTTTGATGGCCGCGATGGTCTTGACCATCGCGACCATCGAAACTGCGAGCCGGAGCCTGCGGTTGAGGTTTTCAACCGCAAGGCCCGGAGTGATTTTGGCTCTATCAGAGCCAAAATCACTCCCACTGACATCACTAGTGATGTCAGTGGGCCGGCTTCTGACGGTAGGCGTTCCCTTAGGAATCTCTCAATCAACATCGACAGCACGCCCCCTTTGATCAGACACAACGAGCGAAGGAAAGTCCTTCGCTCGTCGCGTCTGGCGCATGCGCACGACGGAGCTCCCTCCGTCGTGCGCATGCTCAGTGCAGAACATTGACCCACTTGCGAGCGGACAGCCACTCGCGAGTGGGTCTGAATCAGGCCCAAAGTACAGACTGAGGGCTTCATTCAGAGCCGCTTGTAAGCGGCCGCTTGTTCGTTCCGAGCGATGTTCGCACATCTGTGCATGCGTACGGGTTGTAATACGCATGCGTGAACTAGTCAGTGCGGCCGAAAATCGTGTGCTCGCAAATAGCGAATGCCTGCTAATTTGAGTGACAGAATGAGGCGTATGTGGGTGGTAACAGGGGAAGATGCCTGAAAACGGGGAGTGGAGATCAGAACGCAGGCGTGCTTAAAGGTCAAAACGGGCGTTTTATGGGTGTGCATAATTAATACAGCAGCGTCATCGACCACGTCACTTGGTTGTTTCTTAGCCTGACTGTTCGCATGATTGCGGTAGGAAAATCCAACCACAAGAATAGCGAGCAGTTCAGACGCTGTTGGATGTACTCAATTAATCTAATAAATAGCGGACATGACGTATGATGCGAGCGGCCAGGGGGCGCACAGCTGTAGGGGACCCAGTGCGCACTGGAGAATCCCCCCACCACGTTCCTGCCTTGGGAGACTTAGAGACAGGTATCTTTGCCTTTATCTACCCTCATTGCTCTCTCATTAGTTGTCACTGACCAGACTCCTTGCGCTGCCATTTGGCAACAGGGACTCTGGGTTAGGAGGACACTAACAGCAGAGACAATCTGTACTATCTCTCAGGTGCCATATGTCAGTGACACTCATTCCTCGGCTGATACTTGTATGACGTGGAAAAGCAGCATCTGACTTATAAGTGCAACCATCTCTTATTGTTTATTACTATTTAGTTAGGATTTTTTTCTATATACTTTTTCTCCCAGGCAGAAGGGAGGGACGCCTCCAATTACTGAGCAATTGTGCTTTATACTATATATCATAACATGGCGATCAGCCTTTTTAATCACATTCAATGTTTATTTTATGTTTCACATATTTCGCCTCACTCTAACACGTGAAGATTTACATCACAAATGCACTTCTGTACTTATTTGATATGTTATGTTTGCACATAAGGTATGTCTCCTCTATTACAATGATTTAAATTGATTTAACCCTACATTATTGGGAGGGATATATCTCAACTGATAGAATTATCTGTGTTGACCATTATCAATATTATATACTGTGTATCACACTCAGAGATTATTACTAATACCATCTGAAGTATAGGTGACGTCCAGTTGTGAAAAACATATCTTACTTTTGTTTTTTGCACTTTTTCATTATGTGTATGTGTGTTTTTTCTTGCCTGGCTGTAATATTTTAACAATTTAATAAAAGGTATATTTTATGTGACCCCTATATTCTTCCTGAGTGTGCCCCGCTATAGGAGTCCTTTTCCTTCTTCTTTCTTACATGTTATTTATACTCTGAGGGTGCACCTCTCTACAAGTAATCTGAGGGTGCACCTCTCTACAAGTAATCTGAGGGTGCACCTCTCTACAAGTAATCTGAGGGTGCACCTCTCTACAAGTAATCTGAGGGTGCACCTCTCTACAAGTAATCTGAGGGTGCACCTCTCTACAAGTAATCTGAGGGTGCACCTCTCTACAAGTAATCTGAGGGTGCACCTCTCCACAAGTAATCTGAGGGTGCACCTCTCCACAAGTAATCTGAGGGTGCACCTCTCCACAAGTAATCTGAGGGTGCACCTCTCCACAAGTAATCTGAGGGTGCACCTCTCCACAAGTAATCTGAGGGTGCACCTCTCTACAAGTAATCTGAGGGTGCACCTCTCTACAAGTAATCTGAGGGTGCACCTCTCTACAAGTAATCTGAGGGTGCACCTCTCCACAAGTAATCTGTGGGTGCACCTCTCCCCAAGTAATCTGAGGGTGCACCTCTCTACAAGTAATCTGAGGGTGCACCTCTCTACAAGTAATCTGAGGGTGCACCTCTCCACAAGTAATCTGAGGGTGCACCTCTCTACAAGTAATCTGAGGGTGCACCTCTCTACAAGTAATCTGAGGGTGCACCTCTCTACAAGTAATCTGAGGGTGCACCTCTCCACAAGTAATCTGAGGGTGCACCTCTCTACAAGTAATCTGAGGGTGCACCTCTCCACAAGTAATCTGAGGGTGCACCTCTCCACAAGTAATCTGAGGGTGCACCTCTCTACAAGTAATCTGAGGGTGCACCTCTCCACAAGTAATCTGAGGGTGCACCTCTCTACAAGTAATCTGAGGGTGCACCTCTCCACAAGTAATCTGAGGGTGCACCTCTCTACAAGTAATTGTAACACCTAAACTATTTCAGTGGATTCTTCTGTGCTATTGTTTCTTCCACATTACCCAGTTTTTCCCTCTTTCCCTTGTATAACATGCGTACCCTCGTAAGCGGCCGCTCGTTCGTTCCGAGCGATGTTCGCACATCTGCGCATGCGTACAGGTTGTAATACACATGCGCGAACCAGTCAGTGTGGCCGAAAATCGTGTGCTCGCAAAATAGCGAATGCCTGCTAATTTGAGTAACAGGAGGAGGCGTATGTGGGTGGTAACAGGGGAAGGTGCTTGAAAACGGGGAGTGGAAATCCGAACGCAGGCGTGCCAAATGGTCAAAACGGGCGTTTTAAGGGTGTGCATAATTAATACAGCAGGGTCATCGACCACATCAGTGGGGTGTTTTTTAGCCAGAACTGCTCGCATGATTGCGGTAGGAAAAACCAACCACAAGAATAGCGAGCAGTTCTTACGCTGTTTGATGTACTCGATTAATCTAATAAATAGCGGACATGACGTATGATGCGAGCGGCCAGGGGGCGTATTTTTAAAAATAACAACCGCATGTTTTGTTCGCTCGTTCAGACATAGAAGCGTCAACAGACCGCAAAGAGCGAACGGTTAATTTAAATAGTCACCCCCTTTTTCTGAACGAGCGAGCGCAAATAGCGTCCGGCTCTGAATCAGACCCTGACTTAATATGTATCCACAGTGATCTCTATTGTTTATGTTATTATAGCTATTCTTAGGACTGTTTGCTAGTACGATATTAGGGCCTGATTCAGACCCACTCGTGAGCGGCTGTCCGCTTGCAAGTGGGTCGATGTTCTGCACTGAGCATGCGCACGATGGAGGGAGCTCCGTCGTGCGCATGCGCCAGACGCGACGAGCGAAGGAAAGTCCTTCGCTCGTTGTGTCTGATCAAAGGGGGCGTGCTGTCGATGTTGATTGACAGCACGCCCCCTTTGGTGGGCGTGCCGGGGGCGTGCCTCCCTGACGGGGGCGTTCCCAAGGGAATGCCTCCCGTCAGAAGCCGGCCCACTGACATCACTAGTGATGTCAGTGGGAGTGATTTTGGCTCTGATAGAGCCAAAATCACTCCGGGGCTTGCGGTTGAAAACCTCAACCGCAGGCTCCGGCTCGCAGTTTCGATGGTCGCGATGGTCACGACCATCGCGGCCATCAAACTGCACGCTTGTATAGGCTGTGGGTGGTGACCCACAGCTATACGAGCGTCCAGGAGGACGCTCCATAATTATGGAGGGCGGCCCTCATTCAGAGCGTGCGCTCTGCTCAGAGCGTACAGCTCTGAATGAGGGCCTTAGTTTATAGATATTAACCTACTGCTACCAATTTGGTAAGGGTGGAGCATGAGTTAGTGCAATCACCATTAAGGGTATTACCAATAAGGAAGAGTAAAGGTAGTGAACAATACTGAATGTTATCAAACACTGAGTTATCAAACACTGAATTATGGGCCTGATTCAGACCCACTCGCGAGCGGCTGTCCGAGCCTCCCGTCAAAACCTCAACCGCAGGCTCCGGCTCGCAATTTCGATGGTCGCGATGGTCACGACCATCGCGGCCATCACAATGCACGCTCGTATAGCCTGTGGGTGGTGACCCACAACTATACGAGCGTCCAGGAGGACGTTCCATTTTCATGGAGCCCGGCCCTCATTCAGAGCGTGCGCTCTGCTCAGAGCGTACGGCTCTGAATGAGGGCCTATATGTTTTAACCTTGATTTTGTTAGGGATTTTGATACTGGTAATTTCCAAAGCAGTATCAGTAGTAGGCCATACGTTTATACTGTTCTGGATAAATATATTTTAGAGTGTAATGTATTATTGCTAGTTATATGCATGGGAAGATCCAGAACTGTCAAAGAGTTCCAGCTAAATAAAGTGATCATTATTTTATTTACTGTCAATATGTTGTGTTGGGATTGGGGACCACCTGCCTCTCTGCTGTGACGTGGGAAGGAAGAAGCAGCAGGAACCACTGGAATGGTGTGAAAACCAATACTAAAGATTTTCAATCACCTTAGGGGTGTCACACTACTACTACTGGGGACACTATTACTGGGGGGCTAATACTACTGGGGACACTATTACTGGGGGCTAATACTACTGGGGACACTATTACTGGGGGGCTAATACTACTAGGGACACTATTTCTGGGGGGCTACTACTACTAGGGACACTATTACTGGGGGGCTAATACTACTGGGGACACTATTCTACTAGGGACACTATTACTAGGGGGCTACTACTACTAGGGGCACTATTACTGGGGGGCTAATACTACTGGGGACACTATTACTGGGAGGAGCTACTACTACTGGGGACACTATTACTGGGTGGGAGCTAGTACTTGGGGCACCATTACTGGGGGAGGCTACTACTGGGGGCACTGCATCAGGAGGGGGAACGATTACTGGGGGGGACTACTACTGGTGGTACTATTTAAGGGGCTTACTACTAGGGGACCACTACTGGGGGCACTAAATAGGGAGGACCACTACAGGGGGCCCTGTATAGGGGGCACTGGATAGGGGGGATCACTGTTGGGGGCCTGCTTAAGGGGGACCACTACTGGGGGCACTGCATGTGGGGGCTACTGCTGGGGGCACTATATAAGGGGCTTACTACTAGGGGACCACTACTGGGGGCACTAAATAGGGAGGACCACTACAGGGGGCACTGTATAAGGGGCACTGGATGGGGGCGGGGGATCACTGCTGGGGGCCTGCATAAGTGGGACCACTACTGGAGGCACTGAATAAGAGGAACTAATTGGAGGCTGCATAAGGGGGACCACTACTGGAGGTACTGTGTAAGGGGCACTACTATGGGCCTGCATAAGAGGGACCACAACTGGGGACATTGCATACTGGGGGTACTGTATAAGGGGCACTACTGGGGTTAAGGTGCATATGGAAAGTAATGTGATGATAAAGGGGTGTGTCATGTTGACACGCCCCATTTTGAAGTGACCATGCCCATTTTTTGCCGACCGTGCCTTCGGGGGGGCTCCATTTTTACATTTGCCCTGGGCTCCAAATACCCTAGTTACGCCACTGTCCACAGGCACAGCGGGGATCTGTCAGGAGTCCAAGATAAGACCTGAAAGCAACGTTGCACAGACACTGAGACACAGGGTCTCATTCAGACCCGGTCGCAAGCGCCAATGCGCTTGCAATCGGGTCGATGGTTAGCCCTGCGTATGCGCAGCAGCCACACTGTGCGTGTGCGCAAACCTCGGAGCAAGAGAGAAACTCTCTTGCTCCGGAGCTCTCTACAACAGGGGCGGCTGTTGATGTTGATCAACAGCTCACCCCATTTTGTAGGCGGGGCAGGGGGGTGGTTTCACAAATGGAGGCGTTCCTTAAGTGGGCGGCTGCACTGACATCATCAGAGCAGGAAGCTCCCTGGGGCTTGCGGTTGCTGAGACCCAACCTTAGGGTCTCGTCACAAGCCCCGATGCTCGCGATGTTGTTCACCATCGTGACCATCAACCTGGTCAGTCGCTAAACTGTGGGCAGGAGGCCGCAATAAAAAAAAGGAAGTGGCCACCCTCATTCAGAGAGAGCGATCGCTTCTTGCGACCGCCTCTGAATGAGGGCCACAGTTAGTAACAGGCTTTATACTAGAGGTCTGTGATCCATAGGAAGGTTCAGAACATGTGACCCAAATGGAATCAGGTTTGAAATAATGAGCGTCCGGCTCTGAATCAGGGTCTCAATCCCTATATTATATCTACATTCCCTCATCTCCCCCTCACTGACTGACCAGCACACATAATCCCTATATGATCCCTACATTCCCTCATCTCCCCCTCACTGACTGACCAGCACACATAATCCCTATATGATCCCTACATTCCCTCATCTCCCCCTCACTGACTGACCAGCACACATAATCCCTATATGATCCCTACATTCCCTCATCTCCCCCTCACTGACTGAACAGCACACATAGGCCCTCATTCAGAGCCGTACGCTCTGAGCAGAGCGCACGCTCTGAATGAGGGCCGGGCTCCATGAAAATGGAGCGTCCTCCTGGACGCTCGTATAGCTGTGGGTCACCACCCACAGGCTATATGAGCGTGCATTGTGATGGCCGCGATGGTCGTGACCATCGCGACCATCGAAATTGCGAGCCGGAGCCTGCGGTTGAGGTTTTCAACCGTAAGCTCCGGAATGATTTTGGATCTATCAGAGCCAAAATCACTCCCATTGACATCACTAGTGATGTCAGTGGGCCGGCTTCTGAAGGGAGGCGTTCCCGTGGGTACGCCCCCGTCAGGGAGGCACGCCCCCGGCACGCCCACCAAAGGGGGCGTGCTGTCAATCAACATTGACAGCACGCCCCCTTTGATCGGACACAACGAGCGAAGGACTTTCCTTCGCTCGTCGCGTCTGGCGCATGCGCACGACGGAGCTCCCTCCATCGTGCGCATGCTCAGTCCATAACATCGACCCACTTGCGAGCGGACAGCCGCTCGCGAGTGGGTCTGAATCAGGCCCTTAATCCCTATATGATCCCTACATTCCCTCATCTCCCCCTCACTGACTGACCAGCACACATAATCCCTGTATGATCCCTACATTCCCTCATCTCCCCCTCACTGATTGACCAGCACACATAATCCCTATATGATCCCTACATTCCCTCATCTCCCCCTCACTGACTGACCAGCACACATAATCCCTATATGATCCCTACATTCCCTCATCTCCCCCTCACTGACTGACCAGCACACATAATCCCTGTATGATCCCTACATTCCCTCATCTCCCCCTCACTGATTGACCAGCACACATAATCCCTATATGATCCCTACATTCCCTCATCTCCCCCTCACTGACTGACCAGCACACATAATCCCTGTATGATCCCTACATTCCCTCATCTCCCCCTCACTGATTGACCAGCACACATAATCCCTATATGATCCCTACATTCCCTCATCTCCCCCTCACTGACTAACCAGCACACATAATCCCTATATGATCCCTACATTCCCTCATCTCCCCCTCACTGACTGACCAGCACACATAATCCCTATATGATCCCTACATTCCCTCATCTCCCCCTCACTGACTGACCAGCACACATAATCCCTATATGATCCCTACATTCCCTCATCTCCCCCTCACTGACTGAACAGCACACATAATCCCTATATGATCCCTACATTCCCTCATCTCCCCCTCACTGACTGACCAGCACACATAATCCCTATATGATCCCTACATTCCCTCATCTCCCCCTCACTGACTGACCAGCACACATAATCCCTATATGATCCCTACCTTCCCTCATCTCCCCCTCACTGACAGACCAGCACACATAATCCCTGTATGATCCCTACATTCCCTCATCTCCCCCTCACTGATTGACCAGCACACATAATCCCTATATGATCCCTACATTCCCTCATCTCCCCCTCACTGACAGACCAGCACACATAATCCCTGTATGATCCCTACATTCCCTCATCTCCCCCTCACTGATTGACCAGCACACATAATCCCTATATGATCCCTACATTCCCTCATCTCCCCCTCACTGACTGACCAGCACACATTGGACCTCATTCAGAGGCGGTCGCACGGAGCGAATGGACATAGCGAGTGATGTTTTTTTCAGCTGCGCATTCCTACACATGGCAGTGCGCGTGCGCAAGCCTGTCTTCCCGACCGCAATCCTCTTGCTCGCTAGTCACTACGAGGTAGTAGCTGTGATTGACATTTTGTGCCGTTTGTGGGTGGTTAGAGGGGAAGGTGCTTGTGAACGGGGGTGTGGTGGTGCGCACGCAGGCGTGGCTGACCAAAGGGCGTTTTAAGGGCGTGCATATATTACTGAGCGAGTCATCACACGTCATCTCGTTGCAATAACGACGCTACTGCTCGCAGAGCTAAGGGTAGCCCAGGGTCTACCTTAAGCATTGCGAGTGCTGATGATGGTTTATGCCTCAACCGATGTCTGTAGGCAATTAACAATGTAACAGGTGTTAATCGTGCTGACGTAGGTTGCCGCCTGCGGCCGACTCTGAATTAGGCCGTAGAGATAGGAGGTGTGCTTTCATTGTTGTGGGTGTTTCCACGCTTACGATGTGCGTTGCGATTGAGCGCTCATTTTGCATATTCTCGATCACTTTGGGTGCGACTGATCGCTCCTGAGCGACCACCTCTGAATGAGGGCCATAATCCCTATATTATATCTACATTCCCTCATCTCCCCCTCACTGACAGACCAGCACACATAGGGGGCCATTCAGACCCGGTCGTTAGCGCCGATGCGCTCGGACCGGGTCGATGGCCCCCCACAGAGCATGCGCACGATGGCGACGGCTCCTTCGTGCGCATGCGTGAGACCCGCTACAACCGACAGCGCCGGTCATAGCGGGTCTCGATCCAAGGGGGGCAAGCTGTCGATGTTGATTGACAGCTCGCCCCGTTTGGAAGGCGGGCCGGGGGGGGTGGCAGCCCAAAAGGGGGCGTTCCCATGGGAACGCCTACCGTTTGGGGGCGGCCCCACTGACATCACTAGGGTCTCGTCGTAAGCCCCAATGGTCGCGATGGTCTTGACCATCGCGACCATCACCTTAGGCGGTCGTAAGGCTGTGCCTTACCACCGCAAAGGAGGACGTCTTGAAAATTCAAGACGTCCTCCCCTCATTCAGACCGACCGGCTCTGAATGAGGTCCATAATCCCTACTTTCCCTCATCTCCCCCTCACTGACTGACCAGCACACATAGGGCCTGATTCAGAGCCGGACGCAATTAGCGCTCGCTCGTCCTGAAAATAGGGGTGGCTATTCAAATGAACCATTCGCTCTTTGCTGTCTGTTCACGCCTCTAGGTTTGAACGAGCGAACAAAACTTGCGGTCGTTTTTTGGGAAACTACGCCACCTGGCCGCTCGCATCCTACGTCATGTCCGCTATTTATTAGATTAATCGAGTACATCGAACAGGGTATGAACTGCTCGCTATTCTTGTGGTTGGTTTTTGCTACCACAATCTTGCGAGCAGTTCTTGCTAAAAAAAACCCCAGTGACGTGGTCAGTGACGCTGCTGTTTTAAATATGCACACCCATAAAACGCCCGTTTTGACCTTTAAGCACGCCTGCGATCGGATCTCCACTCCCCGTTTTCAAGCACCTTCCCCTGTTACCACCCACATACGCCTCTTTCTGTCACTCAAATTAGCAGGCATTCGCTATTTTGCGAGCACATGAATTTCGGCCGCACTGACTGGTTCGCGCATGCGTATAACGATCCGTACGCATGCACAGTTGGGCAAACATCGCTTGGAGCGAACGAGCTGCCGCTTACGAGTGGCTCTGAATCAGGCCCATAATCCCTATATGATCCCTACATTCCCTCATCTCCCCCTCACTGACTGACCAGCACACATAGGGCCTGATTCAGACCCACTCGTAAGCGGCTGTCCGCTCGCAAGTGGGTCGATGTTGTGTACTGCGCATGCGCACGACGGCGGGAGCTCCGTCGTGCGCATGCGCCAGACGCGACGAGCGAAGGACTTTCCTTCGCTCGTTGTGTCTGATCAAAGGGGGCGTGCTGTCGATGTTGATTGACAGCACGCCCCCTTTGGTGGGCGTGCCGGGGGCGTGCTTCCCAGACTGGGGCGTTCCCAAGGGAACGCCTACCGTCAGAAGCCGGCCCACTGACATCACTAGTGATGTCAGTGGGAGTTATTTTGGCTCTAATAGAGCCAAAATCACTCCGGGCCTTGCGGTTGAAAATCTCAACCGCAGGCTCCGGCTCGCACTGGCGATGGTCGCGATGGTCAAGACCATCGCGGCCATCAAACTGGACGCTCGTATAGGCTGTGGGTGGTGATCCACAGCTATACGAGCGTCCAGGAGGACGCTCCATAATTATGGAGGGCGGCCCTCGTTCAGAGCGTGCGCTCTGCTCAGAGCGTACGGCTCTGAATGAGGGCCATAATCCCTATATGATCCCTACATTCCCTCATCTCCCCCTCACTGACTGACCAGCACACATAGGCCCTGATCAGAGCCGGACGCTCTGACCAGAGCGCTCGCTCTGAATCAGGGCCCACCTCCATTAAAATGGAGCGTCCTCCTGGACGCTCGTATAGCTGTGGGTCACCACCCACAGCCGATCCGAGCGTCCAACAAGATGGTCGCGATGGTCTTGACCATCGCGACCATCGGACTTGCGAGTGAAACCCTGTGGTCGGGTTTCTCAACCGCAAGCCCTGGAGTGATTTTGGCTCTATCAGAGCCCAAATCACTCCCACTGACATCACTAGTGATGTCAGTGGTGCCGGCTTCAGACGGTAGGCGTTCCCATAGGAACGCCTCCGTCTGGCAGGCACGCCCCCGGCATGCCCACCAAAGGGGGCGTGCTGTCAATCAACATCGACAGCACGCCCCCTTTGATGCGAGACTCCGAGCGAAGGAAAGTCCTTCGCTCGCCGGGTCTCGTGCATGCGCACGACGGAGCTCCCTCCGTCGTGCACATGCGCAGTGGGGAACATCGACCCACTTGCGAGCATACTACCGCTCGCGAGTGGGTTTGAATGAGCCCCATAATCCCTACATTCCCTCATCTCCCCCTCACTGACTGACCAGCACACATGATGTTATTGTATAGTGCGGACCTAACTCACTGCGGGCCACACTACACTTAGTGTTCAGCGTCTCTGGGTACTCAGAAACTCCCCCTGCGTGCGCGTATGCTTTCTCAGTATCATACCTATCTCCACTGCCAGGAACACATATAAAGCAGATCGCCTGCTGTGGGAATATTATATAATATAATCAGTTATAAGAGAACACACACTGTTGTCATTCACTAAGTGCACCCCAGGAGCAGTGCAAAATACTGCTCTTCCACAGATGCCGCCATCTTCCTCAGCAAGGGGCACATTTATTATACTAAATTTGCGGTATGCCCCCGAAAAGTAACAGTCCTTAGCACTGCATTTTGCAACAATAAGGATTCTTTTTTCGTTGGAATGTATTAATGTAAATCACCGGGACACAAGTCCCAGTAAGAGCGCGTCCCGGCTGTCAGTAGGAGGTAAAATGATTGCATATGTATATTGCACATACACAATGCAAAGAGGACACAGTATACATCAGGGTCACCGCAGGCCCACAAGAGAGAGAGATCGCTATACCCCTCTCCAGCAGGGCTGCCCTACCGTAGGTAACGGGGTATCATCATTTGAAGATGGTGGTTACCCACGCATGCAATATCCACAAAGCCGGCTTCTCTGATCTTGCTGAATAACGTACACACAGAGAAGTATGGGAACAGTTCCTGCGAGGGCTGGCGGACATGCACCAGGCGATACCTCCGATATCTACTGTATACACAATAAGAAGGAAATAATTATTTTTCCTTCTTTTTTGTATAGATGACAATGTATTATCTGTGGCAGCTCTCCCCATACAATGTATTGTACTTTATAATTCATAATCTGGAGATAACATACTGAAAGATTTCTCTAAACCTGCACCTAGTGCAGAAGTATTTCCCATGTCCCTACCCCTTCACGTATGATGGGCCAAATGTAATAGGGTGAGGGCTTAGTAGTGACCTCTCACACTCGGCCAATGTAATAGGGTGAGGGCTTAGTAGTGACCTCTCACACTCGGCCAATGTAATAGGGTGAGGGCTTAGTAGTGACCTCTCACACTCAGCTAATGTAATAGGGTGAGGGCTTAGAAGTGACCTCTCACACTCAGCCAATGTAATAGGGTGAGGGAATAGTAGTGACCTCTCACACTCTGCCAATGTAATAGGGTGAGGGCTTAGTAGTGACCTCTCACACTCGGCCAATGTAATAGGGTGAGGGCTTAGTAGTGACCTCTCACACTCAGCTAATGTAATAGGGTGAGGGCTTAGTAGTGACCTCTCACACTCGGCCAATGTAATAGGGTGAGGGATTAGCAGTGACATCTCACACTCAGCTAATGTAATAGGGTGAGGGCTTAGTAGTGAGCGATCACACTCGGCCAATGTAATAGGGTGAGGGATAAGCAGTGACCTCTCACACTCGGCCAATGTAATAGGGTGAGGGCTTAGTAGTGAGCGATCACATTCGGCCAATGTAATAGGGTGAGGGATTAGCAGTGACCTCTCACACTCGGCCAGTGTAATAGGGTGAGGGATTAGCAGTGACCTCTCACACTCGGCCAATGTAATAGGGTGAGGGCTTAGTAGTGACCTCTCACACTCGGCCAGTGTAATAGGGTGAGGGATTAGCAGTGACCTCTCACACTCGGTGAATGTAATAGGGTGAGGGCTTAGCAGTGACCTCTCACACTCGGCCAATGTAATAGGGTGAGGGCTTAGCAGTGACCTCTCACACTCGGCCAATGTAATAGGGTGAGGGCTTAGTAGTGACCTCTCACACTCAGCTAATGTAATAGGGTGAGGGCATAGTAGTGACCTCTCACACTACATTGGCTGAGTGTGAGAGGTCACTGCTAAACCCTCACCCTATTACATTGGCCAAGTGCGAGAGGTCACTGCTAAGCCCTCACCCTATTACATTGGCAGAGTGTGATAGGTCACTGCTAAGCCATCACCCTATTACATTGGCAGAGTGTGATAGGTTACTACTAAGCCCTCACCCTATTACATTGGCTGAGTGTGATCACTCACTGCTAAGCCCTCACCCTATAACATTGGCCGAGTGTGAGAGGTCACTGCTAAGCCCTCACCCTATTACATTGGCCGAGTGTGACAGGTCACTGCTAAGCCCTCACCCTATTACATTGGCCGAGTGTGAGAGGTCACTGCTAAGCCATCACCCTATTACATTAGCTGAGAGTGAGAGGTCACTACTAAGCCCTCACCCTATTACATTGGCCGAGTGTGAGAGGTCACTACTAAGCCCTCACCCTATTACATTGGCCGAGTGTGACAGGTCACTGCTAAGCCCTCACCCTATTACATTGGCCGAGTGTGAGAGGTCACTGCTAAGCCATCACCCTATTACATTAGCTGAGAGTGAGAGGTCACTACTAAGCCCTCACCCTATTACATTGGCCGAGTGTGAGAGGTCACTACTAAGCCCTCACCCTATTACATTGGCCGAGTGTGAGAGGTCACTGCTAAGCCATCACCCTATTACATTGGCCAAGTGTGAGAGGTCACTGCTAAGCCCTCATCCTATTACATTGGCCGAGTGTGAGAGGTCACTGCTAAACCCTCACCCTATTACATTGTCCGAGTGTGAGAGGTCACTGCTAAACCCTCACCCTGTTTCATTGGCCAAGTGTGAGAGGTCACTGCTAAGCCCTCACCCTATTACATTGGCCGAGTGTGATCGCTCACTGCTAAGCCCTCACCCTATTACATTGGCTGAGTGTGAGAGGTCACTGCTAAGCCCTCACCCTATTACATTGGCCTAGTGTGAGAGGTCACTGCTAAGCCCTCACCCTATTACATTGGCCGAGTGTGAGAGGTCACTGCTAAGCCTTCACCCTATTACATTGGCCGAGTGTGAGAGGTCACTGCTAAGCCCTCACCCTATTACATTGGCCGAGTGTGATAGGTCACTGCTATACCCTCACCCTATTACATTAGCTGATTGTGAGAGGTCACTGCTAAGCCATCACCCTATTACATTAGCTGAGTGTGAGAAGTCACTGCTAAGCCCTCACCCTATTACATTAGCTGAGTGTGAGAGGTCACTGCTAAGCCCTCACCCTATTACATTAGCTGAGTGTGAGAGGTCACTACTATGCCCTCACCCTATTACATTAGCTGAGTGTGAGAGGTCACTTCTAAGCCATCACCCTATTACACTGGCCGAGTGTGAGAGGTCACTGCTAAGCCCTCACTCTATTACATTGGCCGAGTGTGAGAGGTCACTGCTAAGCCCTCACCCTATTACATTGGCTGAGTGTGAGAGGTCAATGCTAAGCCCTCACCCTATTACATTGGCCGAGTGTGAGATGTTACTACTAAGCTCTCACCCTATTACATTGGCCGAGTGTGAGAGGTCACTACTAAACCCTCACCCTATTACATTGGCCGAGTGTGATCGCTCACTGCTAAGCCCTCACCCTATTACATTTGCCGAGTATGAGAGGTCACTGCTATACCCTCACCCTATTACATTGGCCGAGTGAGAGAGGTCACTGCTAAACCCTCACCCTATTACATTGGCCGAGTGAGAGAGGTCACTGCTAAGCCCTCACCCTATTACATTGGCAGAGTGTGATAGGTCACTGCTAAGCCATCACCCTATTACATTGGCAGAGTGTGAGAGGTCACTACTAAGCCCTCACACTATTACATTGGCCGAGTGTGAGAGGTCACTGCTAAGCCATCACCCTATTACATTGGCCAAGTGTGAGAGGTCACTGCTAAGCCCTCATCCTATTACATTGGCCGAGTGTGAGAGGTCACTGCTAAACCCTCACCCTATTACATTGTCCGAGTGTGAGAGGTCACTGCTAAACCCTCACCCTGTTTCATTGGCCAAGTGTGAGAGGTCACTGCTAAGCCCTCACCCTATTACATTGGCCGAGTGTGATCGCTCACTGCTAAGCCCTCACCCTATTACATTGGCTGAGTGTGAGAGGTCACTGCTAAGCCCTCACCCTATTACATTGGCCTAGTGTGAGAGGTCACTGCTAAGCCCTCACCCTATTACATTGGCCGAGTGTGAGAGGTCACTGCTAAGCCTTCACCCTATTACATTGGCCGAGTGTGAGAGGTCACTGCTAAGCCCTCACCCTATTACATTGGCCGAGTGTGATAGGTCACTGCTATACCCTCACCCTATTACATTAGCTGAGTGTGAGAGGTCACTGCTAAGCCATCTCCCTATTACATTAGCTGAGTGTGAGAAGTCACTGCTAAGCCCTCACCCTATTACATTAGCTGAGTGTGAGAGGTCACTGCTAAGCCCTCACCCTATTACATTAGCTGAGTGTGAGAGGTCACTACTATGCCCTCACCCTATTACATTAGCTGAGTGTGAGAGGTCACTACTAAGCCCTCACCCTATTACATTGGCCGAGTGTGAGAGGTCACTGCTAAGCCCTCACCCTATTACATTGGCCGAGTGTGAGAGGTCACTGCTAAGCCCTCACCCTATTACATTCACCGAGTGTGAGAGGTCACTGCTAATCCCTCACCCTATTACACTGGCCGAGTGTGAGAGGTCACTACTAAGCCCTCACCCTATTACATTGGCCGAGTGTGAGAGGTCACTGCTAATCCCTCACCCTATTACACTGGCCGAGTGTGAGAGGTCACTGCTAATCCCTCACCCTATTACATTGGCCGAATGTGATCGCTCACTACTAAGCCCTCACCCTATTACATTGGCCGAGTGTGAGAGGTCACTGCTTATCCCTCACCCTATTACATTGGCCGAGTGTGATCGCTCACTACTAAGCCCTCACCCTATTACATTAGCTGAGTGTGAGATGTCACTGCTAATCCCTCACCCTATTACATTGGCCGAGTGTGAGAGGTCACTACTAAGCCCTCACCCTATTACATTAGCTGAGTGTGAGAGGTCACTACTAAGCCCTCACCCTATTACATTGGCCGAGTGTGAGAGGTCACTACTAAGCCCTCACCCTATTACATTGGCAGAGTGTGAGAGGTCACTACTATTCCCTCACCCTATTACATTGGCTGAGTGTGAGAGGTCACTTCTAAGCCCTCACCCTATTACATTAGCTGAGTGTGAGAGGTCACTACTAAGCCCTCACCCTATTACATTGGCCGAGTGTGAGAGGTCACTACTAAGCCCTCACCCTATTACATTGGCCGAGTGTGAGAGGTCACTACTAAGCCCTCACCCTATTACATTTGGCCCATCATACGTGAAGGGGTAGGGACATGGGAAATACTCACACTCAGCTAATGTAATAGGGAGATGGCTTAGCAGTGACCTCTCACACTCAGCTAATGTAATAGGGTGAGGGCTTAGCAGTGACTTCTCACACTCAGCTAATGTAATAGGGAGATGGCTTAGCAGTGACCTCTCACACTCAGCTAATGTAATAGGGTGAGGGTATAGCAGTGACCTATCACACTCGGCCAATGTAATAGGGTGAGGGCTTAGCAGTGACCTCTCACACTCGGCCAATGTAATAGGGTGAAGGCTTAGCAGTGACCTCTCACACTCGGCCAATGTAATAGGGTGAGGGCTTAGCAGTGACCTCTCACACTAGGCCAATGTAATAGGGTGAGGGCTTAGCAGTGACCTCTCACACTCAGCCAATGTAATAGGGTGAGGGCTTAGCAGTGAGCGATCACACTCGGCCAATGTAATAGGGTGAGGGCTTAGCAGTGACCTCTCACACTTGGCCAATGAAACAGGGTGAGGGTTTAGCAGTGACCTCTCACACTCGGACAATGTAATAGGGTGAGGGTTTAGCAGTGACCTCTCACACTCGGCCAATGTAATAGGATGAGGGCTTAGCAGTGACCTCTCACACTTGGCCAATGTAATAGGGTGATGGCTTAGCAGTGACCTCTCACACTCGGCCAATGTAATAGTGTGAGGGCTTAGTAGTGACCTCTCACACTCTGCCAATGTAATAGGGTGATGGCTTAGCAGTGACCTATCACACTCTGCCAATGTAATAGGGTGAGGGCTTAGCAGTGACCTCTCGCACTTGGCCAATGTAATAGGGTGAGGGTTTAGCAGTGACCTCTCACACTCAGCCAATGTAATACAGTGAGGGCTTAGCAGTGACCTCTCGCACTTGGCCAATGCAATAGGGTGAGGGTTTAGCAGTGACCTCTCACACTCAGCCAATGTAATAGGGTGAGGGTTTAGTAGTGACCTCTCACACTCGGCCAATGTAATAGGGTGAGGGCTTAGCAGTGACCTCTCTCACTCGGCCAATGTAATAGGGTGAGGGTTTAGCAGTGACCTCTCTCACTCGGCCAATGTAATAGGGTGAGGGTATAGCAGTGACCTCTCATACTCGGCAAATGTAATAGGGTGAGGGCTTAGCAGTGAGCGATCACACTCGGCCAATGTAATAGGGTGAGGGTTTAGTAGTGACCTCTCACACTCGGCCAATGTAATAGGGTGAGAGCTTAGTAGTAACATCTCACACTCGGCCAATGTAATAGGGTGAGGGCTTAGCATTGACCTCTCACACTCAGCCAATGTAATAGGGTGAGGGCTTAGCAGTGACCTCTCACACTCGGCCAATGTAATAGAGTGAGGGCTTAGCAGTGACCTCTCACACTCGGCCAGTGTAATAGGGTGATGGCTTAGAAGTGACCTCTCACACTCAGCTAATGTAATAGGGTGAGGGCATAGTAGTGACCTCTCACACTCAGCTAATGTAATAGGGTGAGGGCTTAGCAGTGACCTCTCACACTCAGCTAATGTAATAGGGTGAGGGCTTAGCAGTGACTTCTCACACTCAGCTAATGTAATAGGGTGATGGCTTAGCAGTGACCTCTCACAATCAGCTAATGTAATAGGGTGAGGGTATAGCAGTGACCTATCACACTCGGCCAATGTAATAGGGTGAGGGCTTAGCAGTGACCTCTCACACTCGGCCAATGTAATAGGGTGAAGGCTTAGCAGTGACCTCTCACACTCGGCCAATGTAATAGGGTGAGGGCTTAGCAGTGACCTCTCACACTAGGCCAATGTAATAGGGTGAGGGCTTAGCAGTGACCTCTCACACTCAGCCAATGTAATAGGGTGAGGGCTTAGCAGTGAGCGATCACACTCGGCCAATGTAATAGGGTGAGGGCTTAGCAGTGACCTCTCACACTTGGCCAATGAAACAGGGTGAGGGTTTAGCAGTGACCTCTCACACTCGGACAATGTAATAGGGTGAGGGTTTAGCAGTGACCTCTCACACTCGGCCAATGTAATAGGATGAGGGCTTAGCAGTGACCTCTCACACTTGGCCAATGTAATAGGGTGATGGCTTAGCAGTGACCTCTCACACTCGGCCAATGTAATAGGGTGAGGGCTTAGTAGTGACCTCTCACACTCGGCCAATGTAATAGGGTGAGGGCTTAGTAGTGACCTCTCACTCTCAGCTAATGTAATAGGGTGATGGCTTAGCAGTGACCTCTCACACTCGGCCAATGTAATAGGGTGAGGGCTTAGCAGTGACCTGTCACACTCGGCCAATGTAATAGGGTGAGGGCTTAGTAGTGACCTCTCACACTCGGCCAATGTAATAGGGTGAGGGCTTAGTAGTGACCTCTCACTCTCAGCTAATGTAATAGGGTGATGGCTTAGCAGTGACCTCTCACACTCGGCCAATGTAATAGGGTGAGGGCTTAGCAGTGACCTGTCACACTCGGCCAATGTAATAGGGTGAGGGCTTAGCAGTGACCTCTCACACTCGGCCAATGTTATAGGGTGAGGGCTTAGCAGTGAGTGATCACACTCAGCCAATGTAATAGGGTGAGGGCTTAGTAGTAACCTATCACACTCTGCCAATGTAATAGGGTGATGGCTTAGCAGTGACCTATCACACTCTGCCAATGTAATAGGGTGAGGGCTTAGCAGTGACCTCTCGCACTTGGCCAATGTAATAGGGTGAGGGTTTAGCAGTGACCTCTCACACTCAGCCAATGTAATACAGTGAGGGCTTAGCAGTGACCTCTCGCACTTGGCCAATGCAATAGGGTGAGGGTTTAGCAGTGACCTCTCACACTCAGCCAATGTAATAGGGTGAGGGTTTAGTAGTGACCTCTCACACTCGGCCAATGTAATAGGGTGAGGGCTTAGCAGTGACCTCTCTCACTCGGCCAATGTAATAGGGTGAGGGTATAGCAGTGACCTCTCATACTCGGCGAATGTAATAGGGTGAGGGCTTAGCAGTGAGCGATCACACTCGGCCAATGTAATAGGGTGAGGGTTTAGTAGTGACCTCTCACACTCGGCCAATGTAATAGGGTGAGGGCTAAGCAGTGACCTCTGACACTCGGCCAATGTAATAGGGTGAGGGCTTAGCAGTGACCTCTCACACTCGGCCAATGTAATAGGGTGAGGGTTTAGCAGTGACCTCTCACACTCGGCCAATGTAATAGGGTGAGGGCTTAGCAGTGACCTCTCACACTCGGCCAATGTAATAGGGTGAGGGTTTAGCAGTGACCTCTCACAATCGGCCAATGTAATAGGGTGAGAGCTTAGCAGTGACCTCTCACACTCGGCCAATGTAATAGGGTGAGGGTTTAGCAGTGAGCGATCACAATCGGCCAATGTAATAGGGTGAGGGCTTAGCAGTGAGCGATTACACTCGGCCAATGTTATAGGGTGAGGGCTTAGTAGTGACCTCTCACACTCGGCCAATGTAATAGGGTGAGGGCTTAGCAGTGACCTCGCACACTCGGCCAATGTAATAGGGTGAGGGTTTAGCAGTGACCTCTCACACTCGGCCAATGTAATAGGGTGAGGGCTTAGCAGTGACCTCTCACACTCGGCCAATGTAATAGGGTGAGGGATTATCAGTGACCTCTCACACTCGGTGAATGTAATAGGGTGAGGTCTTAGCAGTGCCCTCTCACACTCGGCCAATGTAATAGGGTGAGGGCTTAGTAGGGTCCTCTCACACTCGGCCAATGTAATAGGGTGAGGGCTTAGCAATTACCTCTCACACTAAGCCAATGTAATAGGGTGAGGGCTTAGTAGTGACCTCTCACACTCAGGCAACGTAATAGGGTGAGGATTTAGCAGTGACCTCTCACACTCGGCCAATGTAATAGGGTGAGGGTATAGCAGGGACCTCTCACACTCAGCCAATGTAATAGGGTGAGGGTTTAGCAGTGAGCGATCACACTTGGCCAATGTAATAGGTTGATGGCTTAGCAGTGAGCGATCACACTCAGCCAATGTAATAGGGTGAGGATTTAGCAGTGACCTCTCACACTCGGCCAATGTAATAGGGTGAGGGTATAGCAGTGACCTCTCACACTCAGCCAATGTAATAGGGTGATGGCTTAGCAGTGACCTCTCACACTCGCCCAATGTAATAGGGTGAGGGTTTAGCAGTGACCTCTCACACTCCGCCAATGTAATAGGGTGAGGGTTTAGTAGTGACCTCTCACACTCGGCCAATGTAAAAGGGTGAGGGTTTAGTAGTGACCTCTCACACTCGGCCAATGTAATAGGGTGAGGGCTTAGTAGTAACATCTCACACTCGGCAAATGTAAAAGGGTGAGGGCTTAGTAGTGACCTCTCACACTCGGCCAATGTAATAGGGTGAGGGTTTAGTAGTGACCTCTCACACTCGGCCAATGTAATAGGGTGAGGGCTTAGTAGTAACATCTCACACTCGGCCAATGTAATAGGGTGAGGGCTTAGCATTGACCTCTCACACTCAGCCAATGTAATAGGGTGAGGGCTTAGCAGTGACCTCTCACACTCGGCCAATGTAATAGAGTGAGGGCTTAGCAGTGACCTCTCACACTCGGCCAGTGTAATAGGGTGAGAGCTTAGCAGTGACCTCTCACACTCGGCCAATGTAATAGGGTGAGGGTTTAGCAGTGAGCGATCACAATCGGCCAATGTAATAGGGTGAGAGCTTAGTAGTGACCTCTCACACTCGGCCAATGTAATAGGGTGAGGGCTTAGCAGTGACCTCTCACACTCGGCCAATGTAATAGGGTGAGGGTTTAGCAGTGACCTCTCACACTCGGCCAATGTAATAGGGTGAGGGCTTAGCAGTGACCTCTCACACTCGGCCAATGTAATAGGGTGAGGGATTATCAGTGACCTCTTACACTCGGTGAATGTAATAGGGTGAGGTCTTAGCAGTGCCCTCTCACACTCGGCCAATGTAATAGGGTGAGGGCTTAGTAGGGTCCTCTCACACTCGGCCAATGTAATAGGGTGAGGGCTTAGCAATTACCTCTCACACTAAGCCAATGTAATAGGGTGAGGGCTTAGTAGTGACCTCTCACACTCAGGCAACGTAATAGGGTGAGGATTTAGCAGTGACCTCTCACACTCGGCCAATGTAATAGGGTGAGGGTATAGCAGGGACCTCTCACACTCAGCCAATGTAATAGGGTGAGGGTTTAGCAGTGAGCGATCACACTTGGCCAATGTAATAGGTTGATGGCTTAGCAGTGAGCGATCACACTCAGCCAATGTAATAGGGTGAGGATTTAGCAGTGACCTCTCACACTCGGCCAATGTAATAGGGTGAGGGTATAGCAGTGACCTCTCACACTCCGCCAATGTAAAAGGGTGAGGGCTTAGTAGTGACCTCTCACACTCGGCCAATGTAATAGGGTGAGGGTTTAGCAGTGACCTCTCACACTCGGCCAATGAAATAGGGTGAGAGCTTAGCAGTGACCTCTCACACTCGGCCAATGTAACAGGGTGAGGGCTTAGCTGTGACCTCTCACACTCGGCCAATGTAATAGGGTGAGGGTTTAGCAGTGACCTCTCACTCTCTGTAAATGTAAGAGGGTGAGGGCTTAGCAGTGACCACTCACACTCGGCCAATCTAATAGGGTGAGGGCTTAGTAGTGACCTCTCACACTCGGCCAATGTAATAGGGTGAGGGCTTAGCAGTGACCTCTCACA
The DNA here is from genome assembly GCA_031769625.1 of Taudactylus pleione. Classification (NCBI taxonomy): domain Eukaryota; kingdom Metazoa; phylum Chordata; class Amphibia; order Anura; family Myobatrachidae; genus Taudactylus; species Taudactylus pleione. Next base: position 359,444 of record JAUIMM010001294.1, read on the forward strand.
CTCGATCAATGTAATAGGGTGAGGGCTTAGCAGTGACCTCTCACACTTGGCCAATGTAATAGGATGAGGGCTTAGCAGTGAGCAATCACACTCGGCCAATGTAATAGGGTGAGGGCTTAGCAGTGACCTCTCACACTCCGCCAATGTAATAGGGTGAGGGCATAGTAGTGACCTCTCACACTCGGCCAATGTAATAGGGTGAGGGTTTAGCAGTGACCTCTCACACTCGGCCAATGTAATAGGGTGAGGGCTTAGTAGTGACCTCTCACACTAGGCCAATGTAATAGGGTGAGGGCTTAATAGTGACCTCTCACACTCGGCCAATGTAATAGGGTGAGGGTTTAGCAGTGACCTCTCACACTCGGCCAATGTAATAGGGTGAGGGCTTAGTAGTGACCTCTCACACTCGGCCAATGTAATAGGGTGAGGGCTTAGTAGTGAGCAATCACACTCGGCCAATGTAATAGGGTGAGGGCTTAGCAGTGACCTCTCACACTCGGCCAATGTAATAGGGTGAGGGTTTAGCAGTGACCTCTCACACTCGGCCAATGTAATAGGGTGAGGGCTTAGCAGTGAGAGATTACACTCGGCCAATGTAATAGGGTGAGGGCTTAGCAGTGACCTCTCACACTCGGCCAATGTAATAGGGTGAGGGCTTAGCAGTGACCTCTCACACTCGGCCAATGTAATAGGGTGAGTGCTTAGCAGTGAGTGATCACACTCGGCCAATGTAATAGGGTGAGGGCTTAGTAGTGACCTCTCACACTCAGCCAATATAATAGGGTGAGGGTTTAGCAGTGACCTCTCACACTCGGCCAATGTAATAGGGTGAGGGCTTAGCAGTGAGCGATTACACTCAGCCAATGTGATAGGGTGATGGCTTAGTAGTGACCTCTCACACTCGGCCAATGTAATAGGATGAGGCCTTAGCAGTGAGCGATCACACTCGGCCAATGTAATAGGGTGAGGGTTTAGCAGTGACCTCTCACACTCGGCCAAAGTTAAAGGGTGAGGGCTTAGTAGTGACCTCTCACACTCGGCCAATGTAATAGGGTGAGGGCTTAGTAGTGACCTCTCACACTCGGCCAATGTAATAGGGTGAGGGCTTAGTAGTGAGCGATCACACTCGGCCAATGTAATAGAGTGAGGGCTTAGTAGTGACCTCTCACACTCGGCCAATGTAATAGGGTGAGGGCTTTGTAGTGACCTCTCACACTCGGCCAATGTAATAGGATGAGGCCTTAGCAGTGAGCGATCACACTCGGCCAATGTAATAGGGTGAGGGCTTAGTAGTGACCTCTCACACTTGGCCAATGTAATAGGGTGAGGGCTTAGTAGTGAACGATTACACTCAGCCAATGTAATAGGGTGAGGGCTTAGTAGTGATCTTTCACACTTGGCCAATGTAATAGGGTGAGGCTTTAGCAGTGACCTCTCACACTCGGCCAATATAATAGGGTGAGGGCTTAGTAGTGAGCGATCACACTCAGCCAATGTAATAGAGTGAGGGCTTAGTAGTGACCTCTCACACTTAGCCAATGTAATACGGTGAGGGCTTAGCAGTGACCTCTCACACTCGGCCAATGTAATAGGGTGAGGGCTTAGCAGTGACCTCTCACACTCGGCCAATGTAATAGGGTGAGGGCTTAGTAGTGACCTCTCACACTCGGCCAATGTAATAGGATGAGGCCTTAGCAGTGAGCGATCACACTCGGCCAATGTAATAGGGTGAGGGCTTAGTAGTGACCTCTCACACTCAGCCAATGTAATAGGGTGAGGGCTTAGTAGTGACCTCTCACACTTGGCCAATGTAATAGGGTGAGGCTTTAGCAGTGACCTCTCACACTCGGCCAATATAATAGGGTGAGGGCTTAGTAGTGATCTTTCACACTTGGCCAATGTAATAGGGTGAGGCTTTAGCAGTGACCTCTCACACTCGGCCAATATAATAGGGTGAGGGCTTAGTAGTGAGCAATCACACTCGGCCAATGTAATAGGGTGAGGGCTTAGCAGTGACCTCTCACACTCGGCCAATGTAATAGGGTGAGGGCATAGTAGTGACCTCTCACACTCGGCCAATGTAATAGGGTGAGGGTTTAGCAGTGACCTCTCACACTCGGCCAATGTAATAGGGTGAGGGCTTAATAGTGACCTCTCACACTCGGCCAATGTAATAGGGTGAGGGTTTAGCAGTGACCTCTCACACTCGGCCAATGTAATAGGGTGAGGGCTTAGTAGTGACCTCTCACACTCGGCCAATGTAATAGGGTGAGGGTTTAGCAGTGACCTCTCACACTCGGCCAATGTAATAGGGTGAGGGCTTAGTAGTGACCTCTCACACTCGGCCAATGTAATAGGGTGAGGGCTTAGCAGTGACCTCTCACACTCTGCCAATGTAATAGGGTGAGGGTTTAGCAGTGACCTCTCACACTCTGCCAATGTAATAGGGTGAGGGCTTAGCAGTGAGCGATTACACTCGGCCAATGTAATAGTGTGAGTACTTAGCAGTGAGTGATCACACTCGGCCAATGTAATAGGGTGAGGGCTTAGTAGTGACCTCTCACACTCGGCCAATGTAATAGGGTGAGGGCTTAAAAGTGGAAATCGGTATGGTTGAAATCCCAGCAGCCCGACAGACGAGGAAATCCCGATCGTCCTAAAGGTAAGTATTCACTAACCTAATTTTACCCCCTAACCCTCCTTTAGTGTGCCTAACTCTAACCTCCCCCCCTCTGCCTAGCCCTAATCCCCCCCTAAGCGCCTAAATCTAAGTCCCCCAGGGGAGTGCCTAACCCTAACCTCCCCCGGGGTTACCCTTCCCCCTAGCCTAACCCTAATCTCCCAGGGGGTTGCCTAACCCTAAATCCTTCCCCGGGGGCCCTAAACCAAACCCTCCCCCCCACGGCTGTACGTGTCGGCTTCCCTTCGATCGGGATGCCAGGTGCCAGTGTCCCAGCGTAAGTAAAATGACAGGTGTCGGGATTTCGACGCCTGTCATTTAACCCTAGCCGGTGTAAAGCAGTCGGGAAGCCGGCGGTCAGCATTGCGTCCGCCGGCTTCCCGACTGCTTCCCTAGCACTCGGCCAATGTAATAGGGTGAGGGCTTAGCAGTGACCTCTCACACTCGGTGAATGTAATAGGGTGAGGGCTTAGCAGTGACCTCTCACATTCGGCCAATGTAATAGGGTGAGGGCTTAGTAGTGACCTCTCACACTCGGCCAATGTAATAGGGTGAGGGCTTAGCAGTGACCTCTCACACTCGGCCAATGTAATAGGGTTAGTGTTTAGCAGTGACCTCTCACACTCGGCCAATGTAATAGGGTGAGGGATTAGCAGTGACCTCTCACACTTGGCCAATGTAAAAGGGTGAGGGCTTAGCAGTGACCTCTCACACTCGGCCAATGTAATAGGGTCAGGATTTAGTAGTGACCTCTCCAGTTCGGCCATTGTAATAGGGTGAGGGCTTAGCAGTGACCTCTCACACTCGGCCAATGTAATAGGGTGAGGGCTTACAAGTGACCTCTCACACTCGGCCAATGTAATAGGGTGAGGGTTTAGCAGTGACCTCTCACACTCGGCCAATGTAATAGAGTGAGGGCTTAGTTATGTCATCTCACACTCGGCCAATGTAAGAGGGTGAGGGCTTAGCAGTGAGCAGCGATCACACTCGGCCAATGTAATAGGGTGGGGGCTTAGCAGTGACCTCTCACACTTGGCCAAATGTAATAGGGTGAGGGCTTAGCAGTGACCTCTCACACTCGGTGAATGTAATAGGGTGAGGGCTTAGCAGTGACCTCTCACATTCGGCCAATGTAATAGGGTGAGGGCTTAGTAGTGACCTCTCACACTCGGCCAATGTAATAGGGTGAGGGCTTAGCAGTGACCTCTCACACTCGGCCAATGTAATAGGGTTAGGGTTTAGCAGTGACCTCTCACAGTCGGCCAATGTAATAGGGTGAGGGATTAGCAGTGACCTCTCACACTTGGCCAATGTAAAAGGGTGAGGGCTTAGCAGTGACCTCTCACACTCGGCCAATGTAATAGGGTCAGGATTTAGTAGTGACCTCTCCAGTTCGGCCATTGTAATAGGGTGAGGGCTTAGCAGTGACCTCTCACACTCGGCCAATGTAATAGGGTGAGGGCTTACAAGTGACCTCTCACACTCGGCCAATGTAATAGGGTGAGGGTTTAGCAGTGACCTCTCACACTCGGCCAATGTAATAGAGTGAGGGCTTAGTTAAGTCCTCTCACACTCGGCCAATGTAATAGGGTGAGGGCTTAGCAGTGAGCAGCGATCACACTCGGCCAATGTAATAGGGTGGGGGCTTAGCAGTGACCTCTCACACTTGGCCAAATGTAATAGGGTGAGGGCTTAGCAGTGACCTCTCACACTTGGCCAATGTATTAGAGTGAGGGCTTAGCAGTGACCTCTCACACTCGGCCAATGTAATAGGGTGAGGGCTTAGCAGTGACCTCTCACACTCGGCCAATGTAATAGAGTGAGGGCTTAGCTGTGACCTCTTACACTCGGCCAATGTAATTGGGTGAGGGCTTAGCAGTGAGCGATCACACTCAGCCAATGTAATAGGGTGAGGATTTAGCAGTGACCTCTCACACTCGGCCAATGTAATAGGGTGAGGGTATAGCAGTGACCTCTCACACTCAGCCAATGTAATAGGGTGAGGTTTTAGCAGTGACCTCTCACACTCGGCCAATGTAATAGGGTGAGGGCTTAGCAGTGACCTCTCACACTCTGCCAATGTAATAGGGTGAGGGCTTAGTCGTGACCTCTCACACTAGGCCAATGTAATAGGGTGAGGGCTTAGTAGTGACCTCTCACACTCGGCCAATGTAATAGGGTGAGGGTTTAGCAGTGACCTCTCACTCTCGGCCAATGTAATACAGTGAGGGATTAGCAGTGACCTCTCACACTCCGCCAATGTAATAGGGTGAGGGCTTAGCAGTGACCTCTCACACTCTGTAAATGTAATAGGGTGAGGGTTTAGCAGTGAGCGATAACACTCAGCCAATGTAAGAGGGTGAGGGCTTAGCAGTGACCTCTCACACTTGGCCAATGTAATAGGGTGAGGGCTTAGTAGTGTCCTCTCACACTCGGCCAATGTAATAGGGTGAGGGTTTAGCAGTGACCTCTCACACTCGGCCAATGTAATAGGGTGAGGGCTTAGCAGTGACCTCTCACACTCGGCCAATGTAATAGGGTGAGGGCTTAGCAGTGATCTCTTACACTCTACCAATGTAATAGGTTGAGGGCTTAGTAGTGAACTCTCACACTCGGCCAATGTAATAGGGTGAGGGTTTAGCAGTGACCTCTCACACTCAGCCAATGTAATAGGGTGAGTGAATAGCAGTGACCTCTCACACTCGGCCAATGTAATAGGGTGAGGGCTTAGTAGTGACCTCTCACACTCGGCCAATGTAATAGGGTGAGGGCTTAGTAGTGACCTCTCACACTCGGCCAATGTAATAGGGTGAGGGCTTAGTAGTGAGCGATCACACTCGGTCAATGTAATAGAGTGAGGGCTTAGTAGTGACCTCTCACACTCGGCCAATGTAATAGGGTGTGGGCTTAGTAGTGACCTCTCACACTCGGCCAATGTAAAAGGATGAGGCCTTAGCAGTGAGCGATCACACTCCGCCAATGTAATAGGGTGAGGGCATAGTAGTGACCTCTCACACTCGGCCAATGTAATAGGGTGAGGGTTTAGCAGTGACCTCTCACACTCGGCCAATGTAATAGGGTGAGGGCTTAGTAGTGACCTCTCACACTCGGCCAATGTAATAGGGTGAGGGCTTAATAGTGACCTCTCATACTCGGCCAATGTAATAGGGTGAGGGTTTAGCAGTGACCTCTCACACTCGGCCAATGTAATAGGGTGAGGGCTTAGTAGTGACCTCTCACACTCGGCCAATGTAATAGGGTGAGGGCTTAGTAGTGAGCGATCACACTCGGCCAATGTAAAAGAGTCAGGGCTTAGTAGTGACCTCTCACACTCGGCCAATGTAATAGGGTGAGGGCTTAGTAGTGACCTCTCACACTCGGCCAATGTAATAGGATGAGGCCTTAGCAGTGAGCGATCACACTCGGCCAATGTAATAGGGTGAGGGCTTAGTAGTGACCTCTCACACTCGGGCAATGTAAAAGGGTGAGGGCTTAGTAGTGAACGATTACACTCAGCCAATGTAATAGGGTGAGGGCTTAGTATTGATCTTTCACACTTGGCCAATGTAATAGGGTGAGGCTTTAGCAGTGACCTCTCACACTCAGCCAATATAATAGGGTGAGGGCTTAGTAGTGAGCGATCACACTCGGCCAATGTAATAGAGTGAGGGCTTAGTAGTGACCTCTCACACTCAGCCAATGTAATAAGGTGAGGGCTTAGCAGTGACCTCTCACACTCGGCCAATGTAATAGGGTGAGGGCTCAGCAGTGACCTCTCACTCTCGGCCAATGTAATAGGGTGAGGGCTTAGTAGTGACCTCTCACACTCGGCCAATGTAATAGGATGAGGCCTTAGCAGTGAGCGATCACACTCGGCCAATGTAATAGGGTGAGGGCTTAGTAGTGATCTCTCACACTCAGCCAATGTAATAGGGTGAGGGCTTAGTAGTGACCTCTCACACTTGGCCAATGTAATAGGGTGAGGCTTTAGCAGTGACCTCTCACACTCGGCCAATATAATAGGGTGAGGGCTTAGTAGTGATCTTTCACACTTGGCCAATGTAATAGGGTGAGGCTTTAGCAGTGACCACTCACACTCGGCCAATATAATAGGGTGAGGGCTTAGTAGTGAGCAATCACACTCGGCCAATGTAATAGGGTGAGGGCTTAGCAGTGACCTCTCACACTCGGCCAATGTAATAGGGTGAGGGCATAGTAGTGACCTCTCACACTCGGCCAATGTAATAGGGTGAGGGTTTAGCAGTGACCTCTCACACTCGGCCAATGTAATAGGGTGAGGGCTTAATAGTGACCTCTCACACTCGGCCAATGTAATAGGGTGAGGGTTTAGCAGTGACCTCTCACACTCGGCCAATGTAATAGGGTGAGGGCTTAGTAGTGACCTCTCACACTCGGCCAATGTAATAGGGTGAGGGTTTAGCAGTGACCTCTCACACTCGGCCAATGTAATAGGGTGAGGGCTTAATAGTGACCTCTCACTCTCGGCCAATGTAATAGGGTGAGGGTTTAGCAGTGACCTCTCACACTCGGCCAATGTAATAGGGTGAGGGCTTAATAGTGACCTCTCACACTCGGCCAATGTAATAGGGTGAGGGTTTAGCAGTGACCTCTCACACTCGGCCAATGTAATAGGGTGAGGGCTTAGTAGTGACCTCTCACACTCGGCCAATGTAATAGGGTGAGGGCTTAGCAGTGACCTCTCACACTCTGCCAATGTAATAGGGTGAGGGTTTAGCAGTGACCTCTCACACTCTGCCAATGTAATAGGGTGAGGGCTTAGCAGTGAGCGATTACACTCGGCCAATGTAATAGTGTGAGTACTTAGCAGTGATTGATCACACTCAGCCAATGTAATAGGGTGAGGGCTTAAAAGTGGAAATCGGTATGGTTGAAATCCCAGCAGCCCTACAGATGAGGAAATCCCGATCGTCCTAAAGGTAAGTATTCACTAACCTAATTTTACCCCCTAACCCTCCTTTAGGGTGCCTAACTCTAACCTCCCCCCCTCTGCCTAGCCCTAATCCCCCCCTAAGCGCCTAAATCTAAGTCCCCCAGGGGAGTGCCTAACCCTAACCTCCCCCGGGGTTACCCTTCCCCCTAGCCTAACCCTAATCTCCCAGGGGGTTGCCTAACCCTAAATCCTCCCCCGGGGGCCCTAAACCAAACCCTCCCCCCCACGGCTGTACGTGTCGGCTTCCCTTCGATCGGGATGCCAGGCGCCAGTGTCCCAGCGTAAGTAAAATGACAGGTGTCGGGATTTCGACGCCTGTCATTTAACCCTAGCCGGTGTAAAGCAGTCGGGAAGCCGGCGGTCAGCATTGCGTCCGCCGGCTTCCCGACTGCTTCCTTAGCACTAGGCCAATGTAATAGGGTGAGGGCTTAGCAGTGACCTCTCACACTCGGTGAATGTAATAGGGTGAGGGCTTAGCAGTGACCTCTCACATTCGGCCAATGTAATAGGGTGAGGGCTTAGTAGTGAGCTCTCACACTCGGCCAATGTAATAGGGTGAGGATTTAGCAGTGACCTCTCACACTCGGCCAATGTAATAGGGTGAGGGTATAGCAGTGACCTCTCACACTCAGCCAATGTAATAGGGTGAGGTTTTAGCAGTGACCTCTCACACTCGGCCAATGTAATAGAGTGAGGGCTTAGCAGTGACCTCTCACACTCGGCCAATGTAATAGGGTGAGGGCTTAGTAGTGACCTCTCACACTTGGCCAATGTAATAGAGTGAGGGCTTAGCAGTGACCTCTCACACTCGGTCAATGTAATAGGGTGAGGGCTTAGCAGTGACCTCTCACACTCGGCCAATGTAATAGGGTGAGGGCTTAGCAGTGACCTTTCACACTCGGCCAATGTAATAGGGTGAGGGCTTAGCAGTGACCTGTCACACTCGGCCAATGTAATAGGGTGAGGGCTTAGCAGTGACCTCTCACACTCGGCCAATGTAATAGGGTGAGTGCTTAGCAGTGATCTCTCACACTTTGCCAATGTAATACAGTGAGGGCTTAGCAGTGACCTCTCACACTCAGCCAATGTCGTAGGGTGAGGGCTTAGCAGTGAGCTATCACACTTTTTATGTTCGGTTAATGTAATAGAGTCTGAGTTCATGGAAATTCGCCTGTTTTTAGACTCAAAAAAATCACGAATTAAACTCTCATCCAGATGTTTTCGCAGTTTGAAGATAAAACTCGACCCATGTGAGAGGTTACTGCAAATCTCGCATTTTCTATACTCTCACCCTATTACATTTGGCCCCGATATCTCCGGCTTTCTATTAGACATGAGCAGGTTTGTTTTTCAGAGAACCGAACCCATCAGAGTTTTGCATATCTGACGGGATCAGAGTCCCAGCTCAGGTCTTCACATCTGACTCAGATTCCAAAATTAAGCAAATCGTCATTTTCTCGGCGTCGGGTCTTTCGTGTTTTGGATTTTATATAAAAGTCCCTCTCATGTGTTCGGGTGCCATGCTGGAGATCCTATAGGAAGGTGGTGTAGGCAGGAAGGGCTCTTAGTAATAATAGTGATAGCAAATTAGCAGCAGCTAAAAAAAAAATCTGCACAGTCACACAGTGTTCCTTCAAATCTGCAAATAAGGCAGGGGCACTGTGTCTGGGTGGTCTCGGGGAGGGAGCATTGTGTGCAAGGTGCAAGCAGGGGCAGTGGGCACTGAGTCTGAAGTTATTTAGGAGCAGTGATCTACTGTTCTTGGGGTCATTTGTTAAAAAAATAGAAAAATATTATTATTATTATTATTATTATTATTATTATTATTAAAAGTTTGAATCTTTTAAAAAATAAAAACTCTTTGTTTAAAACTTGGGTGTGTTGTTCATACAGGCAGGCGTGATATTGAGTTTAACAACACTAACGCTCAGTAGGTCCAGGGCCACCACCTTAATATCTGCGCAGGGAGTCACAGTTTGTGGTCACTTGTATATAAAAATAAATCAAAAATATTTTTTGTTTCAAATTATTTTTGTTGTTCATACAACTTCAAGCAGGAGTGAGAGACTCTATTTACTACAATCCGCATTTGTAATGCAGATTGTAGTGTGATATTAACGACTGAATTTGCATTGCGAATTCAGGCGATATCACAAGGATTTATTACAAATCCCTTGCAGGGACAGAGCTTGCGAGAAAGCACTGTCCCTCCGAATCCCCTCCGCACTCTAGTCATGGTATTTTCTCCAAAAAATACCGTGACAGGTGCCCCGCGCATGCACCGACCGGTAGCCGCTGCTACCCCTTCGGCACTAAGCACCGCCCCGTCGATAACCCCACGATCGCGGACCCCCCTCTCCCTTAATTACACTTACGGTACCTGCATGATCCGGCCTTCGGTGATGTCCTCCATGTCCTCCGATCAGCTGATCGCCCATACTGCACTGTGACCCGGTCAGCTGATGACCGGGCCGCAGTGCAGTATGGGAGACCAGCTGACCGGAGCGAGGACATCACCCGGAGCCCCGATTACCGGTCCCTGGAGTCAGGTAAGTACTTTTTTTTTTTTGGGACAATTTTTTTTCTTTTTTTTGACAGTAATCAGCTTGCAGTCTGTTTAGACCACACAGCTGATTACTGGGGCCGGCTCCCGGCTCTGCTCTCCCCGTTAGAGCAGAGTAGGAGCCCGGTAACTGGGGAAGACCCTGGATAATGCCACCAGGGCCTCCCTAGGTATTTTTTTCACTACTTATTTTTAGTAACTTTGGTCAGATCACATTTCCCATTACAATTATGGGAAATACGATCTGCTTACTAAAAATAAGTGATACTTAGGGGTTGGAGTAGAATTTTACTAATTCTACTCCAATTGCCCTTTAGTAACTTTAGGTGAAACTAAAATAATGTGAAAAGGGTGTGAAAACACCCTTTTTCACTTAATTTTAGTCCAAATAATGTTAATAAATAGAGCCCACTATCTCTAAGCTCTCTTTAAAGAAGAGAAAACATAACAAGTAGTATTAAAATCACTGTAGCAATAACATCTATTTAGGGCCATGTTGGATGATTTCTCACCTTGAAAAAGGACAGTCTGTGTCCGAAACGCGTTGGTGGGGGAGGAATGCTGTTAAAGACTTGGTGACCTGTTCCAGTGAAGAGTACGTCAGGAGTGAGGTGATTCACACGGGTGTCATCCTCTGCTTTTGTATCACATGTTACACCGTGCCTTTCTGGAAAGGCCATTTATGGTACAAAGTGATTTCTTTCGTTGTTTTAGGTTTGGAATAAATGTAATACTTTTAAACACTACGATAAGTTTCTTCTGGTTATATATGGAGAGGATCCATCGGGCATAACAGAGAGGATTGGAAGAAAGGGGTCGTAAGAAGAATCATAAAGATACCTTTATGTGCATATATCTCGCCGAACCAAGGTGAGAAATCATCCAACATGGCCCTAAATAGATGTTATTGCTAAAGTGATTTTAATACTACTTGTTATGTTTTCTCTTCTTTAAAGAGGGTTTGGAGACACATTTCCAGTGCCGGTTGGCCATCTCATATTTTTTGATTGATTTGTAAGAGGTGTGGTGATCCTGAGTTGGACTCTGGCAGCAGGATCAAAAACACGCAGGTTATATCGGTTTATAAATTTGGTAGGAGTGACACAGTGTTTAACAACACTAACGGTCATTAGGCCCAAGGCCCCCACCTTAATATCTGTGCAGTGAGTCACAGTTAGTGGTCACTTGTTAAAAAAACTAAAAAAAAAAACAAAACCTCTTCTTTGATTAAATGTAGGTGTTGTTATGAATACCTAATAAACCTCTATACCTTAATGTCGCTATTTAGCGTTGTAAGTCGCACAAGAAGTAATTGCTTTCCAGACCTTGAGTGTGGTTCCAAAGCACAATAAGATATTATTCACATAAAAGGTAATACGCGCTTTGATCTAGACAATGAGCGCAAAGGATTATTACATTCAAAAGATACAGTCGATACATACGCAAGCGCTCTGGATCCAGATTTCCGGCATCAAAGGTGAAGCCTCCGTCAAAAGAAAGAAGATAACTAACTACTAGAAATAGAGCACTTGAATATATACCCTTACAGAGAATGGCAATACAATAGAGACGAGCTGGCATAATCCCATTGGTTCTTGCTCTTGGTTCTTCTGTTACGATACAGTTCATAGGTCAGTTTGCATAATGGTAGTTCAGCCCTCCAATGGCTCTTTGTGTGTGTTTTCCCGCCGCATAACTAATAAATGGACACTTCATACAAAGTACATTCTATCACCTAATTCCTATATTTCATAACTTGCAGACGCATGTTGCGATCTCCTTGCCGATGGAACCGGAGCTCTGCAAACAAACAGTGGTTTAGAATGGCACCAAACATGGTCTGCTTATCATATACTAAACCTTAGATATCAAATACATTCATTTTACAACATAATTGATGAAGAATAAAACCTTTAATATTTACCTTATTGCTATAGAGCCTTTTAGTGTAAGTGTGCAATATATAAGTGTGGGGATATTAAGTAAAGACGCTAGTATGCGTTGTGCGTATACATGTTTGTGAAGTACACCATGGTACGTGCTTTGCGAGGTTGTTCATATTGTGTGTGTGTGTGTGTGTGTGTGTATTAATAAATGTATGTATTGTTTTTGTAAGAACTTTTAACAATGTTCTATTGCGTAGTAAACGCACGACGCTTAATAATAACATAGCGCTGTATACACTGGTATTGTGTGGGATTCGCAAAATGGTGCTGTGCTACCATTCGCAAAATGGCGTTGTGTAGATTTTAATTTTAACAGATTCTGTCTAAGCCAATCATCCGGCTTCAACATTGTTTATACAAAATCAGGCAGGACATGATATTGTGTTTAACAACACTAACAGTAGGTCCATTGTCACTGCCTTAACATCTGCGCAGTGAGTCGATTTGGATCACGACGATCAACTGATAGAACAGCAGCAACCAAGTACTAGCTCTGCAGCTGCTGCCGTCAGTCATGATGATGTGGCTTCAATATCTACTGTAATAAAGCCAGTGCCCAAGGGCATAGAAGGTTTAAGTCAGGGCATCTGAAATCAAAGCAATATTTTACAATGTTAAAGAAAAACACATCACTTCTAAGAAAGGGAAAGTTTACTCCAGAAAAATATAAAATGGCCTTTATTTGTGAGTGATGGTTCTGCAACTGCTGTCAGTCAGGCATCTTTTTTTGTGACCTCACATGATGATGCAAGACCTTCTCACTCAGAATCTGGAAGAGGTGTCAAATGAAATCAGGAAAATCTCTGCTGAAAAAAAACGAGTGCTATGTGTAAGCCTGACTTTTCAGATACTGTACTCATACACAAGCCTCCTTTCACCATTTCTAAAGCTGCTGACAGAAATTTAGGATTTGGAAGGGCAACCGGATGAGAGGGGTATTTGTGTAGGTGTCACCGGCGCTAATGAGGATGTTGTTTGTGCAAGTCAGGCACCTGTGGAAGCAGTTCTTGTCAGTGAAAAAATATATATCTGGAAACCAGCGCTTGTATTAGCAAGTACAGGTCATGGAACAAAGGCGTAATATCCTAAATTCGATATAATAATAACCATAGTATCTCACAGCATTATGATAAGGTCTACAATGGGCAACTATTCTCTGTAAAGTGCTGCGCAATATGTGTGTGCTATGTAAATAACTGGTAAACAAACAATGGGAATCCAAATTGTCTTTCGATTATTGGTATTATTATTATTCGATTATTGAGACAATACCACACACAGCTAGGAAAGGAGACAGGTTCAATTGACTCTGTCGCCAAGAGGTATATAGGACATTACAGTCTAATTCATTACATGGCTCATATCATGGGCCAACCCTGTCTCTGATAGGTCATTATAATTATATTTTATTTTCATTTAATTCTCTTTTGTGCTTGTATTTATTAATAATATTAATCTCATTAATATATATATATATATGATATAAATGGTATAAGTGGCGCACAAAGCTCATAAACAGTACATGTGATATAATCAAAAGAAATAGTGAAAACTAAATCACATAAAATATCTCAAAAAACACTCCCTATTTAAGGTGGCTGCCGCACTTTCCAAAGTGTGATCTATTCCAAAAAATCAACTAAATAATGCAAATAAAAAAGGGTGAAGGAGCGGCGCCTTCAGTGTAACAACTTTTATAGCAGGGATATTAAGACCAAGGCCATAAGGTCCGAACACACAGTCTATCCTTGCAGTGTCTTCGTGTAAATCCCACGATGTAAATCTCAAAGAAAACAGAAAAACAAAACAAACATAGTGTAGTCTGAAATGATATAAATATATATATACATATCTATATATATTTTGTAATTCTTAGTTTATTTAAACATGGTTGATTACAACCCTATGAGATATTACTTATTATTAAGTTATAACGACTTTATACTGTTGGAAAATGGAAATATAGAATTAAATAATATGTCTAATATTTATTTATTAACAGTTTCATATATAGCGCAGCATATTCCGTTGCGCTTTACAATTGGAAACATTTATAGAACAAAACAGGGTAATAACAGACAGATATATAGGTAGGAAGGCCCTGCTTGCAAGCTTACAATCTATAGGCATTGATACATAAGGATAGGTGCTATATATGATACATAAGGATAGGTGCTATATATGATACATAAGGATAGGTGCTATATATGATACACAAGGATAGGTGCTATATATTGCAATTTGGTGCGGCCAGAATGCAGAGTTTCTTGGTTGGCTGCATGATCCAGTCACACAGGAATGTCGGCAAAATGTCAGGAGAATGTGAGAGAAAGACGATGTGTGAGGTTATGTGTGGACTGTGAGAGGGGATGTAATTAGATATGGAAGCTATGAAGGTTATGTGGTCAGTTCTGGAATCTGATAAGCTTATCAGTAGAGGTGTGTTTTCAGGGAACGCTTTGGGTTCTGGGTTTTGTGTTTTGGATCTGTATTTTTTTTTAAAAAAGCATAAAAACAGCTAAAATCACAGAATTTGTAGGTTTTTCTGCTCCTATGCTATTATTAACCTCAATAACCTTAATTTCCACTCATTTCCAGTCTATTCTGAACACCTCACACCTCACAATACTGTTTTTATGTCCAAAAGGTTGCACCGAGGTAGATGGATGACTATGCTAAGAGATACGAGTGGGCGGCACAAACACGTGGTCCATCTAGGAGTGGCACTGCAGTGGCAGACAGGATGGCAGTTTGAAAAACTAGGCCCCAAACTGTACATAATTCAAAGCAAAAAAAGAGGTGCAAGATGGAATTGTCCTTGGGCCCTCCCACCCACCCTTATGTTGTATAAACAGGACATGCACACTTTAACAAACCAATCATTTCAGTGCCAGGGTCTGCCACACAACTGTGGCTGAAATGATTGGTTCGTTTGGGCCCCCACAAAACAAGCTGGCAATTAATCTGTCCCTGCACAAACTGGCTCTACGGAGGCAAGATGTCATCCTCATCCTCCTCATCCACCGATTCCTCACCCTCTTCAGTGTGTACATCCTCATCCTCACAGAGTATTAATTCGTCCCTGCTGGAACCACAGGTCCCTCTGTACGTTCTGGAGGCTGGTCTCCCTGGAAGAGTTGATAATTCATTTTATGAACATCATCTTCTCCACATTTTGTGGAAGCAACCTCCTACACCTTTCGCTGACAAGGTTCCCGGCTGCACTAAACACTCTTTCGGAGTACACACTGGAGGGGGGGCAACTCAGGTAAAATAGAGCCAGTTTGTACAGGGACCTCCAAATTGCTTCTTTTTCCTGCCAGTACAGGTACGGACTGTCTGACATGCCTACTTGGATGCTGTCACCGATGTAATCCTTTAACAGACAGACGCACGCTTGTTGCTGCTGCTTTGGGGATGCAAGTGCGGCTACAGCCCACACAATTCACAAAGACAGAAAAAAAAAGAAGAATATTTTTATTGTTTGTGGAGCGCACTTTGAGGGTTACACCACCCTTTAACAGACAGACGCACGCTTGTCGCTGCTGCTTTGAGGATGCAAGTGCGGCTACAGCCCACACAATTCACAAAGACAGAAAAAAGAAGAATAATATTTTTATTGTTTGTGTAGCACACTTTGAGGGTGTCACCACCCTTTAACAGACAGACGCACGCTTGTCGCTGCTGCTTTGAGGATGCAAGTGCGGCTACAGCCCACACAATTCACAAAGACAGAAAAAAAAAGAACAATATTTTTATTGTTTGTGTAGCACACTTTGAGGGTGTCACCACCCTTTAACAGACAGACGCACGCTTGTCGCTGCTGCTTTGAGGATGCAAGTGCGGCTACATCGCACACAAGTCACAAACACATTAAAAAAATAGTTTTTTATTTTTTGGAGCACTTTGAGAGTTACACCACCCTTTAACAGACAGACGCACGCTTGTCGCTGCTGCTTTGAGGACAGTATCATATGCAGTGACAGTAGACTTGTCAGAAATTGTTGGCACGTCCTTCAGTCTGGACCAGATGTCCAAACCAGCCCTTGACTTATGACACAGGCGCACGCTTGGCGCTGCTACTATGTTGATGCACGTGCGGCTACATCGCACACAAGTCACAAACACATTAAAAAAATAGTTTTTTATTTTTTGGAGCACGTTGAGGGTTACATCACCCTTTAACAGACAGACGCACGCTTGTCGCTGCTGCTTTGAGGATGCAAGTGCGGCTACAGCCCACACAATTCACAAAGACAGAAAAAAGAACAATATTTTTATTGTTTGTGTAGCACACTTTGAGGGTGTCACTACCCTTTAACAGACAGACGCACGCTTGTCGCTGCTGCTTTAAGGATGCAGGTGCGGCTACAGCCCACACATTTCACAAAGACAGAAAAAAAAAGAAGAATATTTTTATTGTTTGTGGAGCGCACTTTGAGGGTTACACCACCCTTTAACAGACAGACGCACGCTTGTCGCTGCTGCTTTGAGGATGCAGGTGGAATCTAGATGGGATTTGGAACCGGGGACACACTACCTCCATCAATTGTCTAAATCCCACTGCACTAATGGCGGATACCGGACGCACGTCTAACACCAACATAGCAGTCAAGGCCTCAGTTATACGTTTTGCTTCAGGATGACTGCTGTCGTACTTCATCCTCATCGCTAGGGACTGTTGGAGGGTCAATTGTTTAGTAAAAGTAGTGATGTTCCTACTTCCTCTCTTGGATGATGAACAACTCCCAGCACCAGCTTCAGCACTAGGAGGAAGTGGTTCTTGATCTTTCCCTATTTTATTTTTATCGGAGAAAGTTTGGTCCTCCATTTATGTTATATTGATATATATGTGCGACTAAAGCGCACACAAACACAGAAAATATTTTTTTATTTTTGCTGGAGAGTAGTGCACTTTGTGGGTTACACCACCCTTTAAGAAATGAGCCAGCTGGCTCTTTACTTATGGGACACAGGCGCACGCTTGGCGCTGCTCCTTTGTTGATGCACGTGCAGCCACAGTGCACACAAGTCACAAACACAGAAAATATATATTTTTTTTGGTTTGGAGTGTACTTTGGGGGTTACAGCACCCTTTAACGGTCAAGCCAGCCGGCCCTTTACTTATGACACAGGCGCACGCTTGGCACTACTTTGTTGATGCACGTGCGGCTACTGCACACACAATTCACAAACACAGAAAATATATATTTTTTTTGTTTGGACTGGAGTGTACTTTGGGGGTTACAGCACCCTTTAACGGTCAAGCCAGCTGGCCCTTTACTTATGACACAGGCGTACGCTTGGCACTACTTTGTTGATGCACGTGCGGCTACTGCGCACACAATTCACAAACACAGAAAATATATTTTTTTTTGGTTTGGACTGGAGTGTACTTTGGGGGTTACAGCACCCTTTAACGGTCAAGCCAGCCGGCCCTTTACTTATGACACAGGCGCACGCTTGGCACTACTTTGTTGATGCACGTGCGGCTACTGCGCACACAATTCACAAACACAGAAAATATATATTTTTTTGGTTTGGACTGGAGTGTACTTTGGGGGTTACAGCACCCTTTAACGGTCAAGCCAGCCGGCCCTTTACTTATGACACAGGCGCACGCTTGGCACTACTTTGTTGATGCACGTGCGGCTACTGCGCACACAATTCACAAACAGAGAAAATAATTTTTTTTTTGGTTTGGACTGGAGTGTACTTTGGGGGTTACAGCACCCTTTAACGGTCAAGCCAGCTGGCCCTTTACTTATGACACAGGCACACGCTTGGCACTACTTTGTTGATGCACGTGCGGCTACTGCGCACACAATTCACAAACACACAAAAAATATAATTTTTTTAGCACTTGGGGGGAGCACCTCTGATGGACAGAGCACCCCCTGGACAACACTACAGCACCCCTTTAGGACTGGGACACTGCACAGGACTTTGGAGTGGACACAGCCCCTATGGAGAACTGACTGCACAACACAGTACAGCCAGACCCTATGGACTTTGAAGTAGTGGACACAGCCCCTATTAACAACAGCAGCACAGCACAACACAGCCAGCCCCTATGGACTTTGAAGTAGTGGACAACAGCAGCACAGCGCAGCACAGCACAGCACAGCACAACTCTGCACTACACTACACTACACTACACAGCCCAGCCAGCCCTAACTCCCACCCTCCCTCTTCACTGTCCACAGCCGAGTGACGCGGGTACCTTTTATAGGATCCAAAACCCGCGAGACCCGGAAGGCGGGATGATGACATTTTGCCTCGATTTCAGATCCGAGTCAGGCGGGAAAAGTCGAGCCTGACTCGGATCGGCCTCGGATCCGGGGGGCTCGGGGGGGTTCGGATTTCAGAAATCCGAACCCGCTCACCCCTAATATATACACACACACACACACATATATATATATGAATTAGGGATGTGCAGGCTCGGTTCTACTCGGTTCCGTTCGGTTCTTTTTACCGGATCTTATTGGGTTTCAGCTGTCACGAGTTTTCGATAGCCAATAAGATTCGGTAAAAAGAACCGAACGGAACCGAGTAGAACCGAGCCTATGAATATATATATATTGTGATAGGATCATTGGTAAAGTGGTCTGTGGCAGGTACATTTGTCCCAGATTCCTGTCTTATGTGTTTTAAACCCCCAGGAGAAAGTCTGCTGTGTAGCAGGCTTGAGTTTCGGCTTTTTGAAAAGCCGGTTTGGGACCTGGGGGTTGTGGGTGAGAGGAGAGGGAGGGCTCCACCCATGGCCACTCCAGGTTTTGGTTCTCTTAGCCTGGTAACAGGCTTGATTGGGTTCCCACCTGAGAGTGGCCAATATAAGCCTAGTGTGTTGAGGGCTGATTGTCTCACCTGGGAGAGCAGGCAGGGAGTTTGCTCAGAGACACTTGGAAACCTAACTGTGAGTGTTGTGCTGTGCTTTTGTTGCTGGCGAGGGCATTAGGCCCTGCCAGGTTCTGGTAGTGAGGGAACTACCTGTGAAGTTAGTGCCCCGACAGGGCTAGGATTTATATTTATGTTTTCTTTATATTTCTGACATTGTACAATAAAGACTGGCGCCGACTAGCTTGTACTCGCATCCAGACTGGTGTGCTGCTTCCCTGCTGCTGTGTGTGTGTGTAAGGAAGGAGTCCTCTACCCAGGAGAGGGACCCTCTAACCTAACTGTGACACAATATGGTGGATAATGCGGGCACCCATACACACTGAAGTTGCAGCAAGAGGAAAACTTTCCATTTAAAAATTAAAGGGACAGACACCCAATTTGTAAGTGTGGAAATAACGCTGTGTCCTTGGAGTCCCATTGAGGAGGTGTCAGCCAATGCTCAGAGAGGCAAGGTTCAGCTTCCAACCTACACTCCAGGACAAAATGGAGGACATTATTAAGGCCTTGCTCCAAGCTACAGCAGCTCAGCAGGAGACAAACAAACTTCAGCAGGAATCTACCAGGGTGCAACTGTTGGCCTTGGAGACAGCCCAGAGGCAACAACAGGTCACCATCGAGGAAACCTGCCAGGCCATAAAAGAGGTGGTACAGCACCTGCTCGCCCGGCCCAGAGATGTTGCTACTGGTCCTCCCACCCCAACTTACTCCGTACGAGCCAGTCACTTCCTCCAAAAGATGACTTCGGGCGATGATGTGGAGGCCTATCTCACCGCGTTTGAAAGAACGGCCGAAAGGGAGAGTTGGCCCAAGCAGCAGTGGGCAAGTCTGGTGGCACCTTTTTTGTCTGGGGAGCCACAAAAGGCCTATTTCGACTTATGCCTGGCTGATGCCAAGGACAATAAAAAACTAAAACAGGAGATCCTAACTCGCTTGGGAGTCACCACCTTTGTTCGTGCCCAACGGGTCCACCGCTGGGAGTTCCATAGGGACAAGCCTCCACGTTCACAGATGCATGACCTCGTCCATCTGTCCTCAAAATGGCTACAGCCCGAGACGCTGATGGGACCACAGATCGGGGAAAGGGTCATGATGGACCGGTACCTGCGATCATTACCTGTGACTCTGCGCAAGTGGGTGAGCCATGCAGACCCTAAGTCCGCGGACCAGTTGGTCGAGCTGGTGGAGAGGTACGTGGCGGCTGAGGAGCTGATGAGTATGCCCCACCGAGCCCCGATGGCGCACCGGCGAACTCCCACAGACACTGGTAAGACTGTTCCTGGGGAGAAGGGTGCTGGGTGGTGGAATGTACCTAAGACTGAGGGTGTAGAACCTGGAGACAGGCCTGCTAGGCCAGGAAGGTTCTTGCCCCGTAAACGACTAGACATTAATATGATTCAGTGTTTCCGATGTGGTGGCTTCGGCCATATTGCCGCTAATTGTTCACTTACAACTGAACCTATGCAATGTGATACTGCTCATGTCTACCGCAGGGGGTCTTTCTTTGCACAGACAGCCTGTACGGCTGACCGGCAGGCTGAGACTGATAAGCACATGTGTGTACTCACTGTAGATGGCAACCGAGTAGAGGCACTGTTAGACTCTGGTGGCTTGGTGACACTTATAAAAGCTGAGCTGGTGAACCCCTTGCGGCGTGAGGGGAAAACTGTTGGTGTGACCTGCATACATGGGGATACTCGATATTATGTTACAGCCGAGGTGAACATCGAGACACCATGTGGTTCTGCTATAGTTTCTGTAGGTTTGGTACATGGTCTGATGTACGATACCATATTGGGGAGAGACTTTGCTCACTTCTGGAAGTTGTGGGAAAGCCGTTTTGTTCCAGAGGTGAACAACCCCGGTCCATTTGAGAAGGTTGTCGATGTAGTGGAGGAGGGAGTTTCTTCTGAGTCAGAGTTATTCCCTTTTTCTACTATGGTTGGCGAACTAGAGAATGCGGAACGTGACGGTGGCCGCCAACTGATGTGCCTCCCATTGAGGTGGGAAGTGTTGTTGGGCCAGGTGATCGTCTGCCTGATTTAGAGGTCAGAAGAGAGATCTTTGCAGTGGAGCAGTTGAATGACCCTACTTTGGTAAAAGCCAGGGAGAATTTAAAAGTAGTTGATGGTAAACCCATAGACCCTGATAGTCCTTTGTCCTATCCCCACATGGCAATGCGTCAGAATTTGTTATATCAGGTGACTAAGAAGGAGGAAGATATTGTGGAACAACTAATAGTTCCCAAAGCCTACAGAAGAACAGTGTTGGATCTGGCCCATGGTCATATAACGGCAGGCCATCTAGGGGTAGAGAAAACCACTGAGCGAATAATGCAGAGGTTTTTCTGGCCCGGGCTTCATAAAGAGGTGTCTGACTTTTGCGCATCCTGCCCTGAGTGTCAGTATCATGCTCCCAGGCCACATTTTAAGGGTCCACTAGTTCCATTGCCTATCATAGAGGTGCCGTTTGAAAGAATAGCGATGGATTTGGTGGGACCCTTAATGAAGTCTGCCAGGGGACACCAGTATATTCTGGTCATAATGGATTACGCTACCAGGTACCCGGAAGCGATCCTGTTCCGCAATACGTCAACCAAGACCATTGCCAGAGAGCTAGTTCATGTCTTTAGCAGGCTGGGTATACCCAAGGAGATACTAACTGACCATGGTACACCGTTTATGTCAAAAGTCATGAAAGAGTTATGCCGCCTGTTCAAAATTGAACAGTTAAGAACTTCGGTTTATCACACCCAAACCGATGGGCTGGTCGAGAGGTTTAACAAGACGTTAAAACACATGCTTAGGAAAGTGGTCGACAAGGATGGTAGGGATTGGGATTACTTATTGCCGTATTTATTGTTGGCCATAAGAGAGGTTCCCCAGTCCTCCACCGGGTTTTCACCCTTCGACTTGTTGTATGGGAGACACCCAAGGGGGTTACTAGACATTGCCAAAGAGACATGGGAGGGGCAGTCTAGTCCTTACAAAACGGTGATTGAGTATGTTTCTCTAATGCAGGAGAGAATTGCTGCGGTAGTGCCGATAGACAGAGAGCACCTGGAACAGGCTCAACAGGCACAGCAGAGGGTATACAACCGCAATGCTTGGTTACGCAGCTTTGCTCCTGGGGACAGAGTGTTAGTGTTGGTTCCCACTGTGGAAAATAAACTTTTGGCTAAATGGCAAGGGCCCTTTGAAATCTTAGAAAGAGGGGGACAGGCCAATTACAAAGTTTACCAGCCGGGGAAAAGAAAGCCGGAACAGATATACCATATAAATCTATTAAACCCCTGGAAAGATAGAACGGTACTGTCGGCCATCCGAGCCCCTCCAGTAAATCCAGGGCCCTTAGTTCCCGAAGTGACAGTGGCAAAAACCCTGTTGGCAATTCAACAACAAGAGGTCAAGGAGTTTCTGATCAGAAATAGAGTGCTGTTCTCTGACGTACCTGGGAAAACCTCGGTCATTAAACATGACATAATCACTGACCCAGGGGTTAAAGTTAATCTAAAGCCCTATAGGTTACCAGAAGCACAAAGAGAATCAGTGTCGAAAGAAATTAAAAATATGCTAGAGTTAGGGGTTGTTGAAGAATCACATAGTGAATGGTCAAGTCCCATTGTGTTGATTCCAAAGCCCGACGGGAGTGTGCGTTTCTGCAATGACTTCCGAAAGTTGAACAGTGTTTCAAAATTCGATGCCTACCCGATGCCAAGAGTGGATGAACTGATTGAGAGACTAGGGACGGCAAGGTATTTAACCACTCTTGACCTAACCAAAGGGTATTGGCAAGTAGCGTTAACCGAGAGTGCCAAACAAAAGACAGCTTTTTCAGCGCCAGAGGGCTTGTTTCAGTACAAGATGTTGCCCTTCGGGCTACATGGGGCACCTGCTACCTTCCAAAGAATGATGGACAGGATTCTAAGGCCCCATAGACAGTATGCGGCTGCTTATCTGGATGACGTGGTTATTCATAGTCCTGATTGGCAGTCTCACTTACCCAGGGTACAAGCAGTGTTGGACTCCATCTATAAGGCAGGTTTGACAGCCAACCCAAAAAAGTGTTGTCTAGGCATGGAGGAAGTAAAATATCTGGGATACACCATTGGCAGAGGCCTGATAAAGCCTCAGCTCAATAAAGTTGATGCCATACAAAACTGGCCATGGCCTCTGAATAAGAAGCAGGTGAGAGCCTTCTTGGGAATTACGGGGTACTACAGGAGGTTTACACCCAGCTTTGCCACCATGGCAGTCCCACTGACTGACCTGACCAAAGGCAAACAAAAAGTCATGGTAGAATGGAGTCCTGAGGCAGAGAAAGCTTTTCAGGAGTTGAAAGTAGCGTTGTGTTCCCAACCAGTCCTGATGACTCCTAATTTTGAAAGGGAATTCATAGTACAAACCGATGCATCAGAAGTAGGTATAGGAGCGGTCCTGTCCCAGAACAAGGAGGGTGAGAAACACCCTATTTTCTATCTAAGTAGAAAGTTGAATGTACATGAGAGAAACTATGCCACAGTGGAGAAGGAGGCGTTGGCCATAAAGTGGGCATTAGAGGCTCTCAGGTACTACTTGGTCGGAAGAAAGTTTAAATTGATCACTGACCATGCCCCTTTGAAGTGGATGTCTGAAAATAAGGACAGTAATGCGAGAATTACGAGATGGTTCTTGGCGTTACAAACTTTTACATTTTCAGTGGAACACAGGCCAGGAAGCCAGCTGGCCAATGCTGACGCGTTGTCACGCGTTCATTGTTTGGGGGCTTCAGTTGTTCCGCCCCACAGGTCGAAACAAAGGGGGGGATATGTGATAGGATCATTGGTAAAGTGGTCTGTGGCAGGTACATTTGTCCCAGATTCCTGTCTTATGTGTTTTAAACCCCCAGGAGAAAGTCTGCTGTGTAGCAGGCTTGAGTTTCGGCTTTTTGAAAAGCCGGTTTGGGACCTGGGAGTTGTGGGTGAGAGGAGAGGGAGGGCTCCACCCACAGCCACTCCAGGTTTTGGTTCTCTTAGCCTGGTAACAGGCTTGATTGGGTTCCCACCTGAGAGTGGCCAATATAAGCCTAGTGTGTTGAGGGCTGATTGTCTCACCTGGGAGAGCAGGCAGG
Source organism: Taudactylus pleione (assembly GCA_031769625.1). Taxonomy (NCBI): domain Eukaryota; kingdom Metazoa; phylum Chordata; class Amphibia; order Anura; family Myobatrachidae; genus Taudactylus; species Taudactylus pleione. Next base: position 383,614 of record JAUIMM010001294.1, read on the forward strand.
GAGTTTGCTCAGAGACACTTGGAAACCTAACTGAGAGTACTGTGCTGTGCTTTTGTTGCTGGCGAGGGCATTAGGCCCTGCCAGGTTCTGGTAGTGAGGGAACTACCTGTGAAGTTAGTGCCCCGACAGGGCTAGGATTTATATTTATGTTTTCTTCATATTTCTGACATTGTACAATAAAGACTGGCGCCGACCAGCTTGTACTCGCATCCAGACTGGTGTGCTGCTTCCCTGCTGCTGTGTGTGTGTGTAAGGAAGGAGTCCCCTACCCAGGAGAGGGACCCCTAACCTAACTGTGTCACAATATATATATATACACACACACACATGCTAAGGTAAATGCTGGAAGGCACTCAGACTGTATAAATAATCCAAACTGCAGTCTCTGAGTGCCTTCCAGTATTTACCTTAGTTTTACATACCTTTGGTTACGGCACCGGAGCTATCCTTAGTTTGCTGCATAATAGTGCCGGACGTCCATTGCTTATATATATATATATATATATATATATATATATATATAGGCAGCATCACCAGAGGTGGCACTGGTGAGCAGCAGATTCTATGTGGGGCAGGGGAGATCCGCCCACACAGACTAGGAAAGCATTGTGGGAAGATGTATAATGGCTGCCGTATGACCAGAGCCCAGGTGAGGCTGCTGGTGGACACAGCCAGACAGTCCAGGTGGGGCTGCAGTAGGACTGAAGCAGACCAGGTGATCAGGATCATACCTCCAAGGAGGCAGGCACATCCATATACCTCTGACCTTGTGAGAGGCGGCAGCCAACAGGCTGAGAAAGCTATACCAGGCCAGGAGGCCAGTGTCCAGTCCTGCATGTGGCAGGAAGGACCACAAATCTCAGAGACTGTGAGAGACCTTCTTGCAGATTAGCTGCTTCTATAGAGAGGGTTCAAGAAGTGAACTAGTGCCCTAAGAAAGGGCTAGGTTGTTTGTTATTTTATTTCTGTTTCCTGATGTCCATGTTGAAGTAAAAGCACCATTTTTCATTTGTTTACTGGAATGCAGTGTGTGGACTCTAATTCTGCATCTAATCACTACACCACTAACACCAATCTACCAAGCTAATAACCCCAAGTTGTCACATGTGGTGGAGAATGCGGGCATACAGATTCTACGCAAAACGATCTATGCTGCAGAAAATGTGGAATACAAATGGAAATATGGATGCTTATTGCATCGGACTCTCCTAGAAAGCCAAAAGGAGACTCACTGCACCTGCATGGTGGAATGCTCGTCAAGGTGGTGAGTGAAGTTAGTCTGTTGAAGTATTTCATGGAAAAGTTGTATGCATGCCTGCAAATCATGGTTTAAAGGTGTGCAAATTTATTGAAATGACCAGTTATGCAGTTCCAGTTATCTCAAAGGCTTGTAGTGATAAAAATGAGGGTACACTTGAGAGACTACACCCGAAGCTGAAGACAATAGACTGGTAGACCAGGCCGCACGTGTTGCTGCCATATGTCACTGTTCCCAAAGGCAATCCACTTATGTGGTAGATCTCGCCCCCAAGATTGACTTAAATACCCTCACAAAGCTCCAGGTATAAGCTCCAGAGGCTGAGAAAAGCAAAGCTAGGAGCTAAAGATAAATGGTGAGTGGGGGGAAGGTCAACGTTTAGGTCTACTAAAAACACTTTACCCAGTTATGGCCCAGATAATATATGGTGAGGTGCACTTGGGGAAAGATACAATGGTGGCTATTACCAACCGTAATTGGATAGCTCCGGGTTTTGCACAGACAGCACAGGCCTTTATAACAGGATGCCTAACATGTGCAGTGAACAATCTGGGTAAGACTGTCCAAACCTCTTTGTAAAGTACTCCCCAGACTCAGTGTTCCTTACAAAGGATACAAATTGATTTTAGACCACTGCCCAAATGTTCCGAATGTGATGTCCTCTTGTATGAGCCTCATCAGTCACTAGCCCGGAGGGTAGGCGTGTTGAAGGGCAGATGCAAAGACAATGGTCAAGGTAATTAAGAAAACTATTTTCTCCAGTGTGTTAAGAAAATCATGATTAAGGTCAACTGCAGATATGGGGCCTGATTCAGACCCACTCGCGAGCGGCTGTCCGCTCGCAAGTGGGTCGATGGTGTGCACTGCGCATGCGCACGACGGAGGGAGCTCCGTCGTGCGCATGCGCCAGACGCGACGAGCGAAGGACTTTCCTTCGCTCGTTGTGTCTGATCAAAGGGGGCGTGCTGTCGTTGTCGATGTTCCCAAGGGAACGCCTACCGTCAGAAGCCGGCCCACTGACATCACTAGTGATGTCAGTGGGAGTGATTTTGGCTCTGATAGAGCCAAAATCACTCCGGGCCTTGTGGTTGAAAAACTCAACCGCAGGCACCGGCTCGCAGTGGCGATGGTCAAGACCATCGCGGCCATCAACCTGCACGCTCGTACAGGCTGTGGGTGGTGACCCACAGCTATACGAGCGTCCAGGAGGACGCTCCATAATTATGGAGGACGGCCCTCATTCAGAGCGTGCGCTCTGCTCAGAGCGTACGGCTCTGAATGAGGGCCTTGGTGTGCTATGTATCAATCTTACAGACACAATTAACTAAAATACATAGTTAGGTGTTTTCTTCTATTCCAGTCCTTTATCTTGATACAGGTATCCACTGTTTACTACCAGGAGATTGGATAATAATTTGGAAATATACCAGGAAGGCTATTGAGCCCAGATTTGAAAGTTTATTCCAAATCCTGATGAGTACATTTCTTTCAATGAAACTTCATGGGGAGGACACCTGAATATATGTCTCTGATTGCAAAGTCTTCTTCCAAGGGGAGTTGGAGTAATTTGATATTGTGAATAGACACATGTTCCTAGGCCCCAAACCTGACAAAGGCCTGTGGAAATGTCTATTTTACTTTGAGTTGTTATCACAAGTATTAAGTGAGTAACTGCATATATAGTTTTATATGAAGATGAAGCAGTAACAATATCTAAACTCAGTATACAGTATGTTCATCATATAGAAGCTTTAAGCCAAATTGATTGATCATGTTACAAATTAAATATTTGATGTATTTAAGATGATCTCTAATGAACTGCAATTTAAAATAAAGGTTATTGGACAGTTTAGACTGATCCTTGAGTACCTTATAGCTGATTGATTAGATATGTGTCTTATAGTGAGACTAACCTGCTGTAATGTATATATCTGATAACTTTTCTGACCTGATACATGGACACGTGAAGAAAATCAAGGAACTGAAAGACCAGTCTAGGAAAACACATGGTAATCCAGAGAATGATCTTGATGATAATTAATGGTTTTCCTAATTAAACCCAACTAAATGGTCTAATGAATTTAGTAGATGGATATCAGGAATTTTTTCACGGTTTAGCTTTGTTTGTACTCATTTAAATTGCTGTAAAACTTGCTATTTTCCTGATTAAGAAGTTACACTGGACTGTTGTTTCTCCAAGGAACATACACTAAAGGCCTTGATGATAACTGAAGTCTATGATAACATCTGTGCCTAAGGCAACATTCCAAGTTGTGCCATTTGTGGAACCAGCCTCATTGAGGATGACAAGCAAACATGTGGACAATGCAAGACTATCATCATTTCCCTGATTATTCATGACAAGATGAAAGACCATTAGAGACTGAGGACCGTGGACTTGCTTTATGGGGAATGGAACAATGCGTAATCCTATGTATAGGTTCCTATAGATGGGACTTGTGCATAAATGTACCTATATTTAGTATAGCAAGATCGTGTTCCCCTTAGGTAGATAGTATAGTGTAAAGTTATGACTAAAAGATGGGAAAATTATAAATCTGTTATCCACATAAGACTCCATTTTGTAACAAGATGGATGATCTGAACCTGTAAAGATATTCATAAGCTTCAAATGTGTAATATTACAAAGACTGACTTCTGCTGAGCTATGAGCCGAAGAACCTTGAAAGTATAAACATGCAGATAGCGTTATGAATAAGACTGTGTATCCCTAACCCCCCCTAACACTCCCACATGTATAAGATAATAATGTAATGAATGCTAACAAAGAATGCTATAGTGAGATATAATATGTGAATATTCTGATATGTTGCAATTGTATGAATGCTGTGCTTTATATTATTGTCTACATGTAAATACAGCCAGAGAGAATCTTGAAGCCAAGTGTGGTGATGGTGATGATTCTGTATCTTGAGTCTCAGTACTGCAGGGGTCTGACATACACTAATGAACTTGGGCTGGTGATTTATTACAATAGATTGTTTTCGATCTATCAGGAGCAAAAAGTTCGAAGCCAGACTTTTCGCCATCATCGGAGGTTTTGCCGTTGAAAAGTATCGCACGCGTCCCTGCGTATCCCCATATTCGATTTCAAATCGGTGAAAACAGGACCCTGCGAAAATGAAATGAGCAGAATTTTTTTTTATTTTTGTGGAAGTCAGCCTGACACTCCCCAAAACCTGCTCTGACATGGGGGTTCACTATGGGTACCCCCGAATAACCCTGCAAATGCTATTTGGGTTCTTTCAATAGTCTCAATAGGCACTATTTAGCGCCTTTGGGACAGTGGTGAAGAATAGCACTTAGCCACTTTTTTGGGAGAAAATAAGTAGTCCCATCAAACTTGGGGTACAAGAAAATGGGTGCAAGCATATTTTAAAATTGCTAAAGTCAAGCATTAAAAAGCGCGAAAAACGCACCTTCAGCAAGCACCTGGAATCCATAATATACCTTCCCCATAATTGCAGACCCCCCAAAGGCTATTTCGATAGTTTTTGAATTTGTACACCCACTTAGATTTTTTTTTGCCCACTTTTTCAAACTGCCTTTTGGGGTGTCCATTGTGGGGGGTTTTTTTGCGTTTTTTTGATGCAGTTGGCATCAAGGGGGGTGTACAAAGGGTAGAGTGGCACCTCTGAAATAAATAAATGAATTCGGGGAAAATTACGTCATCGGCGAAAAAGTATCGCCAATAACGGGTTTTTGTTCCTAATTGAATACGGCCCTATGTGTGCTGGTCAGTCAGTGAGGGGGAGATGAGGGATTGTAGGGATTATGGCCCTCATTCAGACCCACTCGCGAGCGGCTGTCCGCTCGCAAGTGGGTCGATGGTCTGCACTGCGCATGCACACGACGGAGGGAGCTCCGTCGTGCGCATGCGCGTGACGAGCGAAGGACTTTCCTTCGCTCGGAGTGTCTCATCAAAGGGAGCGTGCTGTCGATGTTGACTGACAGCACGCCCCCTTTGGTGGGCGTGCCTGCCAGACGGAGGCGTTCCTAAGGGAGCGCCTACCGTCTGAAGCCGGCCCCACTGACATCACTAGTGATGTCAGTGGGAGTGATTTTGGCTCTGATAGAGCCAAAATCACTCCTGGCCTTGCGGTTGAAAAACTCAACCGCAGGCTTTTGCTTGCAGTTTCGATGGTCGCGATGGTCAAGACCATCGCGACCATCATCCTGCACGCTCGTATATGCTGTGGGTGGTGACCCACAGCTATACGAGCGTCCAGGAGGACGCTCCATATTAATGGAGGTGGGCCCTGATTCAGAGCGAGCGCTCTGGTCAGAGCGTCTGGATCTGAATCAGGGCCAATGTGTGCTGGTCAGTCAGTGAGGGGGAGATGAGGGAATGTAGATATAATATAGGGACTATGGCCCTGAGTCAGAGCCGGACGCTCTGACAGAGTGCTCGCTCTGAATCAGGGCCGTCCTTCTTAATTTTTAGAGCGGCCTCTTGGTCACTCGCATAGCTGTAGGTGACCAACCACAGCTATAGCAAGCGGCCAAAAAGATGGTCGCGATGGTCAAGACCATCGCTACCATCTGGCTTGCGACAAGACCCTTGTGGTAGGGTCTCGTTGCCGCAAGCCCTGGAGTGCTTTCGGCTCTATCAGAGCCAAGAGCACTCCCACTGACATCACTAGTGATGTCAGTGTGGCCGGCCCCAGACGGTAGGCGTTCCCATGGGAACGCCTCCGTCTGGCCAGCCACGCCCCCGGCACGCCCACCAAAGGGGGCGTGCTGTCACTCACCATCGACAGCACGCCCCCTTTGTAGCGAGACCCAAGCCGTCGCTATCCGAGTCTCGCGCATGCGCACGACAGAGCCGGCTCCCTCATGCGCATGCACACTGGGCCAACATCAACCCGCTTGCGAGCACTCAGCGCTCGCGAGCGGGTCTGAATTAGGCCCTATGTGTGCTGGTCAGTCAGTGAGGGGGAGGTGAGGGAATGTAGGGATCATATAGGGATTATGTGTGCTGGTCAGTCAGTGAGGGGGAGGTGAGGGAATGTAGGGATCATATAGGGATTATGTGTGCTGGTCAGTCAGTGAGGGGGAGATGAGGGAATGTAGGGATCATATAGGGATTATGTGTGCTGGTCAGTCAGTGAGGGGGAGGTGAGGGAATGTAGGGATTATGTGTGCTGGTCAGTCAGTGAGGGGAAGATGAGGGAATGTAGGGATCATACAGGGATTATGTGTGCTGGTCAGTCAGTGAGGGGAAGATGAGGGAATGTAGGGATCATATAGGGATTATGTGTGCTGGTCAGTCAGTGAGGGGAAGATGAGGGAATGTAGGGATCATATAGGGATTATGTGTGCTGGTCAGTCAGTGAGGGGGAGATGAGGGAATGTAGGGATCATATAGGGATTATGTGTGCTGGTCAGTCAGTGAGGGGAAGGTGAGGGAATGTAGGGATCATATAGGGATTATGTGTGCTGGTCAGTCAGTGAGGGGGAGATGAGGGAATGTAGGGATAAGGTAGAGAGGGATTATGTGTGCCCTCAATGAGGGGGCAGGCAGGGAGCAGGCAGATGGCGGCGCGCAGTGCACGCCGGGAGTTGTAGTTCCCAGGGCCCTGATGCGGCCGGAAGTGCGTTGAGCTCGGACTACATGTCCCGGCGTGCAGTGCGGCGGTGCCCGGGATGCGGCGCCGCTAGCAGCTCGGTGTGTGTCCGTGTGATATTATGGGAGAGGGGACAGGTCTGAGGCCGGGGGCTGCCAGCCATGCTCGTGTCCCAGGTGAGACTGCAGGGGCGTGATGGGCACGGGAGAGCGGAGGCCCTACACGGGGTGCAGTACAATGGTGGCCCTGTAGGGGGCGTGATAGATCCTGCGACCCTACATGGGGTGCTTTGGAGTCTGGGGTCCTTTAGGTATGCAATAGAGACTTACAGGAGGAGTGGTAGAGTGGGGGTTCTGCAGGGGGTATGGCAGAGAGTGGGGGTCCTGCAGAGTGCATGATAGAGTGTGGGGGCCTGCACCGGGTGCAGTAGAACCTGGGACCATGTATGGGGGGCTTTGGTGTGTGGGGTACTGCTGGGAGTGCATAGTCTATTGCCCTGCAGGGGGTGTGCTGGAGTGTGGGGACTCTGCAGGAGGTACATTACAACCTGGGCCCCTGTATGGGGGGCTTTGGTGTGTGGGGTACTGCAGGGAGTGCATAGTCTATTGCCCTGCAGGGGGTGTGCTGGAGTGTGGGGACTCTGCAGGAGGTACATTACAACCTGGGCCCCTGTATGGGGGGCTTTGGTGTGTGGGGTACTGCAGGGAGTGCATAGTCTATTGCCCTGCAGGGGGTGTGCTGGAGTGTGGGGACTCTGCAGGAGGTACATTGCAACCTGGGACCATGTATGGGGGGCTTTGGTGTGTGGGGTACTGCAGGGAGTGCATAGTCTATTGCCCTGCAGGGGGTGTGCTGGAGTGTGGGGACTCTGCAGGAGGTACATTACAACCTGGGCCCCTGTATGGAGGGCTTTGGTGTGTGGGGTACTGCAGGGAGTGCATAGTCTATTGCCCTGCAGGGGGTGTGCTGGAGTGTGGGGACTCTGCAGGAGGTACATTGCAACCTGGGACCATGTATGGGGGGCTTTGGTGTGTGGGGTACTGCAGGGAGTGTATAGTCTATTGCCCTGCAGGGGGTGTGCTGGAGTGTGGGGACTCTGCAGGAGGTACATTACAACCTGGGCCCCTGTATGGGGGGCTTTGGTGTGTGGGGTACTGCAGGGAGTGCATAGTCTATTGCCCTGCAGGGGGTGTGCTGGAGTGTGGGGACTCTGCAGGAGGTACATTACAACCTGGGCCCCTGTATGGGGGGCTTTGGTGTGTGGGGTACTGCAGGGAGTGTATAGTCTATTGCCCTGCAGGGGGTGTGCTGGAGTGTGGGGACTCTGCAGGAGGTACATTACAACCTGGGCCCCTGTATGGGGGGGCTTTGGTGTGTGGGGTACTGCAGGGAGTGCATAGTCTATTGCCCTGCAGGGGGTGTGCTGGAGTGTGGGGACTCTGCAGGAGGTACATTACAACCTGGGACCATGTATGGGGGGCTTTGTAGCCTGGGACCAAGCAGGGGGGAGCAGTGTAATCTGGGGACTAACAGGGAGGGTGGAGGGTGGGAGTGCAATATAGAACAATGTGGAGAGCATACCCCACCTTAGCGCCTAAAAATACTTAGCTGTTATGTATCACATGAAGTCTTATAGTTCACTTCCAAATGATGTTGAAATATAACATTTCTACTTCAGGGTCCATAGGGGGTCCACAGGGTTGACCTTGGGGTATAGGTTGGGAACCAAATCCGGGCACCACGCAGTTAAAGCTTTTAGCTCCCAGGATGCACTTGGGTCCACTCTCCCTATAACCCCACCCCCAAGCCAGAGGCACCTCAGTTTAAGTTGGTGCCCGACCGGAGTCGGGTCACCGTTTAGTGCAGTGGGGAGCTGATTAGCAGCCCCTAAGCTTTATTTTTTCTAAAGTACAGAGTTTTTTATTTTTCCTTTGGATTCTTCAGAGCGGCAGCGTCAGACTGTCCATAGGACGTCTAAGCTGCCGCTCCGTCACCCCGCTGGCGCTGAGACGCCAGTACAGATCTGGGGATCTCAGCGGGACCCCAGAGTCTGTACTAGCCGGACTCTGCGGGCGCCCAGGACTGCTGCCGGATCCACGGGGAGCAGGTAAGGTCGCGGATCACCGCTTGCGGTGATCCGCGCATTTGAAATGCAGTCCTGTGCCTCCGGTCTCTGGGGACAGACCGGAGGCGCCGGCAGTGGCGGCGGGCCCCCCATACCCCGTGTGTCCACTAGACCACCAGGGACTTAGTGTTCGGTGTAGGGAGCCGGCGTCCCAGGGGTTAATAGCCGGCCAGGGGAGGAAGCTTTCCCTGTTACAGCGGCTCCTCCCCTCAGCTCAGCGCGCCTTTCAGTATCCATAGTCTGGCGTCGCTGAGCTGCTTCCTCCGCGGGCCACGCTTCTTCTGAGGTCTCCAGTGGCCATTTTCTTGTGGTGCAGCAGCAGAGCTCCGGAGATGGCAGTGAGTCCAGTCCCCCTGCGTACCTCACCATCAGGTCAGTGTACTCAGCGCTGTAGCCTTCCCAGACACTGAATCTGGGTAAGTTGCATGCAGTGTAATAGTGCAGTATATTATATGACATGTTTATGTATATATGTATATATCTGCATTGTATGTGACTTATGCTAGTGCTGACTGTCTGTATTCTCTCACCTGTCAGTGTATATCTATCCCTTTCCTTATCTGCCCTAATACAGCTGTACTTAGGGTGGTTCTGAGACCTCACATTTATATACTTGTTAATATTTGTGAGGTTTGTCACATACTGTTGCGTGCTGCACGTTGCCATATTTTGAGTGGAACTGTGTGTTGCATACGCTGAAAATGGGTCCCTGCAGCTAATTTTTAGTTTCAGTCAGGACCAGTATAGCGCTGCTTGATCACAAGGCTTGGTCAGATATGTCTGACCAGGAGATAGAGCGTTATACTGCACCCATTTTTACTATCCTGCAAGCCATGTGCTGCAGGTGTTAGTGCGGAGGATTTAACTCTTAAAGGGTTCTGTATGTGGCGTCATCGGGTGCCGGCCCCTTTCACGACCCCCTTGGGCGGTTTGTTTTCTCGGGATCCTCTTAATTGCAGATCGCCGGGCGGGCCCCATTGTTGTACCTCACTTGGGGTTACTTCACCATACTGCCCTTTTCATCTCAGGGTATCTCGCAGCTTCTTGCACTCTTCCCCTGTGACACAGACTACCGCTCCCTACAGGGGTTTTTCGCAGTATATGAATTCCCCCTGGTGCCACAATAGTCTGTCATGCCCCTTGCAGGGATTGCCACAACAGCCACACTGGGTGGATGTCGTTTTTCTATGAAACGCAAATTGGCGTGGTTGACGCTCTGTGGTTACTTCCCACTTGGCTCTACCGTGAACTGGGTACTGTTTTGGGCTCTTTCCCTCTTACACGGGGGGAAGCCTATCTCAAGTATTATTATCCCTGCTTTGGGCTGGTGGCAGGTCCATTCTGGTTAGAGTGAATGTTGACCTGCACCTGTATCAACACCCTCAGTATTACGTGCCTTCTGGTTCCCTGTTGCTGACTTGCGGGTGGATCACATAGCGGGACTCTGGCTGTTGCCAGATATGAGGTATTACAACAGTGTTTGGTCTCCTGTCCCAAATTCCCTGAGGGTCATCCTGAGCCCCTCCTGGGGTGGATGGGCTTGTTACTCGTCTGATTACAAACGTTACTACGCCTCCCATTCCTGCGTGGTCGGATTCTTCTGATCCGTAGGTGGTAACTCTGCCTGAAATCAGTATACTCGCTTTCAGGGGTTGTTACCCATCCTACCATGGCTATAGCATGGTTGGTTAATACTATTGCATACTGAGCTGATGCATTTGTAATGTTTTTTCCCCTCCAACACGTCTGGGGTTCAAATGTATTTGGTCGCTCACGTAATATATGCAGTTGTCATAGGTGGACATGCCTATATTGGATACCAGCTCCTAACTTTCAGAGTTCCGGCTGCGACGGTATCCTCCGTAATACCCTATGGCTGCGCTCTGGGAATGCAGAGGTGCAGATACCATCTATAGGGTATATCTTGTTGGGTCCTGACCTTGACAGTGGCACTACAAATTTCCCGCCTTCAGCAATGCTCACTATAGGGCCTCAGACTATTAAGTCTTTTTGTCCTCTGGGTCAGCCTAAAGGTCTGTTTCTTCATAGACTGTCGACCTTTACAAGGGCCGACATATCCAGTTCCGAGCAGGCCTGGACTGCCAGCCGATCTTGCTTCTGAACCTACGGATATATCGTCAGCCTGACGAGACAGGCCTACCACTGGGAGATGGCGATTTTCTCAGTTTGCCCGGTACTAGTGTCTAGTTGCCGCGGCTACGTGGGTAGGGGGGTACGCACTCTCTTTGCTCAGGCGGCCTATTTCCATGTGATGGTACTCAGGCCCTTATTCGGAACAGGGCCTTACAAATCCAGAAAGCTATACAGTTGTTGCGGTAAGCGGAGCTAATTGGGCCATCCCCACTTTCTCAGCGAGGGACTGGTTGTTCTGCTTTCTTTCTGGTGCGGTGGCTGAATGGTCCTCTTTGGCCTATTCTCTGTCTCATTTCCCTGAACCAGTTCCTAAAGCTACCTGGGCTCAGGAGGCAATCCCTATGCTCCATCATACTATGTTTGGAACCTGGGGACTTTATGGTATCACTGGATATACAGGACGCGTGCCTACGGGTACTTACAGAGACCTTACCTCAGCATGGACTGAGGTTTGCTGTATCACAGCACTTACGATTTTTCGGGCTCTGCCTGTCGAGACTGCTCTCAGCCCCACAGGGGTTTACCAGCGTTTTGGATTTTCTGACAGTTCTTCTGTTCAGTATATCCCAATGCTCCTGTACCTGGATGGCCTCCTGCTCTTAGAAGGATCACCGGGGTACTTTACAGCCGGGTCAGGTTGACTGTGGCTTCTTCCGGGTGCAGACGTTTAATCAATGGGGAAAAAGTCCTCCCTGCATCCCTTTCTGGGTATTCTTCACCTAGGAGCCCTGCTGGATTCTCAGAATCTGAGAATTCTTCTGGCGTAAGACGGCATCTCCACTCTTCCATTAGGAGTACATGGATGTCTGCGCAGTCGACATATGTCTTTACACTCTGGGATGCATGGTCCACTATTCAGTGTCTGCCTTTGGAAGGGTGGAATGGGCTTAGTTCCATTCCAGGCCTTTCCATAATTGGCTTATCTCCAGATGGAACAAGTTTTTTCTGTCTGATCACTGTTCAAACGATGATGCTCTCCCCGGAGGCAAGTCGGTCCCTTTTCGGGTGACTATGGCCATCTCGTCCAGGGTATTCTTTGCTAAGGACAGTGTCTGGTTCGCATCCATTTCAGTGCAGTTGGATGTCTGCCGATTCCACCCTGTCAATTAACTTGTTGGAACTTTAGCCTGTCTTGGGCCTTCACTCTGGCATAGCCCTTGTTTCCCGGTGAACCTGAAAAAGTTCAGTCCGACAGGGTCAGAACAGTGGCTTTCTTTTTAGCAATACTGTTCGTTGGGTGGCAATGTCAGGTATGTCATACATTCGGACATTGTCTGAGGGTCTCCTCCCGACCATCTAGACAGTGTTCATTTCAGGTGCTCTCCATTGGGAAGCGGGAGTCCTCAGCCGTCACGACGTGCATCCAGGGGACTAGTGTCTTCCCCAAGAGAGGTTTCATCTCCTGGTGAGCAGGGGGGGGGGGGGTCCTCCTGAGGTGACCCTCATGGCCTTCTGACTCTATCACACTTTGGTGTTACAGTCCAACTCTGGGGATTCTGAAGCAACCTTCAGTGACTCTTTGTCGGTGAAGTGGTTCTTCCAATTTGCGTACCTGTGTTCTCCGGTCTCCATTCTTCCTCGAGGGAAGTGTTTCAATCGAGACGGAGATGCTTTCCTGCTGGTGGCTCCTGATTGCCCCAGATGTCAGGGGTACTTGGTTTTTCGGAGTCTCTCCATCGATACTCCATTCCTGATGCTTCACTACCCGGACCTGTTGTCTCAGGGTCCTGGGGTTTGCCTTGGACCTGGGTAGTTTGTCTTTGACTGCGTCCCTACAGTGGTCTTACGGCTTCCCTGGCTTTGTCATCGTTGGAATGATTAGAACACATGGATCAGCTTTTGCTGGGACCTACCACAAACTGTGGCAGCCATAATTCTTATGGTATTATACCTGTCGATATGATCCTCTGGGGTCCAGGATTTCCAGATATTCTGGCATTCCTTCCGGCTGGCTTGGGTTTCACCCTCGGCCTGGCCTTCCTGACAGTGCGGATCTCTACACTGTCAGTATGATTAAGATATGGAATTGCTCCGCTCTGATATCCAGTTCATCCTTTGGAGTGTTTTCTGGATTATGCCTCCATTTGTCCTCCCTAGGGACTCCTTGGGAGTTAGTAGTGGTTCTTCGTTAACTCCGGGGAAAGTTAATGGAACCGCTGGTTGTGATAGCCATTACATGGTCTATTGCTTTGGCTTTCTCTCTTTCTCTCAGGGAGTTTATATCACCCAGGTGAGTGTCGGAATTGGGAGCGTTCTCATGTGGCTCCCTCTTCTGGAGGGCATCTTGTCAGGGTGTGAGTTGCTCTCACCCTGTGTTTCTTCTTAGTGATTTTTAGGTTCCATATTATTCTGGAACTTATGGTGAGGCCATTCAGTCCCCAGTCCTCTCGGCTGGTGTGACCTCATTGACTGTGGTCCGGCCTCTGTGGATTTATGTGATCCGTTCAGGTTCCTGACGGAAATCGGACTCCTTATTGGTGGTCTGAAATTTCTGGTTTTAACAGGAAAGGATGGCCGGCCTATGGCCAAATGTTGGCTGGACGGCCTCGTATGTCTTCTTCAGGGGCCTACCCATGGGTAGGCCTTTCTGTTATTGATGCTTGTTTTTTCTCGGGCCATGTAACCCTCGTGGGTGGCTTGCTGTGGCGCCTTGGCTGTTTTGCCTTGCTAGATGGCCACGTGGTCTTCTGTCCACACCTTTTTAAGGTTCTAGGCATTTGTTTCCTTTGCCTCTCCGGATGCTTCCTTTTTGGCGGCGGATTCTCCTCTCAGCACAGGAGCGTCCCCTCCCTTGGTTGAACTGCTTTGGGACATCCCCAAGGTCAACCCTGTGGACCCCCTATGGACCCTGAAGTAGAAAACAAGAGATATGGTAAGAACTTACCTTTGTTATCTCTGTTTCTACGAAGTCCATAGGGTCCACAGGGCGCCCGCCCTGACGCACCTGGCTTCAAATGGGCTGTGTGACTGGTCACCGGTTTTCCGTCTCCCATTTCTGTGAGTATGGTTATCGAGTGTTCCAGTTTTCTCTCTTTTTCTCTCCTCCTCCGGCCTTTGGCTACTTACAAACTGAGGTGCCTCTGGCTTGGGGGTGGGGTTATAGGGAGAGTGGACCCAAGTGCATCCTGGGAGCTAAAAGCTTTAACTGCGTGGTGCCCGGATTTGGTTCCCAACCTATACCCCAAGGTCAACCCTGTGGACCCTATGGACTTCGTAGAAACAGAGATAACAAAGGTAAGTTCTTACCATATCTCTTGTTATATGCTGAGACCTAAGAAAAAAATAGAATAATCTGGTGCAGAATGTAATATAATCTTCCATACAATCCCTCACAACAGAATTCTTATTTGTACGGCAAAAGGCACCGTATCTTGATGACTCTGGATAGGTCCTGTGACAGAGGAGAGATATCACAGGACCTATCCACAATCATTGTGGGACAGATGAGGAGCGATAGCTGAGGCTTCACCCGGGTTAAACACCTCTTTCCAGTTATTATTACACATCTGTTACTCTGGATTCTGGTAGGAGGACAACTTCACCTGTGACAAATGATGTACCTGTTGTATGTTTACGGAAGCTTCATCGCTTTTGGAGCAACTTCCTCAATTTTATCAGATTTATATTTATGCGATTTCCTTTTTGTTCAAATAAATGTGTTTTTTAATATAAGCACTTACAAGATACGGTTCATTTTGCCGTACAAATAAGAATTCTGTTGTGAGGGATTGTATAGAAGATTATATTACATTCTGCACCAGATTTTTCTATTTTTTTCTTACGTCTCAGCATATATATACATGTTATATTTCAACATATGTGATACATAAAAGCTATGTATTTTTAGTGTGTATTTTAAACAGGCGCTAAGGTGGGGTATGCTATCCACGTTGTTCTATATTGATATTTGAGAGGACGGATACCCTCTCTTCAGGATATCCAACCTAAGCTGCCGTTAGGGCGCGAGGAGTACAACACTGTTTTTTTATTATTTGTTGGGTGTGCAATATTAGAGGCTGGGGTGTGATGGTAGAGGCAAGGGGCTGCAATAGAGGATGGGAGTGCAATAATAGAGGCTGGGCTGTGATAGTAGAGGGTGGGAGTACAATAATAGAGGCTGGGGTGTGACAGTAGAGGCAAGGGGCTGCAATAGAGGGTGGGAGTGCAATATTAGAGGCTGGGTTGTGACAGTAGAGGCAAGGGGCTGTAATAGAGGGTGGGAGTGCAATATTAGAGGCTGGGGTGTGACAGTAGAGGCAAGGGGCTGCAATAGAGGGTGGGAGTGTAATATTAGAGGCTGGGTGTGACAGAAGAGGCAAGGGGCTGCAATAGAGGGTGGGAGTGCAATATTAGAGGCTGGGGTGTGACAGTAGAGGCAAGGGGCTGTAATAGAGGGTGGGGGTGCAATATTAGAGGCTGGGGTGTGACGGAAGAGGCAAGGGGCAGCAATAGAGAGTGGGAGTGCAATAATAGAGGCTAGGGTGTGACGGTAGAGGGTGAGAGTGCAATATTAGAGGCTGGGGTATGACAGTAGAGGCAAGGGGCTGCAATAGAGGGTGGGAGTGAAATAATTGACGCTGGGGTGTGACAGTAGAGGCAAGGGGCTGCAATAGAGGGTGGGAGTGCAATAATAGAGGCTGGGGTGTGACAGTAGAGGCAAGGGGCTGCAATAATAGAGGCTGGGGTGTGACAGTAGAGGCAAGGGGCTGCAATAGAGGGTGGGAGTGCAATAATAGAGGCTGGGGTGTGACAGTAGAGGCAAGGGGCTGCAATAGAGGGTGGGAGTGTAATATTAGAGGCTGGGGTGTGACAGTAGAGGCATGGGGCTGCAATAGAGGGTCGGAGTGCAATAATAGAGGCTGGGGTGTGACAGTAGAGGCAAGGGGCTGCAAGAATAGAGGCTGGGGTGTGACAGTAGAGGCAAGGGGCTGCAATAGAGGCTGGGGTGTGACAGTAGAGGCAAGGGGCTGCAATAGAGGCTGGGGTGTGACAGTAGAGGCAAGGGGCTGCAATAGAGGGTGGGAGTGCAATAATAGAGGCTAAGGCCCCTACAGGGGGAGGGGGTGCAGCAGCAGAGACTCGATACAGCTGTAAAGTTGGGGGTCCAGTAGAAGCCAGATCCTCCACAGGGATGGTGGGTGCATTAGTCAGTGGGTGCAGCCAACAGAGACTGGGGTGCAGCGGTGGAGAGAGGTGGTGCAGTAGAGACCGGATTCCCCCAGGGGATGGTGGGTGCAGTGGTGAGGGGCGCGGCAGCAGAGACAGGGTTGGAGAGGATGCAGTAGAGACTGTACTTCCCACAAGGGATGGTGGGGGAGGGGGGGGGTGTGATGGCAGAGACAGGAGAGGGTGCAGTAGAGACGGATGCCCTGGCAGTAGGAGTGTCTTACTATTCTTTCTCTTTGGTTCTACAGGTACCTGTCCATTTTGACGATGTCGCTGTGTATTTCACAGAGGACGAGTGGCGGAGCTTAGAGGAATGGCAGAAAGAGCTCTACAAGGATGTGATGAAGGAAAATTACCAGACACTGGTGTATGTGGGTGAGTGCCCATTACCCGATTTGCTCTGCAGTATTGTTACCTTTATCCTCCCGGGCACTTACCTGAGTATTGCAGTATTTTCTGTCTTCTCTCCTAAATCTTACTTCTCCCCATATGGAATTGTAATCAGTACTGTTAACCAAACAAGTTCCTGCATAAATGTGTCGTTATTAAAGCCATGCCTGTCACCTGGATTTTTTAAGAACACAAACACAGAACATTATTAAATAGGGTTTAGTATGACACAAATTACCTGATTATGAGCTGGGAGTAAATCTAAAAAGAGCAAGTGATACCCCTTTTGTACTGGCCAAAATACCCGGGTTATTGCTGTGTCAGCACGAGTAGCAGCTCAGTGGAAAAGGCTCCTAGGAAAAAATCCCAGGTCGATTGACCCGGCATTTCTTCCTGGGTCTCGAGCAGGGTTTTACGCAGGTAAATCCAGGTCAGGCTCCGTGGAAATGGGTAACCCAGGTCTTCCGACCCGTGGCCCGTTTACAGCGTAGTGATTGGCTGAAATCGGAAGCTGTCTGTGACAGCTGTCACCGGTGAGGGAGAGAATACTCCCCATGTGGTCTGGACCGTTCGGTTTTTACCCCATCCCTGCTTCATACTGGGAGGATGTAATCTCTCTCCCCGGTGACAGCTGTGACATCAGACAGCCTCCTGAATAGACCCCTGCCCTGGTCGCCGGCCAGGTGTTCAGGGAGAGCTGGAGTTTCCAGCGCTTGGTGATGACAGCATCTCCAGGCGTCGGTACTTTCACCCGTGTGCAGTGTGAACGGCGCCAACCTGAGCTATTCCAGCGTCGCAGTGGGAATGGGGTAAATCCCGGGTTTGACACGGCTTTGAACCGTGTTTCAAATCCCGGGTCAGACCTGGGATTTTGGTGGAATAGCGGTATAACTGTGTACCAGGACACACCATTTTGCAATGCAAGGGGTGCAAACGCATTTATTTGTTTTGCGTGCAGGGTAAATCCTGGCTGCCTCTGTATGTAGCCCACACATTCTGGGCAGTTGTATTCTTATACTGCGATTTTAGATGTCACTTTGGACACGCCCCTCCCAAATCTAAATCCCTCAGTTTATTTTACACCTACCCCATTTGTAGCGCAGCTTGGTTTTTCCAAGGTGCACAGTTATTTGCTCTTTTTTTTGCTTTACTCTCGCCTAGGGCCCAAGCCACAATGCTTATTGAATAAAAATTGTGATTCTTTTAGAACGTAAGCTCTTTCGAGCAGGGCCCTCTACCCTCTAGTGCTTCTCCCTACTGTATTTTCATTTATCTCTTACTCCCCACTAGAGCAACTAACACTCGGCTGCTTATGTGGGTGTAAAGGTCGCTAATGTATAGCTATGTTTATTGTCAGTGTCCTGCATTGTATTGTACTGTAAGTCGCTGGTTACTTATTTGTTCATGTACTGTGTAAGGCGCTGCGGAACACTTGTGGCGCCATATAAATAAATGATGATGATAATTGACACAAAAAAATCTAAAAAAATTGTATTCGCATACAACAAATTAGCACATCAGCAGTCATAGCACACTCACGTACGCTGTTTAGTAACTTCTATATGGATGATGCATCCGATAAAGACCAAGCCCCAAGAACTGACAATTCCTAAAAAAAAAATTCAGCATTTTTAAACATTCTTTGTTACCCAAACCTTCTTTGTGACAAGGCAGCTAGAGGTGTGCAGGTATGTTGCTCTGTTTTATTGCCCTGTGTTTAGAACAGACTTTGTCCTGGGTTTTATTAATATTATAACTTTCTCCTAGAGAATAGCAGACTGATGACATTAAGTCCACTTAACAGGGAAGGATTTTATACACATATGCATAGGAAACATGATTATGTTATATGGATTCCTTGGGAGAATATCTTTTAGGGCTTTCTAATGTGGCCTATATCTATCGATGACACACTTCAGATGGCTACTTCCACTGGTTATGAGGTCTCTCCAAAAATGGGTTATGTATTTTCCCCTTTATAGAACACACAGACACTTGGAGTGACCACATATATTGTCCTTTCTGTCCAAAGGAATTTCCCATCTTTTAGTATCTCTGGGCAATAAGCCATAGTTAATGGGTGTGAGACACAGTATCTCCAGTGACAGAGGAGGCCTCTGAAACATTCATTAACCGTCCTCAAGGAACCCTAACAGTCCAGGTTTTAAGGATATCTATACTTAAGCACAAGTGACCTAATTTGTGCCTCAGGCAGTTTGCAAACCTGGACTGTTAGGGGGCGTTTCAAATGTTCTGCGCGCCCCTTGCTGGGCGTCTATAGGAATAGGCACCCGACGGAGCAATTCATTTGTTTCTCAGTTCGGGCGTCCATTAATATTTAACGCTGCTACAAGCACTGGATTTAGTTGCGCAAAGTGGCTAAACCTGTCTGAAGAAGTGGTTAGGGCGCCCAAACCAACGGCTTTTGCCCACATTTCTTCTCGCACCGCCGGATGCTACGAGAAGAAATTATTCCCCTGCAGCTTTAGGCGTCCGAACAGAGCAACAATTGAATCGCCCCCCACGGAGTGCTTTGAGGGCAGAGTTTGGGAAACCGTGCATTAACCTCTTGTTTATTGCCAGTGATTTACCATTGTATACAACGCAGATCCCTGGGAGGCCCCGGAAGAGCCTTGACCACATTAATTAAGTATTTTCCTAATTATCTCAATTAGACCATAATCGTGACATGTATGCAAACATCTCAATAGAAATTTACCACTGATAATTTACAAGTGTTTAAGAACATTTTGAATGCTTGCAGAAGAATCACTGTAAACAATCTTGTACACAAGGTGGCGCCATTCTATCTAGATCAGCAGATTTGTTGTCTCAATAACTTACCATTTGCTTATGTCATGAAAATGTTACTTTCTTTAAAATTACACAGCCATGGCCAATCGTTATGAGAATGACACAACTATTGGTTTTCACAAAGTTTGCTGCTTCTGTGTTTTTAGCCCTTTTTGTCAGATGTTACTATGGTATACTGAGGTAACATTACAGCATTACATAAGTGTCAGATGTTACTATGGTATACTGAGGTAACATTACAGCATGACATAAGTGTCAGATGTTACTATGGTATACTGAGGTAACATTACAGCATGACATAAGTGTCAGATGTTACTATGGTATACTGAGGTAACATTACAGCATGACATAAGTGTCAGATGTTACTATGGTATACTGAGGTAACATTACAGCATTACATAAGTGTCAGATGTTACTATGGTATACTGAGGTAACATTACAGCATTACATAAGTGTCAGATGTTACTATGGTATACTGAGGTAACATTACAGCATGACATAAGTGTCAGATGTTACTATGGTATACTGAGGTAACATTACAGCATTACATAAGTGTCAGATGTTACTATGGTATACTGAGGTAACATTACAGCATTACATAAGTGTCAGATGTTACTATGGTATACCATACCTCCCTACTGTCCCGCATTTAGCGGGACAGGCCCGTTTTTTTGGGACTGTCCCGCCCGCGGGCCACAGTGTCCCGCGGTGGGGGGGGGAAGTTGGGGGAAGCATTCACCGCTGCTCTGCTATGCAGAGGGTATGCAGAGCGAGAATAGATGCTGTGCGCATGCGCACAGCATCTATTCACAGTACGGGTGAAGCCTGGGGGTAGCCCAGCATCTCGGAGATGCTGGGCACACCCCATTAGTGATGTAAACGGGGTTGTGTCTTCAGACCACGGCCCCTTTACGATATGGCCATGCCCCTTTAACATTACAGGCATTACATAAGTGTCAGATGTTACTATAGTATACGGAGGTAACATTACAGCATGACGTAAGTGTCAGATGTTACTATGGTATGTAATGCTGTAATGTTACCTCAGTATACCATAGTAACATCTGACACTAATGTAATGTTACCACAGTATACTATAGTAACATCTGACACTTATTTAATGCCTGTAATGTTACCTCAGTATACCATAGTAACATCTGACACTTAGTAATGCCTGTAATGTTACCTCAGTATACCATAGTAACATCTGACACTTATGTAATGTTACCTCAGTATACCATAGTAACATCTGACACTTATGTAATGTTACCACAGTATACCATAGTAACATCTGACACTTATGTAATGCTGTAATGTTACCTCAGTATACCATAGTAACATCTGACACTTATGTAATGCTGTAATGTTACTTCAGTATAAGTGTCAGATGTTACTATGGTATACTGAGGTAACATTACAGCATTACATAAGTGTCAGATGTTACTATGGTATACTGAGGTCACATTACATAAGTGTCAGATGTTACTATGGTATACTGAGGTAACATTACAGCATTACATAAGTGTCAGATGTTACTATGGTATACTGAGGTAACATTACAGCATTACATAAGTGTCAGATGTTACTATGGTATACTGAGGTAACATTACAGCATTACATAAGTGTCAGATGTTACTATGGTATACTGAGGTAACATTATAGCATTACATACGTGTCAAAGGCTTTTATTGACAATTACATTAAGTTTATGCAGTGTGAATATTTGCAGTGCTGACCCTTCTTTTACAAGACCTCTGCAATTCGCCCTGGCATGCTGTCACTCACCTTCTGGCCACATACTGACTGATGGCCGCCCATTCTTACCTAATCAATGCTTGGAGTTTGTCAGAGTTTGTGGGGTTTTTGTTTGTCCACCCGCCTCTTGAGGATTCCCCGAGCCACTTGACTATCACTTTTGCCTTATGGCAAGGTGCTCCATCATGCTGGAAAAGGCATTGTTCATCCCCAACCTTTTCTTGGATGGTTGGGAGAAGTTGCTCTTGGAGGATGTTTTGGTCCCATTCTTTATTCATGGCTGTGTTATTAGGCAAAATTGTGAGTGAGCCCATTTCCTTGGCTGAGATGCAACCCCACACATGAATGGTCTCAGGATGTGTTATATAAGTACAATGTTATTACATGTACATTTTAAACCCATTATCCCCAGCACATCTCTGTAGTGCTGCAGCTGTAGTACTTGGTCCCGACGCTGTGGCGCAATACTTATAAATAAATACATTACACATCAGACGCCCTAGTACAAATAATGGTGATGTGTTCTACTGTGGTCTCATGGAGAGAGCAGCTTTTACCGGTAGGTTTAAAATGGCAATATTAATAAATGCTAAGCAAACACGATAAGCTGTAGCGGGATGTAGTTAATATGCCGGCAGATGGGATGTCGACTGCCGATATACCGGCGCCGGAATCTCGCTTTTCGCCAATATTCTGACACCACTATCCCGAAAGGAGATCAGGATACTGGTATCTGCATCCCGAATGCCGGAATCCCTAACGTTAGGAACCGGGTAAGTATATGAGTTTCCCTGGGGATGGGGGAGGCTAGGGTTAGGCACCACCGGGGGGAGGCTAGGGTTAGGCACCACCGGGGGGAGGCTAGGGTTAGGCACAACCAGGGGGAGGCTAGGGTTTTGGGGGGGGGGGGGTGAGGGGGAAGGGTTAGAGTACTTACTACCCCTGTCAGGATCTTCACTGATCGGGCTCCAGCGTCGGGATCTGAACCGATGGCTATTCAGCTTTCAGCTGCCGGCATATTATACCCAACCCGCTGTAACTAAACATTCTTCACAAAAACACTTCCAGGAGACCCGCTCCAGATGTTGGGTGACCAGGGGCAGCAGACCCTCTCCTGCCGCTGTTAGAGACCTCGTGGCTCCCGAGTGGCGCTTTGCTGGCTGGGGCTGCGCTGCGTTTTCTGGGCTCATTTCAGTGGTGGAGGCTCTATAGACCATGATAAATTTGCGCTGTTATCGTTGGGTACGTTTCATGGTCTTAGTGATTATTCAGGATGTCGGGCTGACGTATAACGCCCCAATGAATCTGGTTGGGTCATATCGCTGTCATATTGGCTCGTTGCTTTTATATTATACATGAGATTCTTGTGCCCCTTGTAATAGCGGTTATCATGTAAATCAGGGTTACACTTTGTTCTCAGTTCATTTCTATGGAGAGAAATGGAAAATAACTTTGGTTCAGATAAGCTGATTTTATTCCAGTATTTGTCCCGTGGCTGATACACCTACGCATTATTGCGCTGACGGTGTTCTCTCCGTCACCTTAGCGCACTAGGAGGCGCCCTTGTTTGTTCTGTATTATTAGGCATTGTCCTCTGTGTGGTCACTCACCAGGTTCCTGCAGCTCCTGTGCCGGGTGCTGACTGGGGAACTCTGAGGAATAGCAGACGGGTAAATGCACCGTGAGGGATATTATATGGTACAAGCAGTTACTTAGCACCGTGATTTATGTAAATGTCTCTATATAATGCTCCAGCTATCTGCGACCTGCGCCATAGATCGGGGGCGTCCCCTGTGCCCATTGTCATTGGCACCCTCTTCTGTTTCCATCAGGGCAGCCGGAGATTTTATCCAGGATTGAGAGAGGAGAGGACCCCTGTATCAGGGCACATCCGCTCACAGAGGAGTCGGGGAGAGAGAGCGGCGTGCACACAGGTGAGAAGGGGGAGGACCCATGTGATATCACTGATGGGGGCGGGTCTCTATGATGGGGCTCAGGTATAGCTGCGCTCTAATGTGCATTGTCTGCTATATTGGGGAGTTATACCCCTGATACATTTATATGTTGTCTTGTTGCTGCAGATTGGACAGAGAGGGCATTACTGGAGGACGAGCTGGACATGGAACTGCAGATTCACTGCCCAGGTGTGTGACGCTGTGTAATAAACTGACGTGGGCCGCACAGCACTGTATATAATAGTATTGCCCAGACTGCGTTATTCACAGCCCACATACACAATATAATAGTGACATCAAGGCCTGGGTGCACACCGCACTATAATACTCACATCTGGCTACACAATGCTGTATAATTATTATTCAAGCCACCGGCTACAAAATGTTGTTATATCATTATTATTACAATGAATCTGTGCCTTATTGTAGGAGAGTAGCTACAGTCGGCACCTGGAATCGCTGGCCCCTGGGTGTTGGGTACCTGCTGCAGCGCCTCTTTGCTGGTGTCTGTGGTTGGATCCTACTGGCTACTTACTCTGGGTAGGACTGCAGGCTCTACAAGGACAGCCGGGGATAGAGTGTTAGCTCTTGTCTGTAGGTCACAGCGGGAAATAGTCTGGACAGGAACTTGTAGACAGACAAAGCAGCCTCCTCCTTATAGCGCTGACACTGAGCTCTGTCCTTGTCCTGTCAGTCTGCTCAGTCAGGAGCTTGTTCCATAAACAAATCTGCCGTTTCCAGGAATCTCTTATTTCCTAGACCCCATCGCCCTGATGTGCCGCAAGCTCGCACTCCTACGTTCCTATGTGCGCCCATCGTGCCCTCCTGGTTCCTCTCTTTAGAGTTTCTTTTCTCAGGGGGTCTGATAATGCTGGAATTGTGGGCCTGCGATTAGTCTTCCTGGGATAAGCTGCCATTTTGGCATATGCCCACCTAGCTCAGGAGGCCATTGCACATCCCTGAATATCCTGTCCACCATGTGCTTGGTCTGTGCACACTAAGCTAGCGCTTTATAGGCTCGCAAAGCTTGTGCACCATACCTACGATTCGGGACACTAAAGGCATTCTTCAATATAATCCTTTAAAATCAAAGACCTCTTCAGAAACCTATTATGACGACCTGTATAACTTCTGTAAAGTACCTGCCACCGAATTGCGTCCCAAAATACACGACTATTGTTCTTCTCTCCCTTGTATTGACCACGTTACCTCCGCTCAGATAAACCTTCTCATCACAAATATCATCTCTTCTCTCCCTTGTATTGACCACGTTACCTCCGCTCAGAGAAACCTTCCCATCACAAATATCATCTCTTCTCTCCCTTGTATTGACCACGTTACCTCCGCTCAGATAAACCTTCTCATCACAAATATCATCTCTTCTCTCCCTTGTATTGACCACGTTACCTCCGCTCAGATAAACCTTCTCATCACAAATATCATCTCTTCTCTCCCTTGTATTGACCACGTTACCTCCACTCAGATAAACCTTCCCATCACAATTATCATCTCTTCTCTCCCTTGTATTGACCACGTTACCTCCACTCCGATAAACCTTCCCATCACAAATATCATCTCTTCTCTCCCTTGTATTGACCACGTTACCTCCGCTCAGATAAACCTTCCCATCACAAATATCATCTCTTCTCTCCCTTGTATTGACCACGCTACCTCCGCTCAGATAAACCTTCCCATCACAAATATCATCTCTTCTCTCCCTTGTATTGACCACGTTACCTCCGCTCAGATAAACCTTCTCATCACAAATATCATCTCTTCTCTCCCTTGTATTGACCACGTTACCTCCGCTCAGAGAAACCTTCCCATCACAAATATCATCTCTTCTCTCCCTTGTATTGACCACGTTACCTCCGCTCAGAGAAACCTTCTCATCACAAATATCATCTCTTCTCTCCCTTGTATTGACCACGTTACCTCCGCTCAGATAAACCTTCTCATCACAAATATCATCTCTTCTCTCCCTTGTATTGACCACGTTACCTCCACTCAGATAAACCTTCCCATCACAATTATCATCTCTTCTCTCCCTTGTATTGACCACGTTACCTCCACTCCGATAAACCTTCCCATCACAAATATCATCTCTTCTCTCCCTTGTATTGACCACGTTACCTCCGCTCAGATAAACCTTCCCATCACAAATATCATCTCTTCTCTCCCTTGTATTGACCACGCTACCTCCGCTCAGATAAACCTTCTCATCACAAATATCTCTTCTCTCCCTTGTATTGACCACGTTACCTCCACTCAGATAAAACTTCCCATCACAAATATCATCTCTTGTTCTTCTCTCCCTTGTATTGACCACGTTACCTCCTGTGACCGGACGCCTTTCGCCTAGGCCGTCCCTGGTCACGGGTTAGCGCTTTTGGACTCCCACTCACCGTCAGTGACCGCCTGTCACTGACTCCGCCCACTGCGCCGTGGGCGTTTAACGATGCTGTCACCACCAAACTCTACCATCGGCGTTTGGAACCGCTTATTAGGTGCACTTAAGCTCCTGCCTCGGAAACCTGGAACCGCTTCTGCTGCGTATGCGTTTGACTAACTGCGGACACACCTCCTGTTTGGTGTCGGCTGTTCCCACCTGATCCCTCGCAATGGACCAGGTCTGCACGGTAGCTGGCAGAGGGCTTGAACTTGGAGACACGGAGCTCTTACCCAGAACAGCAGGAGAACGGAATAGCGTTTTGGCGCAATTCTGTTGGTCGCAAGATTGAGGCAATTGAAGTAAAGGCAAACGGTGTTTATTTGCTCAAAGTCTTAAAGAAGACTCAACCTTCTGTCTGAAGGGGAATATCACACAGAAATCAAACAGCAATTCTCCACAAAGGATTGTCAAAGATGTACCACATACAGGAATCTTATCAGCAGGTCTCCTCCTCATAGAAGTTACAGGGTTGTACCACAATACAGGGCTCACAGCCCCTCTTTTTATGTCATTCTAACACACACTTCCACAGGGGGTAAGTCTGCCCTGTGGTTTCCAACCAATCACCTTAAGTGCATGACCTGTGCTAGCCACATGCACATATAACATTGTCCCCTGTGGGGAGTGGTCACTCCCCTGAGCCTGAGCCTACCTGGTGTTTTGGTCACCACCCAGGAGTCAGCTCGTCTAGGGCCGGGGGAGGTTTCCCCAAGAAACCATCCTTCCAGGAATCTGCTAAGGGACCAGCCCAACCACCTTTGCCTGAATCTGAGCTCCAGAGGTGGGAAAGCAGGGTCCCCCGGGCACGGTGTCCTGGCCATGGAAGGGAAGGTATTTTGAAGCTCCCGGAAATGGTTATCTGGCTGCCCTAGCCAGCTCCCTATGCACCCCTCATACCACCTCCAGGCATGAGGCTGCATAGGAGGACATTTTAT
This sequence comes from Taudactylus pleione, assembly GCA_031769625.1. Classification (NCBI taxonomy): domain Eukaryota; kingdom Metazoa; phylum Chordata; class Amphibia; order Anura; family Myobatrachidae; genus Taudactylus; species Taudactylus pleione. The sequence goes on from JAUIMM010001294.1 coordinate 410,206, forward strand.
CTCCTCTGGAAGGGGCTGGAACCCAGCAGCCCACGGAGGACTCTGGATCCCCTGGCTGTCCAGAGCATCACAGATAAGTGCACTTTACTTAAATTATACATTTAAACACTTTAAATACATTCACCGTTTGTGCCTGTGCCCAGCATCAGCCTAGGACCTCCTGTTCTGGCTCAGTGCTGCACATACATTTTATATACATTGTGTGTTATAACCACATGTACATCTGTGCTATTTATACTGTGCTCAGCTCCCTTATTTCTGCAGTCCTGGACTGCTGGGGCTCCACCAGGGGTTAATCCTCCTGAGCGCAGCAGCACAGAACTCTGGCTGTGAGCGCTCCATACTGCCCTCTCTCAGCAATGCGCACCAGGGGTTAAACCTGCCATCGCCGCTCGGCCGGAGCTCAACTCCGGCAGCATGCAGTGCTTCAGACAGTCCCCCCACACACCCGGCGCCTAGCGCCGGTAATACATTTTAACATGACGCCTAGCGCCCCTTTGTCCATTTAAAAATGGCGCCATAGCACAGGGGTTAACCCCTTCAGTGTCGCGGCAGCCATTACCCCTGTGTGGCTGGCCTCCGGCCACACCTCCGCTCAGATAAACTTTCCCAGCACAAATATCATAATCTTGATGGTGACATTGATCACTCTGACACTACTAAAGCCCAAGCAACTGTAATTCCCGCCCCATATTCATCCTCCACACTGGTGTAAAACTGTTCGGCAAAATTGTCACCCGCACACATGCTCAGGTAATATAACCAGCATACACCATCCCTCATACACATGTGCTCAGGTAATATAACCAGTATACACCATCCCTCGTACACAGGTAATGTAACCAGTATACACCATCCCTCATACACATGTGCTCAGGTAATATAACCAGCATACACCATCCCTCATACACATGTGCTCAGGTAATATAACCAGCATACACCATCCCTTATACACATGTGCTCAGGTAATATAACCAGCATACACCATCCCTCATACACATGTGCTCAGGTAATATAACCAGTATACACCATCCCTCATACACATGTGCTCAGGTAATATAACCAGCATACACCATCCCTCATACACACGTGCTCAGGTAATATAACCAGCATACACCATCCCTCATACACACGTGCTCAGGTAATATAACCAGTATACACCATCCCTCATACACATGTGCTCAGGTAATATAACCAGCATACACCATCCCTCATACACATGTGCTCAGGTAATATAACCAGTATACACCATCCCTCATACACAGGTAAAATAACCAGCATACACCATCCCTCATACACATGTGCTCAGGTAATATAATCGGCATACACCATCCCTCATACACATGTGCTCAGGTAATGTAACCAGCATACACCATCCCTCATACACATGTGCTCAGGTAATGTAACCAGCATACACCATCCCTCATACACATGTGCTCAGGTAACATAACCAGAATACACCATCCCTCATACACAGGTAATGTAACCAGCATACACCATCCCTCATACAAATGTGCTCAGGTAATATAACCGGCATACACCATCCCTCATACACAGGTAATATAACCGGCATACACCATCCCTCATACACATGTGCTCAGGTAATATAACCGGCATACACCATCCCTCATACACAGGTAATATAACCGGCATACACCATCCCTCATACACATGTGCTCAGGTAATATAACCGGCATACACCATCCCTCATACACAGGTAATATAACCGGCATACACCATCCCTCATACACATGTGCTCAGGTAATGTAACCAGTATACACCATCCCTCAAACACAGGTAATGTAACCAGCATACACCATCCCTCATACACATGTGCTCAGGTAATATAACCAGTATACACCATCCCTCATACACAGGTAATATAACCAGCATACACCATCCCTCATACACAGGTAATGTAACCAGCATACACCAACCCTCATACACAGGTAATATAACCAGTATACACCATCCCTCATACACAGGTAAAATAACCAGCATACACCATCCCTCATACACATGTGCTCAGGTAATATAACCAGCATACACCATCCCTCATACACATGTGCTCAGGTAATATAACCAGCATACACCATCCCTCATACACACGTGCTCAGGTAATATAACCAGTATACACCATCCCTCATACACATGTGCTCAGGTAATATAACCAGCATACACCATCCCTCATACACATGTGCTCAGGTAATATAACCAGTATACACCATCCCTCATACACAGGTAAAATAACCAGCATACACCATCCCTCATACACATGTGCTCAGGTAATGTAACCAGCATACACCATCCCTCATACACATGTGCTCAGGTAATGTAACCAGCATACACCATCCCTCATACACATGTGCTCAGGTAACATAACCAGAATACACCATCCCTCATACACAGGTAATGTAACCAGCATACACCATCCCTCATACAAATGTGCTCAGGTAATATAACCGGCATACACCATCCCTCATACACAGGTAATATAACCGGCATACACCATCCCTCATACACATGTGCTCAGGTAATATAACCGGCATACACCATCCCTCATACACAGGTAATATAACCGGCATACACCATCCCTCATACACATGTGCTCAGGTAATATAACCAGCATACACCATCCCTCATACACACGTGCTCAGGTAATATAACCAGCATACACCATCCCTCATACACACGTGCTCAGGTAATATAACCAGTATACACCATCCCTCATACACATGTGCTCAGGTAATATAACCAGCATACACCATCCCTCATACACACGTGCTCAGGTAATATAACCAGCATACACCATCCCTCATACACACGTGCTCAGGTAATATAACCAGTATACACCATCCCTCATACACATGTGCTCAGGTAATATAACCAGCATACACCATCCCTCATACACATGTGCTCAGGTAATATAACCAGTATACACCATCCCTCATACACAGGTAAAATAACCAGCATACACCATCCCTCATACACATGTGCTCAGGTAATATAATCGGCATACACCATCCCTCATACACATGTGCTCAGGTAATGTAACCAGTATACACCATCCCTCAAACACAGGTAATGTAACCAGCATACACCATCCCTCATACACATGTGCTCAGGTAATGTAACCAGCATACACCATCCCTCATACACATGTGCTCAGGTAACATAACCAGAATACACCATCCCTCATACACAGGTAATGTAACCAGCATACACCATCCCTCATACACATGTGCTCAGGTAATATAACCGGCATACACCATCCCTCATACACAGGTAATATAACCGGCATACACCATCCCTCATACACATGTGCTCAGGTAATATAACCGGCATACACCATCCCTCATACACAGGTAATATAACCGGCATACACCATCCCTCATACACATGTGCTCAGGTAATATAACCGGCATACACCATCCCTCATACACAGGTAATATAACCAGCATACACCAACCCTCATACACAGGTAATGTAACCAGCATACACCATCCCTCATACACATGTGCTCAGGTAATATTACCGGCATACACCATCCCTCATACACATGTGCTCAGGTAATGTAACCAGCATACACCACCCCTCATACACATGTGCTCAGGTAATATAACCGGCATACACCATCCCTCATACACAGGTAATATAACCGGCATACACCATCCCTCATACACATGTGCTCAGGTAATATAACCGGCATACACCATCCCTCATACACAGGTAATGTAACCAGCATACACCAACCCTCATACACAGGTAATATAACCAGCATACACCAACCCTCCTACACAGGTAATGTAACCAGCATACACCATCCCTCATACACATGTACACAGGTAATGTAACCAGCATACACCATCCCTCATACACAGGTAATATAACCAGCATACACCATCCCTCATACACAGGTAATATAACCAGCATTCACCATCCCTCATACACATGAGCTCAGGTAATGTAACCAGCATACACCATCCCTCATACACGTGCTCAGGTAATATTACCGGCATACACCATCCCTCATACACATGTGCTCAGGTAATGTAACCAGCATACACCATCCCTCATACACATGTGCTCAGGTAATATAACCAGCATACACCATCCCTCATACACATGTGCTCAGGTAATATGACCAGCATACACCATTCTTCATACACACATGCTCAGGTAATATAACCAGCATACACCATCCCTCATACACATGTACACAGGTAATGTAACCAGTATACACCATCCCTCATACACAGGTAATATAACCAGCATACACCATCCCTCATACACATGTGCTCAGGTAATGTAACCAGTATACACCATCCCTCATACACAGGTAATATAACCAGCATACACCATCCCTCATACACAGGTAATGTAGCCAGCATACACCATCCCTCATACACAGGTAATGTAACCAGCATACACCATCCCTCATACACATGTGCTCAGGTAAAATAACCAGCATACACCATCCCTCATACACACATGCTCAGGTAATATAACCAGCATACACCATCCCTCATACACATGTGCTCAGGTAATATAACCGGCATACACCATCCCTCATACACATGTGCTCAGGTAATATAACCGGCATACACCATCCCTCATACACAGGTAATATAACCGGCATACACCATCCCTCATACACAGGTAATATAACCGGCATACACCATCCCTCATACACAGGTAATATAACCGGCATACACCATCCCTCATACACAGATAATATAACTAGCATACACCATCCCTCATACACATGTGCTCAGGTAATATAACCAGCACACACCATCCCTCATACACATGTGCTCAGGTAATATAACCAGTATACACCATCCCTCATACACATGTGCTCAGGCAATATAACCAGCATACATCACCCCTCATACACATGTGCTCAGGTAATATAACCAGCATGCAACATCCCTCATACACATGTGCTCAGGTAATATAACCAGTATACACTCCCTCATACACAGGTAATATAACCAGCATACACCATCGATCATACACAGGTAATGTAACCAGCATACACCATCCCTCATACACAGGTAATGTAACCAGCATACACCATCCCTCATACACAGGTAATATAACCAGCATACACCATCCCTCATACACATGTGCTCAGGTAATATAACCGGCATACACCATCCCTCATACACAGGTAATATAACCAGCATACACCATCCCTCATACACAGGTAATATAACCAGCATTCACCATCCCTCATACACATGAGCTCAGGTAATGTAACCAGCATACACCATCCCTCATACACATGTGCTCAGGTAATATTACCGGCATACACCATCCCTCATACACATGTGCTCAGGTAATGTAACCAGCATACACCATCCCTCATACACATTTGCTCAGGTAATATAACCAGCATACACCATCCCTCATACACATGTGCTCAGGTAATATGACCAGCATACACCATTCTTCATACACACATGCTCAGGTAATATAACCAGCATACACCATCCCTCATACACATGTACACAGGTAATGTAACCAGTATACACCATCCCTCATACACAGGTAATATAACCAGCATACACCATCCCTCATACACATGTGCTCAGGTAATGTAACCGGTATACACCATCCCTCATACACAGGTAATATAACCAGCATACACCATCCCTCATACACATGTGCTCAGGTAATGTAACCGGTATACACCATCCCTCATACACAGGTAATATAACCAGCATACACCATCCCTCATACACAGGTAATGTAACCAGCATACACCTTCCCTCATACACAGGTAATGTAACCAGCATACACCATCCCTCATACACATGTGCTCAGGTAAAATAACCAGCATACACCATCCCTCATACACACATGCTCAGGTAATATAACCAGCATACACCATCCCTCATACACATGTGCTCAGGTAATATAACCGGCATACACCATCCCTCATACACATGTGCTCAGGTAATATAACCGGCATACACCATCCCTCATACACAGGTAATATAACCAGCATACACCATCCCTCATACACAGGTAATATAACCGGCATACACCATCCCTCATACACAGGTAATATAACCGGCATACACCATCCCTCATACACATGTGCTCAGGTAAGGTAACCAGCATACATCATCCCTCATACACATGTGCTCAGGTAATATAACCGGCATACACCATCCCTCATACACAGGTAATATAACCAGCATACACCATCCCTCATACACATGTGCTCAGGTAATGTAACCAGCATACACCATCCCTCATACACATGTGCTCAGGTAATATAACCAGCATACATCATCCCTCATATACCCAGGTAATATAACCAGCATACACCATCCTTCATACACATGTGCTCAGGTAATATAACCAGCATACACCATCCCTTATACACATGTACACAGGTAATGTAACCAGTATACACCATCCCTCATACACAGGTAATATAACCGGCATACACCATCGCTCATACACATGTGCTCATGTAATATAACCAGCATACACCATCCCTCATATACAGGTAATATAACCAGCATACACCATCCCTCATACACATGTGCTCAGGTAATGTAACCAGCATACACCATCCCTCATACACCTGTGCTCAGGTAATGTAACCAGCATACATCATCCCTCATACATAGGTAATATAACCTGCATACACCATCCCTCATACACATGTGCTCAGGTAATATAACCAGCATACACCATCCCTTATACACATGTACACAGGTAATGTAACCAGCATACACCATCCCTCATACACAGGTAGTGTAACCAGCATAACACCATCCCTCATACACACGTGCTCAAGTAATATAACCAGCATGCACTATCCCTCATACACATGTACACAGGTAATATAACCGGCATACACCATCCCTCATACACAGGTAATATAACCAGCATACACCATCCCTCATACACAGGTAATATAACCGGCATACACCATCCCTCATACACATGTAATATAACCAGCATGCACCATCCCTCATACACATGTGCTTAGGTAATGTAACCAGCATACACCATCCCTCATACACAGGTAATATAACCAGCATACACCGTCCCTCATACACAGGTAATGTAACCAGCATAACACCATCCCTCATACACACGTGCTCAAGTAATATAACCAGCATGCACTATCCCTCATACACATGTGCTTAGGTAATGTAACCAGCATACACCATCCCTCATACACAGGTAATATAACCAGCATACACCGTCCCTCATATACATGTGCTCAGGTAATGTAACCGGCATACACCATCCCTCATACACATGTGCTCAGGTAATGTAACCAGCATACACCATCCCTCATACACCTGTGCTCAGGTAATGTAACCAGCATACATCATCCCTCATACATAGGTAATATAACCTGCATACACCATCCCTCATACACATGTGCTCAGGTAATATAACCAGCATACACCATTCCTCATACACATGTGCTCTGGTAATATAACCAGCATACATCATCCCTCATATACCCAGGTAATATAACCAGCATACACCATCCTTCATACACATGTGCTCAGGTAATATAACCAGCATACACCATCCCTTATACACATGTACACAGGTAATTAACCAGCATACACCATCCCTCATACACAGGTAATATAACCAGCATACACCATCCTTCATACACATGTGCTCAGGTAATATAACCAGCATACACCATCCCTTATACACATGTACACAGGTAATGTAACCAGCATACACCATCCCTCATACACAGGTAATATAACCGGCATACACCATCCCTCATACACAGGTAATATAACCAGCATACACCATCCCTCATACACATGTGCTCAGGTAATATAACCAGCATACACCATTCCTCATACACATGTGCTCAGGTAATATAACCGGCATACACCATCCCTCATACACATGTGCTCAGGTAATATAACCAGCATACACCATTCCTCATACACATGTGCTCAGATAATATAACCGGCATACACCATCCCTCATACACAGGTAATATCACCAGCATACACCATCCCTCATACACATGTGCTCAGGTAATATAACCAGCATACACCATCCCTCATACACATGTGCTCAGGTAATGTAACCAGCATACACCATCCCTCATACACAGGTAATATAACCAGCATACACCATCCCTCATACACAGGTAATATAACCAGCATACACCATCCCTCATACACAGGTAATATATCCAGCATACACCATCCCTCATACACATGTGCTCAGGTAATATAACCAGCATACACCATCCCTCATACACAGGTAATATAACCAGCATACACCATCCCTCATACACAGGTAATATAACCAGCATACACCATCCCTCATACACATGTGCTCAGGTAATATAACCAGCATACACCATCCCTCATATACAGGTAATATAACCAGCATACACCATCCCTCATACACATGTGCTCAGGTAATGTAACCAGCATACACCATCCCTCATACACCTGTGCTCAGGTAATGTAACCAGCATACATCATCCCTCATACATAGGTAATATAACCTGCATACACCATCCCTCATACACATGTGCTCAGGTAATATAACCAGCATACACCATTCCTCATACACATGTGCTCTGGTAATATAACCAGCATACATCATCCCTCATATACCCAGGTAATATAACCAGCATACACCATCCTTCATACACATGTGCTCAGGTAATATAACCAGCATACACCATCCCTTATACACATGTACACAGGTAATTAACCAGCATACACCATCCCTCATACACAGGTAATATAACCAGCATACACCATCCTTCATACACATGTGCTCAGGTAATATAACCAGCATACACCATCCCTTATACACATGTACACAGGTAATGTAACCAGCATACACCATCCCTCATACACAGGTAATATAACCGGCATACACCATCGCTCATACACATGTGCTCAGGTAATATAACCAGCATACATCATCCCTCATATACCCAGGTAATATAACCAGCATACACCATCCCTCATACACATGTGCTCAGGTAATATAACCAGCATACACCATTCCTCATACACATGTGCTCAGGTAATATAAACGGCATACACCATCCCTCATACACAGGTAATATAACCAGCATACACTATCCCTCATACACAGGTTATGTAACCAGCATACACCATCCCTCATACACACATGCTCAGGTAATATAACCAGCATACACCATCCCTTATACACATGTACACAGATAATGTAACCAGCATACACCATCCCTCATACACAGGTAATATAACCAGCATGCACTATCCCTCATACACACGTGCTCAAGTAATATAACCAGCATGCACCATCCCTCATACACATATACACAGGTAATATAACCGGCATACACCATCCCTCATACACATGTGCTCAGGTAATATAACCGGCATACACCATCCCTCATACACAGGTAATATAACCGGCATACACCATCCCTCATACACAGGTAATATAACCAGCATACACCATCCCTCATACATAGGTAATATAACCGGCATACACCATCCCTCATACACAGGTAATATAACCAGCATGCACCATCCCTCATACACATTTGCTCAGGTAATGTAACCAGCATACACCATCCCTCATACACAGGTAATATAACCAGCATACACCATCCCTCATACACATGTACACAGGTAATGTAACCAGCATACACAATCCCTCATACACAGGTAATATCACCGGCATACACCATCCCTCATACACATGTGCTCAGGTAATATAACCAGCATACACCATTCCTCATACACATGTGCTCAGGTAATATAACCAGCATACACCATTCCTCATACACATGTGCTCAGGTAATATAACTGGCATACACCATCCCTCATACACAGGTAATATAACCAGCATACACTATCCCTCATACACAGGTAATATAACCGGCATACACCATCCCTCATACACATGTGCTCAGGTAATATAACCAGCATACACCATTCCTCATACACATGTGCTCAGGTAATGTAACCAGCATACACCATCCCTCATACACATGTGCTCAGGTAATATAACCAGCATACATCATCCCTCATATACCCAGGTAATATAACCAGCATACACCATCCTTCATACACATGTGCTCAGGTAATATAACCAGCATACACCATCCCTTATACACATGTACACAGGTAATGTAACCAGTATACACCATCCCTCATACACAGGTAATATAACCGGCATACACCATCGCTCATACACATGTGCTCATGTAATATAACCAGCATACACCATCCCTCATATACAGGTAATATAACCAGCATACACCATCCCTCATACACATGTGCTCAGGTAATGTAACCAGCATACACCATCCCTCATACACCTGTGCTCAGGTAATGTAACCAGCATACATCATCCCTCATACATAGGTAATATAACCTGCATACACCATCCCTCATACACATGTGCTCAGGTAATATAACCAGCATACACCATCCCTTATACACATGTACACAGGTAATGTAACCAGCATACACCATCCCTCATACACAGGTAATGTAACCAGCATAACACCATCCCTCATACACACGTGCTCAAGTAATATAACCAGCATGCACTATCCCTCATACACATGTACACAGGTAATATAACCGGCATACACCATCCCTCATACACAGGTAATATAACCAGCATACACCATCCCTCATACACAGGTAATATAACCAGCATGCACCATCCCTCATACACAGATAATATAACCGGCATACACCATCCCTCATACACATGTAATATAACCAGCATGCACCATCCCTCATACACATGTGCTTAGGTAATGTAACCAGCATACACCATCCCTCATACACAGGTAATATAACCAGCATACACCGTCCCTCATACACAGGTAATGTAACCAGCATAACACCATCCCTCATACACACGTGCTCAAGTAATATAACCAGCATGCACTATCCCTCATACACATGTGCTTAGGTAATGTAACCAGCATACACCATCCCTCATACACAGGTAATATAACCAGCATACACCGTCCCTCATATACATGTGCTCAGGTAATGTAACCGGCATACACCATCCCTCATACACATGTGCTCAGGTAATGTAACCAGCATACACCATCCCTCATACACCTGTGCTCAGGTAATGTAACCAGCATACATCATCCCTCATACATAGGTAATATAACCTGCATACACCATCCCTCATACACATGTGCTCAGGTAATATAACCAGCATACACCATCCCTCATACACAGGTAATATAACCAGCATACACCATCCCTCATACACAGGTAATATATCCAGCATACACCATTCCTCATACACATGTGCTCTGGTAATATAACCAGCATACATCATCCCTCATATACCCAGGTAATATAACCAGCATACACCATCCTTCATACACATGTACACAGGTAATTAACCAGCATACACCATCCCTCATACACAGGTAATATAACCAGCATACACCATCCTTCATACACATGTGCTCAGGTAATATAACCAGCATACACCATCCCTTATACACATGTACACAGGTAATGTAACCAGCATACACCATCCCTCATACACAGGTAATATAACCGGCATACACCATCCCTCATACACAGGTAATATAACCAGCATACACCATCCCTCATACACATGTGCTCAGGTAATATAACCAGCATACACCATCCCTTATACACATGTACACAGGTAATGTAACCAGTATACACCATCCCTCATACACAGGTAATGTAACCGGCATACACCATCCCTCATACACAGGTAATATAACCAGCATGCACCATCCCTCATACACATTTGCTCAGGTAATGTAACCAGCATACACCATCCCTCATACACAGGTAATATAACCAGCATACACCATCCTTCATACACATGTGCTCAGGTAATATAACCAGCATACACCATCCCTTATACACATGTACACAGGTAATGTAACCAGTATACACCATCCCTCATACACAGGTAATATAACCGGCATACACCATCGCTCATACACATGTGCTCAGGTAATATAACCAGCATACACCATTCCTCATACACATGTGCTCAGGTAATATAACCGGCATACACCATCCCTCATACACAGGTAATATAACCAGCATACACCATCCCTCATACACAGGTAATATAACCAGCATACACCATCCCTCATACACAGGTAATATAACCGGCATACACCATCCCTCATACACATGTGCTCAGGTAATATAACCAGCATACACCATTCCTCATACACATGTGCTCAGGTAATATAACCAGCATACACCATTCCTCATACACATGTGCTCAGGTAATATAACCGGCATACACCATCCCTCATACACATGTGCTCAGGTAATATATCCAGCATACACCATTCCTCATACACATGTGCTCAGATAATATAACCGGCATAAACCATCCCTCATACACAGGTAATATAACCAGCTTACACCATCCCTCATACACAGGTAATGTAACCAGCATACACCATCCCTCATACACATGTGCTCAGGTAAGGTAACCAGCATACATCATCCCTCATACACATGTGCTCAGGTAATATAACCGGCATACACCATCCCTCATACACAGGTAATATAACCAGCATACACCATCCCTCATACACATGTGCTCAGGTAATATAACCAGCATACACCATCCCTCATACACATGTGCTCAGGTAATATAACCAGCATACACCATTCCTCATACACATGTGCTCAGGTAATATAACCGGCATACACCATCCCTCATATACAGGTAATATAACCAGCATACACCATCCCTCATACACATGTGCTCAGGTAATATAACCAGCATACACCATCCCTCATACACACATGCTCAGGTAATATAACCAGCATACACCATCCCTCATACACATGTGCTCAGGTAATATAACCAGCATACACCATCCCTCATACACATGTGCTCAGGTAATATAACCGGCATACACCATCCCTCATACACAGTTAATGTAACCAGCATACACCATCCCTCATACACATGTGCTCAGGTAATATAACCAGTATACACCATCCCTCATACACATGTGCTCAGGTAATATAACCAGTATACACCATCCCTCATACACAGGTAATGTAACCAGCATACACCATCCCTCATACACATGTGCTCAGGTAATATAACCGGCATACACCATCCCTCATACACAGGTAATATAACCAGCATACATTATCCCTCATACACAGGTAATATAACCAGCATACACCATCCCTCATACACATGTACACAGGTAATATAACCAGCATACACCATCCCTCATACACATGTACACAGGTAATATAACCAGCATACACCATCCCTCATACACATGTGCTCAGGTAATATAACCGGCATACACCATCCCTCATACACATGTACACAGGTAATATAACCAGCATACACCATCCCTCATACACAGGTAATATAACCAGCATACACCATCCCTCATACACATGTGCTCAGGTAATATAACCAGTATACACCATCCCTCATACACAGGTAATGTAACCAGCATACACCATCCCTCATACACATGTACACAGTTAATATAACCAGCATACACCATCCCTCATACACATGTGCTCAGGTAATATAACCAGTATACACCATCCCTCATACACAGGTAATATAACCAGCATACACCATCCCTCATACACATGTGCTCAGGTAATATAACCAGCATACACCATCCCTCATACACATGTGCTCAGGTAATATATCCAGCATACACCATTCCTCATACACATGTGCTCAGATAATATAACCGGCATAAACCATCCCTCATACACAGGTAATGTAACCGGCATACACCATCCCTCATACACAGATAATATAACCAGCATGCACCATCCCTCATACACATTTGCTCAGGTAATGTAACCAGCATACACCATCCCTCATACACAGGTAATATAACCAGCATACACCATCCCTCATACACAGGTAATATAACCAGCATACACCATCCCTCATACACATGTACACAGGTAATATAACCAGCATACACTATCCCTCATACACATGTGCTCAGGTAATATAACCAGCATACACCATCCCTCATACACATGTGCTCAGGTAATATAACCAGCATACACCATCCCTCATACACATGTGCTCAGGTAATATAACCAGCATACACCATTCCTCATACACATGTGCTCAGGTAATATAACCGGCATACACCATCCCTCATACACAGGTAATATAACCAGCATACACCATCCCTCATACACATGTGCTCAGGTAATATAACCAGCATACACCATTCCTCATACACATGTGCTCAGGTAATATAACCGGCATACACCATCCCTCATACACATGTGCTCAGGTAATATATCCAGCATACACCATTCCTCATACACATGTGCTCAGATAATATAACCGGCATAAACCATCCCTCATACACAGGTAATGTAACCGGCATACACCATCCCTCATACACAGGTAATATAACCAGCATGCACCATCCCTCATACACATTTGCTCAGGTAATGTAACCAGCATACACCATCCCTCATACACAGGTAATATAACCAGCATACACCATCCTTCATACACATGTGCTCAGGTAATATAACCAGCATACACCATCCCTTATACACATGTACACAGGTAATGTAACCAGTATACACCATCCCTCATACACAGGTAATATAACCGGCATACACCATCGCTCATACACATGTGCTCAGGTAATATAACCAGCATACACCATTCCTCATACACATGTGCTCAGGTAATATAACCGGCATACACCATCCCTCATACACAGGTAATATAACCAGCATACACCATCCCTCATACACAGGTAATATAACCAGCATACACCATCCCTCATACACAGGTAATATAACCGGCATACACCATCCCTCATACACATGTGCTCAGGTAATATAACCAGCATACACCATTCCTCATACACATGTGCTCAGGTAATATAACCAGCATACACCATTCCTCATACACATGTGCTCAGGTAATATAACCGGCATACACCATCCCTCATACACATGTGCTCAGGTAATATATCCAGCATACACCATTCCTCATACACATGTGCTCAGATAATATAACCGGCATAAACCATCCCTCATACACAGGTAATATAACCAGCATACACCATCCCTCATACACAGGTAATGTAACCAGCATACACCATCCCTCATACACATGTGCTCAGGTAATATAACCGGCATACACCATCCCTCATACACACATGCTCAGGTAATATAACCAGCATACACCATCCCTCATACACATGTGCTCAGGTAATATAACCAGCATACACCATCCCTCATACACATGTGCTCAGGTAATATAACCGGCATACACCATCCCTCATACACAGTTAATGTAACCAGCATACACCATCCCTCATACACATGTGCTCAGGTAATATAACCAGTATACACCATCCCTCATACACATGTGCTCAGGTAATATAACCAGTATACACCATCCCTCATACACAGGTAATGTAACCAGCATACACCATCCCTCATACACATGTGCTCAGGTAATATAACCGGCATACACCATCCCTCATACACAGGTAATATAACCAGCATACATTATCCCTCATACACAGGTAATATAACCAGCATACACCATCCCTCATACACATGTACACAGGTAATATAACCAGCATACACCATCCCTCATACACATGTACACAGGTAATATAACCAGCATACACCATCCCTCATACACATGTGCTCAGGTAATATAACCGGCATACACCATCCCTCATACACATGTACACAGGTAATATAACCAGCATACACCATCCCTCATACACAGGTAATATAACCAGCATACACCATCCCTCATACACATGTGCTCAGGTAATATAACCAGTATACACCATCCCTCATACACAGGTAATGTAACCAGCATACACCATCCCTCATACACATGTACACAGTTAATATAACCAGCATACACCATCCCTCATACACATGTGCTCAGGTAATATAACCAGTATACACCATCCCTCATACACAGGTAATATAACCAGCATACACCATCCCTCATACACATGTGCTCAGGTAATATAACCAGCATACACCATCCCTCATACACATGTGCTCAGGTAATATAACCAGCATACACCATTCCTCATACACATGTGCTCAGGTAATATAACCGGCATACACCATCCCTCATACACATGTGCTCAGGTAATATAACCAGCATACACCATTCCTCATACACATGTGCTCAGGTAATATATCCAGCATACACCATTCCTCATACACATGTGCTCAGATAATATAACCGGCATAAACCATCCCTCATACACAGGTAATGTAACCGGCATACACCATCCCTCATACACAGATAATATAACCAGCATGCACCATCCCTCATACACATTTGCTCAGGTAATGTAACCAGCATACACCATCCCTCATACACAGGTAATATAACCAGCATACACCATCCCTCATACACAGGTAATATAACCAGCATACACCATCCCTCATACACATGTACACAGGTAATGTAACCAGCATACACCATCCCTCATACACAGGTAATATAACCGGCATACACCATCCGTCATACACATGTGCTCAGGTAATATAACCAGCATACACCATTCCTCATACACATGTGCTCAGGTAATATAACCAGCATACACCATTCCTCATACACATGTGCTCAGGTAATATAACCGGCATACACCATCCCTCATACACAGGTAATATAACCAGCATACACTATCCCTCATACACAGGTAATATAACCGGCATACACCATCCCTCATACACATGTGCTCAGGTAATAAAACCAGCATACACCATTCCTCATACACATGTGCTCAGGTAATATAACCAGCATACACCATTCCTCATACACATGTGCTCAGGTAATATAACCGGCATACACCATCCCTCATACACATGTGCTCAGGTAATATAACCAGCATACACCATCCCTTATACACATGTACACAGGTAATGTAACCGGCATACACCATCCCTCATACACATGTGCTCAGGTAATATAACCAGCATACACCATTCCTCATACACATGTGCTCAGGTAATATAACCGGCATACACCATCCCTCATACACAGGTAATATAACCAGCATACACCATTCCTCATACACATGTGCTCAGGTAATATAACCGGCATACACCATCCCTCATACACATGTGCTCAGGTAATATATCCAGCATACACCATTCCTCATACACATGTGCTCAGATAATATAACCGGCATAAACCATCCCTCATACACAGGTAATATAACCAGCATACACCATCCCTCATACACAGGTAATGTAACCAGCATACACCATCCCTCATACACATGTGCTCAGGTAAGGTAACCAGCATACATCATCCCTCATACACATGTGCTCAGGTAATATAACCAGTATACACCATCCCTCATACACAGGTAATATAACCAGCATACACCATCCCTCATACACATGTGCTCAGGTAATGTAACCAGCATACACCATCCCTCATACACATGTGCTCAGGTAATATAACCAGCATACATCATCCCTCATATACCCAGGTAATATAACCAGCATACACCATCCTTCATACACATGTGCTCAGGTAATATAACCAGCATACACCATCCCTCATACACAGGTAATGTAACCAGCATACACCATCCCTCATACACATGTGCTCAGGTAAGGTAACCAGCATACATCATCCCTCATACACATGTGCTCAGGTAATATAACCAGTATACACCATCCCTCATACACAGGTAATATAACCAGCATACACCATCCCTCATACACATGTGCTCAGGTAATATAACCAGCATACACCATCCCTTATACACATGTACACAGGTAATGTAACCAGTATACACCATCCCTCATACACAGGTAATATAACCAGCATACACCATCCCTCATACACATGTGCTCAGGTAATATAACCAGCATACATCATCCCTCATACACATGTGCTCAGGTAATATAACCAGCATACACCATCGCTCATACACATGTGCTCAGGTAATATAACCAGCATACACCATCCCTCATATACAGGTAATATAACCAGCATACACCATCCCTCATACACATGTGCTCAGGTAATATAACCAGCATACACCATCCCTCATACACACATGCTCAGGTAATATAACCAGCATACATCATCCCTCATACACATGTGCTCAGGTAATATAACCAGCATACACCATCCCTCATACACATGTGCTCAGGTAATATAACCGGCATACACCATCCCTCATACACAGTTAATGTAACCAGCATACACCATCCCTCATACACATGTGCTCAGGTAATATAACCGGCATACACCATCCCTCATACACAGGTAATATAACCAGCATACATTATCCCTCATACACAGGTAATATAACCAGCATACACCATCCCTCATACACATGTACACAGGTAATATAACCAGCATACACCATCCCTCATACACATGTGCTCAGGTAATATAACCGGCATACACCATCCCTCATACACATGTACACAGGTAATATAACCAGCATACACCATCCCTCATACACAGGTAATATAACCAGCATACACCATCCCTCATACACATGTGCTCAGGTAATATAACCAGTATACACCATCCCTCATACACAGGTAATATAACCAGCATACACCATCCCTCATACACATGTGCTCAGGTAATGTAACCAGCATACACCATCCCTCATATACCCAGGTAATATAACCAGCATACACCATCCTTCATACACATGTGCTCAGGTAATATAACCAGCATACACCATCCCTTATACACATGTACACAGGTAATGTAACCAGTATACACCATCCCTCATACACAGGTAATATAACCGGCATACACCATCGCTCATACACATGTGCTCAGGTAATATAACCAGCATACACCATCCCTCATATACAGGTAATATAACCAGCATACACCATCCCTCATACACATGTGCTCAGGTAATATAACCGGCATAAACCATCCCTCATACACAGGTAATATAACCAGCATACACCATCCCTCATACACAGGTAATATAACCAGCATACACCATCCCTCATACACATGTGCTCAGGTAATATAACCAGTATACACCATCCCTCATACACAGGTAATATAACCAGCATACACCATCCCTCATACACACATGCTCAGGTAATATAACCAGCATACATCATCCCTCATACACATGTGCTCAGGTAATATAACCAGCATACACCATCCCTCATACACATGTGCTCAGGTAATATAACCGGCATACACCATCCCTCATACACAGTTAATGTAACCAGCATACACCATCCCTCATACACATGTGCTCAGGTAATATAACCGGCATACACCATCCCTCATACACAGGTAATATAACCAGCATACATTATCCCTCATACACAGGTAATATAACCAGCATACACTATCCCTCATACACATGTACACAGGTAATATAACCGGCATACACCATCCCTCATACACATGTGCTCAGGTAATATAACCAGTATACACCATCCCTCATACACAGGTAATATAACCAGCATACACCATCCCTCATACACATGTGCTCAGGTAATGTAACCAGCATACACCATCCCTCATACACATGTGCTCAGGTAATATAACCAGCATACATCATCCCTCATATACCCAGGTAATATAACCAGCATACACCATCCTTCATACACATGTGCTCAGGTAATATAACCAGCATACACCATCCCTTATACACATGTACACAGGTAATGTAACCAGTATACACCATCCCTCATACACAGGTAATATAACCGGCATACACCATCGCTCATACACATGTGCTCAGGTAATATAACCAGCATACACCATCCCTCATATACAGGTAATATAACCAGCATACACCATCCCTCATACACATGTGCTCAGGTAATATAACCAGCATACACCATCCCTCATACACACATGCTCAGGTAATATAACCAGCATACATCATCCCTCATACACATGTGCTCAGGTAATATAACCAGTATACACCATCCCTCATACACAGGTAATATAACCAGCATACACCATCCCTCATACACAGGTGCTCAGGTAATATAACCGGCATAAACCATCCCTCATACACAGGTAATATAACCAGCATACACCATCCCTCATACACAGGTAATATAACCAGCATACACCATCCCTCATACACGTGCTCAGGTAATATAACCAGTATACACCATCCCTCATACACAGGTAATATAACCAGCATACATCATCCCTCATACACATGTGCTCAGGTAATATAACCAGCATACACCATCCCTCATACACAGGTGCTCAGGTAATATAACCGGCATACACCATCCCTCATACACAGTTAATGTAACCAGCATACACCATCCCTCATACACAGGTAATATAACCGGCATACACCATCCCTCATACACAGGTAATATAACCAGCATGCACCATCCCTCATACACATGTGCTCAGGTAATATAACCAGCATACACCATCCCTCATACACACATGCTCAGGTAATATAACCAGCATACATCATCCCTCATACACATGTGCTCAGGTAATATAACCAGTATACACCATCCCTCATACACAGGTAATATAACCAGCATACACCATCCCTCATACACAGGTGCTCAGGTAATATAACCAGCATACACCATCCCTCATACACAGGTGCTCAGGTAATATAACCGGCATACACCATCCCTCATACACAGTTAATGTAACCAGCATACACCATCCCTCATACACAGGTAATATAACCGGCATACACCATCCCTCATACACAGGTAATATAACCAGCATGCACCATCCCTCATACACATGTGCTCAGGTAATATAACCAGCATACACCATCCCTCATACACACATGCTCAGGTAATATAACCAGCATACATCATCCCTCATACACATGTGCTCAGGTAATATAACCAGTATACACCATCCCTCATACACAGGTAATATAACCAGCATACACCGTCCCTCATACACAGGTAATGTAACCAGCATAACACCATCCCTCATGCACACCTGCTCAAGTAATATAACCAGCATGCACTATCCCTCATACACATGTGCTTAGGTAATGTAACCAGCATACACAATCCCTCATACACAGGTAATATAACCAGCATACACCATCCCTCATACACAGGTAATGTAACCAGCATACACCATCCCTCATACACATGTGCTCAGGTAATATAACCAGCTTACACCATCCCTCATATACAGGTAATATAACCAGCATACACCATCCCTCATACACATGTGCTCAGGTAATGTAACCGGCATACACCTTCCCTCATACACATGTGCTCAGGTAAGGTAACCAGCATACATCATCCCTCATACACATGTGCTCAGGTAATATAACCAGTTTACACCATCCCTCATACACAGGTAATATAACCAGCATACACCATCCCTCATACACATGTGCTCAGGTAATGTAACCAGCATACACCATCCCTCATACACATGTGCTCAGGTAATATAACCAGCATACATCATCCCTCATATACCCAGGTAATATAACCAGCATACACCATCCTCCATACACATGTGCTCAGGTAATATAACCAGCATACACCATCCCTTATACACATGTACACAGGTAATATAACCAGCATACACCATCCCTCATACACAGGTAATATAACCAGCATACACCATCCCTCATACACATGTACACAGGTAATGTAACCAGCATACACCATCCCTCATACACAGGTAATATAACCGGCATACACCATCCGTCATACACATGTGCTCAGGTAATATAACCAGCATACACCATCCCTCATACACATGTGCTCAGGTAATGTAACCGGCATACACCTTCCCTCATACACATGTGCTCAGGTAAGGTAACCAGCATACATCATCCCTCATACACATGTGCTCAGGTAATATAACCAGTTTACACCATCCCTCATACACAGGTAATATAACCGGCATACACCATCCCTCATACACAGGTAATATAACCGGCATACACCATCCCTCATACACAGGTAATATAACCGGCATACACCATCGCTCATACACATGTGCTCAGGTAATATAACCAGCATACACCATCCCTCATATACAGGTAATATAACCAGCATACACCATCCCTCATACACATGTGCTCAGGTAATATAACCAGCATACACACATGCTCAGGTAATATAACCAGCATACACCATCCCTTATACACATGTACACAGGTAATGTAACCAGCATACACCATCCCTCATACACAGGTAATGTAACCAGCATGCACCATCCCTCATACACATGTGCTTAGGTAATGTAACCAGCATACACCATCCCTCATACACAGGTAATATAACCAGCATACACCATCCCTCATACACAGGTAATATAACCGGCATACACCATCGCTCATACACATGTGCTCAGGTAATATAACCAGCATACACCATCCCTCATATACAGGTAATATAACCAGCATACACCATCCCTCATACACATGTGCTCAGGTAATGTAACCGGCATACACCATCCCTCATACACATGTGCTCAGGTAATATAACCAGTATACACCATCCCTCATACACAGGTAATATAACCAGCATACACCATCCCTCATACACATGTGCTCAGGTAATGTAACCAGCATACACCATCCCTCATACACATGTGCTCAGGTAATATAACCAGCATACATCATCCCTCATATACCCAGGTAATATAACCAGCATACACCTTCCTTCATACACATGTGCTCAGGTAATATAACCAGCATACACCATCCCTTATACACATGTACACAGGTAATGTAACCGGCATACACCATCCCTCATACACATGTGCTCAGGTAATATAACCAGCATACACCATTCCTCATACACATGTGCTCAGGTAATATAACCGGCATACACCATCCCTCATACACAGGTAATATAACCGGCATACACCATCCGTCATACACATGTGCTCAGGTAATATAACCAGCATACACCATCCCTCATACACATGTGCTCAGGTAATGTAACCGGCATACACCTTCCCTCATACACATGTGCTCAGGTAAGGTAACCAGCATACATCATCCCTCATACACATGTGCTCAGGTAATATAACCAGTTTACACCATCCCTCATACACAGGTAATATAACCGGCATACACCATCCCTCATACACAGGTAATATAACCGGCATACACCATCCCTCATACACAGGTAATATAACCGGCATACACCATCCCTCATACACATGTGCTCAGGTAATATAACCAGCACACACCATCCCTCATACACAGGTAATATAACCAGCATGCACCATCCCTCATACACATGTGCTCAGGTAATATAACCAGTATACACCATCCCTCATACACATGTGCTCAGGTAATATAACCAGTATACACCATCCCTCATACACATGTGCTCAGGTAATATAACCGGCATACACCATCCCTCATACACATGTGCTCAGGTAATATAACCGGCATACACCATCCCTCATACACAGGTAATATAACCGGCATACACCATCCCTCATACACAGGTAATATAACCGGCATACACCATCCCTCATACACATGTGCTCAGGTAATATAACCGGCATACACCATCCCTCATACACAGGTAATATAACCAGCATACACCATCCGTCATACACATGTGCTCAGGTAATGTAACCAGCATACACCATCCCTCATACACATGTACACAGGTAATGTAACCAGCATACACCATCCCTCATACACAGGTAATATAACCGGCATACACCATCCCTCATACACATGTGCTCAGGTAATATAACCAGCATACACCATTCCTCATACACATGTGCTCAGGTAATATAACCGGCATACACCATCCCTCATACACAGGTAATATAACCAGCATACACCATCCGTCATACACATGTGCTCAGGTAATATAACCAGCATACACCATCCCTCATACACATGTGCTCAGGTAATGTAACCAGCATACACCATCCCTTATACACATGTACACAGGTAATATAATCGGCATACACCATCCCTCATACACATGTGCTCAGGTAATATAACCGGCATACACCATCCCTCATACACAGGTAATATAACCGGCATACACCGTCCCTCATACACAGGTAATATAACCGGCATACACCGTCCCTCATACACATGTGCTCAGGTAATATAACCAGCACACACCATCCCTCATACTCAGGTAATATAACCAGCACACACCATCCCTCATACACAGGTAATATAACCGACATACACCATCCCTCATACACAGGTAATATAACCGGCATACACCATCCCTCATACACAGGTAATATAACCGGCATACAACATCCCTCATACACAGGTAATATAACCAGCATACACCATCCCTCATACACATGTGCTCAGGTAATATAACCAGCATACACCATCCCTCATACACATGTGCTCAGGTAATATAACCGGCATACACCATCCCTCATACACAGTTAATGTAACCATCATACACCATCCCACATACACATGTGCTCAGGTAATATAACCAGTATACACCATCCCTCATATACAGGTAATGTAACCAGCATACACCATCCTTCATACACATGTGCTCAGGTAATATAACCAGTATACACCATCCCTCATACACAGGTAATATAACCAGCATACACCATCCCTCATACACATGTGCTCAGGTAATATAACCGGCATACACCATCCCTCATACACATGTAATATAACCAGCATACACCATCCCTCATATACATGTGCTCAGGTAATGTAACCGGCATACACCATCCCTCATACATATGTGCTCAGGTAATGTAACCAGCATACACCATCCCTCATACACAGGTAATATAACCGGCATACACCATCCCTCATACACAGGTAATATAACCGGCATACACCATCCCTCATACACAGGTAATATAACCGGCATACACCATCCCTCATACACATGTGCTCAGGTAATATAACCAGCATACACCATCCCTCATACACATGTGCTCAGGTAATATAACCGGCATACACCATCCCTCATACACAGTTAATGTAACCAGCATACACCATCCCTCATACACATGTGCTCAGGTAATATAAGCAGTATACACCATCCCTCATACACATGTGCTCAGGTAATATAACCAGTATACACCATCCCTCATACACAGGTAATGTAACCAGCATACACCATCCCTCATACACATGTGCTCAGGTAATATAACCGGCATACACCATCCCTCATACACAGGTAATATAACCAGCATACATTATTCCTCATACACAGGTAATATAACCTTCATACACCATCCCTGGGAGGCAATCGGGAATCCGACTGCCTAAATACCGGCAGCCGGCTTCCCGACTGCCATTTCCCGGCAAGGGTGAAATGCCGGGCATCTAGATGTAGACGCCCGCATTTCCCCGACGCCGGGAGACCGGCGCCCGGCATCCCGACTGTAGGCATCCCGATCGTAGGGATGCCAGGCGCCGCGAGCGGACAGCCGCGGGGGGAGGGTTAGGTTTAGGGCTCCCGGGGGGGACTTAGGGTTAGGCACCCCCTCGGGAGGGTTAGGGTTAGGTTAGGGGGAGGGACGGTTAGGGTTAGGCACCCCCGGGGGGGAATTAGGGTTTGGCACCCCCCCCCCCGGGGGACTTAGGTTTGGGCAGCAGGGAAGGGGGTGGTTAGGGTTAGGCACTTGGGGGGGGAAGTTAGGGTTAGGCACCCCTAAGGAGGGTTAGGGTTAGGGGGGGTTAGTTTAGTAAATACTTACCTATCCACGATCGGGATTTCCAGCGCTGTCGGGCTTCTTCTGCGTCGCACTCTGCTCCTGTCGGGCTGCCGCTGACGGGAATCGAACCATGCGGCCGGCTGTATTTCATACCAATTCCCCATCCCTCATACACATGTACACAGGTAATATAACCAGGATACACCATCCCTCATACACACATGTGCTCAGGTAATATAACCAGCATACATCATCCCTCATATACCCAGGTAATATAACCAGAATACACCATCCTTCATACACATGTGCTCAGGTAATATAACCAGAATACACCATCCTTCATACACATGTGCTCAGGTAATATAACCAGGATACACCATCCCTCATACACACATGTGCTCAGGTAATATAACCAGCATACATCATCCCTCATATACCCAGGTAATATAACCAGAATACACCATACTTCATACACATGTGCTCAGGTAATATAACCAGCATACACCATCCCTTATACACATGTACACAGGTAATGTAACCAGCATACACCATCCCTCATACACAGGTAATATAACCAGCATACACCATTCCTCATACACATGTGCTCAGGTATTATAACCAGCATACATCATCCCTCATATACCCAGGTAATATAACCAGCATACACCATCCCTCATACACATGTGCTCAGGTAATATAACCAGCATACACCATCCCTCATACACACATGCTCAGGTAATATAACCAGCATACACCATCCCTTATACACATGTACACAGGTAATGTAACCAGCATACACCATCCCTCATACACACGTGCTCAAGTAATATAACCAGCATGCACTATCCCTCATACACATGGACACAGGTAATATAACCGGCATACACCATCCCTCATACACATGGACACAGGTAATATAACCGGCATACACCATCCCTCATACACATGTGCTCAGGTAATATAATCAGCATACACCATCCCTCATACACATGTGCTCAGGTAATTTAACCGGCATACACCATCCCTCATACACATGTACACAGGTAATGTAACCAGCATACACCATCCCTCATACACATGTGCTCAGGTAATATAACCAGCATACACCATCCCTCATACACATGTGCTCAGGTAATATAACCAGCATACACCATTCCTCATACACATGTGCTCAGGTAATATAACCAGCATACACCATCCCTTAAACACATGTACACAGGTAATGTAACCAGCATACACCATCCCTCATACACAGGTAATATAACCGGCATACACCATCCCTCATACACAGGTATTATAACCAGCATACACCATCCCTCATACACATGTGCTCAGGTAATGTAACCAGCATACACCATCCCTCATACACACGTACACAGGTAATATAACCGGCATACACCATCCCTCATGCACATGTAATATAACCAGCATACACCATCCCTCATATACATGTGCTCAGGTAATGTAACCGGCATACACCATCCCTCATACACATGTGCTCAGGTAATGTAACCAGCATACACCATCCCTCATACACATGTGCTCAGGTAATATAACCGGCATACACCATCCCTCATACACATGTGCTCAGGTAATATAACCGGCATACACCATTCCTCATACACATGTGCTCAGATAATATAACCGGCATACACCATCCCTCATACACAGGTAATATGACCAGCATACACCATCCCTCATACACAGGTAATGTAACCAGCATACACCATCCCTCATACACATGTGCTCAGGTAATGTAACCAGCATACACCATCCCTCATACACAGGTAATATAACCAGCATACACCATCCCTCATACACAGGTAATATAACCAGCATACACCATCCCTCATACACAGGTAATATAACCAGCATACACCATCCCTCATACACATGTGCTCAGGTAATATAACCAGCATACACCATCCCTCATACACAGGTAATATAACCAGCATACACCATCCCTCATACACAGGTAATATAACCAGCATACACCATCCCTCATACACATGTGCTCAGGTAATGTAACCGGCATACACCATCCCTCATACACATGTGCTCAGGTAAGGTAACCAGCATACATCATCCCTCATATACCCAGGTAATATAACCAGCATACACCATCCTTCATACACATGTGCTCAGGTAATATAACCAGCATACACCATCCTTTATACACATGTACACAGGTATTGTAACCAGCATACACCATCCCTCATACACACGTGCTCAAGTAATATAACCAGCATGCACTATCCCTCATACATATGTACACAGGTAATATAACCGGCATACACATGTGCTCAGGTAATATAACCGGCATACACCATCCCTCATACACAGGTAATATAACCAGCATACACCATCCCTCATACACATGTGCTCAGGTAATGTAACCAGCATACACCATCCCTCATACACACGTAAACAGGTAATATAACCGGCATACACCATCCCTCATACACATGTAATATAACCAGCATACACCATCCCTCATATACATGTGCTCAGGTAATATAACCGGCATACACCATCCCTCATACACATGTGCTCAGGTAATATAACCAGCATACACCATTCCTCATACACATGTGCTCAGGTAATATAACCGGCATACACCATCCCTCATACACAGGTAATATAACCAGCATTACACTATCCCTCATACACAGGTAATATAACCGGCATACACCATCCCTCATACACATGTACACAGGTAATATAACCAGCATACACTATCCCTCATACACAGGTAATATAACCGGCATACACCATCCCTCATACACATGTGCTCAGGTAATATAACCAGCATACACCATCCCTCATACACATGTGCTCAGGTAATATAACCAGCATACACCATTCCTCATACACATGTGCTCAGGTAATATAACCGGCATACACCATCCCTCATACACAGGTAATATAACCAGCATACACCATCCCTCATACACATGTGCTCAGGTAATATAACCAGCATACACCATTCCTCATACACATGTGCTCAGGTAATATAACCGGCATACACCATCCCTCATACACATGTGCTCAGGTAATATATCCAGCATACACCATTCCTCATACACATGTGCTCAGATAATATAACCGGCATAAACCATCCCTCATACACAGGTAATGTAACCGGCATACACCATCCCTCATACACAGGTAATATAACCAGCATGCACCATCCCTCATACACATTTGCTCAGGTAATGTAACCAGCATACACCATCCCTCATACACAGGTAATATAACCAGCATACACCATCCTTCATACACATGTGCTCAGGTAATATAACCAGCATACACCATCCCTTATACACATGTACACAGGTAATGTAACCAGTATACACCATCCCTCATACACAGGTAATATAACCGGCATACACCATCGCTCATACACATGTGCTCAGGTAATATAACCAGCATACACCATTCCTCATACACATGTGCTCAGGTAATATAACCGGCATACACCATCCCTCATACACAGGTAATATAACCAGCATACACCATCCCTCATACACAGGTAATATAACCAGCATACACCATCCCTCATACACAGGTAATATAACCGGCATACACCATCCCTCATACACATGTGCTCAGGTAATATAACCAGCATACACCATTCCTCATACACATGTGCTCAGGTAATATAACCAGCATACACCATTCCTCATACACATGTGCTCAGGTAATATAACCGGCATACACCATCCCTCATACACATGTGCTCAGGTAATATATCCAGCATACACCATTCCTCATACACATGTGCTCAGATAATATAACCGGCATAAACCATCCCTCATACACAGGTAATATAACCAGCATACACCATCCCTCATACACAGGTAATGTAACCAGCATACACCATCCCTCATACACATGTGCTCAGGTAAGGTAACCAGCATACATCATCCCTCATACACATGTGCTCAGGTAATATAACCGGCATACACCATCCCTCATACACAGGTAATATAACCAGCATACACCATCCCTCATACACATGTGCTCAGGTAATATAACCAGCATACACCATCCCTCATACACATGTGCTCAGGTAATATAACCAGCATACACCATTCCTCATACACATGTGCTCAGGTAATATAACCGGCATACACCATCCCTCATATACAGGTAATATAACCAGCATACACCATCCCTCATACACATGTGCTCAGGTAATATAACCAGCATACACCATCCCTCATACACACATGCTCAGGTAATATAACCAGCATACACCATCCCTCATACACATGTGCTCAGGTAATATAACCAGCATACACCATCCCTCATACACATGTGCTCAGGTAATATAACCGGCATACACCATCCCTCATACACAGTTAATGTAACCAGCATACACCATCCCTCATACACATGTGCTCAGGTAATATAACCAGTATACACCATCCCTCATACACATGTGCTCAGGTAATATAACCAGTATACACCATCCCTCATACACAGGTAATGTAACCAGCATACACCATCCCTCATACACATGTGCTCAGGTAATATAACCGGCATACACCATCCCTCATACACAGGTAATATAACCAGCATACATTATCCCTCATACACAGGTAATATAACCAGCATACACCATCCCTCATACACATGTACACAGGTAATATAACCAGCATACACCATCCCTCATACACATGTACACAGGTAATATAACCAGCATACACCATCCCTCATACACATGTGCTCAGGTAATATAACCGGCATACACCATCCCTCATACACATGTACACAGGTAATATAACCAGCATACACCATCCCTCATACACAGGTAATATAACCAGCATACACCATCCCTCATACACATGTGCTCAGGTAATATAACCAGTATACACCATCCCTCATACACAGGTAATGTAACCAGCATACACCATCCCTCATACACATGTACACAGTTAATATAACCAGCATACACCATCCCTCATACACATGTGCTCAGGTAATATAACCAGTATACACCATCCCTCATACACAGGTAATATAACCAGCATACACCATCCCTCATACACATGTGCTCAGGTAATATAACCAGCATACACCATCCCTCATACACATGTGCTCAGGTAATATATCCAGCATACACCATTCCTCATACACATGTGCTCAGATAATATAACCGGCATAAACCATCCCTCATACACAGGTAATGTAACCGGCATACACCATCCCTCATACACAGATAATATAACCAGCATGCACCATCCCTCATACACATTTGCTCAGGTAATGTAACCAGCATACACCATCCCTCATACACAGGTAATATAACCAGCATACACCATCCCTCATACACAGGTAATATAACCAGCATACACCATCCCTCATACACATGTACACAGGTAATATAACCAGCATACACTATCCCTCATACACAGGTAATATAACCGGCATACACCATCCCTCATACACATGTGCTCAGGTAATATAACCAGCATACACCATCCCTCATACACATGTGCTCAGGTAATATAACCAGCATACACCATTCCTCATACACATGTGCTCAGGTAATATAACCGGCATACACCATCCCTCATACACAGGTAATATAACCAGCATACACCATCCCTCATACACATGTGCTCAGGTAATATAACCAGCATACACCATTCCTCATACACATGTGCTCAGGTAATATAACCGGCATACACCATCCCTCATACACATGTGCTCAGGTAATATATCCAGCATACACCATTCCTCATACACATGTGCTCAGATAATATAACCGGCATAAACCATCCCTCATACACAGGTAATGTAACCGGCATACACCATCCCTCATACACAGGTAATATAACCAGCATGCACCATCCCTCATACACATTTGCTCAGGTAATGTAACCAGCATACACCATCCCTCATACACAGGTAATATAACCAGCATACACCATCCTTCATACACATGTGCTCAGGTAATATAACCAGCATACACCATCCCTTATACACATGTACACAGGTAATGTAACCAGTATACACCATCCCTCATACACAGGTAATATAACCGGCATACACCATCGCTCATACACATGTGCTCAGGTAATATAACCAGCATACACCATTCCTCATACACATGTGCTCAGGTAATATAACCGGCATACACCATCCCTCATACACAGGTAATATAACCAGCATACACCATCCCTCATACACAGGTAATATAACCGGCATACACCATCCCTCATACACATGTGCTCAGGTAATATAACCAGCATACACCATTCCTCATACACATGTGCTCAGGTAATATAACCAGCATACACCATTCCTCATACACATGTGCTCAGGTAATATAACCGGCATACACCATCCCTCATACACATGTGCTCAGGTAATATATCCAGCATACACCATTCCTCATACACATGTGCTCAGATAATATAACCGGCATAAACCATCCCTCATACACAGGTAATATAACCAGCATACACCATCCCTCATACACAGGTAATGTAACCAGCATACACCATCCCTCATACACATGTGCTCAGGTAATATAACCGGCATACACCATCCCTCATACACACATGCTCAGGTAATATAACCAGCATACACCATCCCTCATACACATGTGCTCAGGTAATATAACCAGCATACACCATCCCTCATACACATGTGCTCAGGTAATATAACCGGCATACACCATCCCTCATACACAGTTAATGTAACCAGCATACACCATCCCTCATACACATGTGCTCAGGTAATATAACCAGTATACACCATCCCTCATACACATGTGCTCAGGTAATATAACCAGTATACACCATCCCTCATACACAGGTAATGTAACCAGCATACACCATCCCTCATACACATGTGCTCAGGTAATATAACCGGCATACACCATCCCTCATACACAGGTAATATAACCAGCATACATTATCCCTCATACACAGGTAATATAACCAGCATACACCATCCCTCATACACATGTACACAGGTAATATAACCAGCATACACCATCCCTCATACACATGTACACAGGTAATATAACCAGCATACACCATCCCTCATACACATGTGCTCAGGTAATATAACCGGCATACACCATCCCTCATACACATGTACACAGGTAATATAACCAGCATACACCATCCCTCATACACAGGTAATATAACCAGCATACACCATCCCTCATACACATGTGCTCAGGTAATATAACCAGTATACACCATCCCTCATACACAGGTAATGTAACCAGCATACACCATCCCTCATACACATGTACACAGTTAATATAACCAGCATACACCATCCCTCATACACATGTGCTCAGGTAATATAACCAGTATACACCATCCCTCATACACAGGTAATATAACCAGCATACACCATCCCTCATACACATGTGCTCAGGTAATATAACCAGCATACACCATCCCTCATACACATGTGCTCAGGTAATATAACCAGCATACACCATTCCTCATACACATGTGCTCAGGTAATATAACCGGCATACACCATCCCTCATACACATGTGCTCAGGTAATATAACCAGCATACACCATTCCTCATACACATGTGCTCAGGTAATATAACCGGCATACACCATCCCTCATACACATGTGCTCAGGTAATATATCCAGCATACACCATTCCTCATACACATGTGCTCAGATAATATAACCGGCATAAACCATCCCTCATACACAGGTAATGTAACCGGCATACACCATCCCTCATACACAGATAATATAACCAGCATGCACCATCCCTCATACACATTTGCTCAGGTAATGTAACCAGCATACACCATCCCTCATACACAGGTAATATAACCAGCATACACCATCCCTCATACACAGGTAATATAACCAGCATACACCATCCCTCATACACATGTACACAGGTAATGTAACCAGCATACACCATCCCTCATACACAGGTAATATAACCGGCATACACCATCCGTCATACACATGTGCTCAGGTAATATAACCAGCATACACCATTCCTCATACACATGTGCTCAGGTAATATAACCAGCATACACCATTCCTCATACACATGTGCTCAGGTAATATAACCGGCATACACCATCCCTCATACACAGGTAATATAACCAGCATACACTATCCCTCATACACAGGTAATATAACCGGCATACACCATCCCTCATACACATGTGCTCAGGTAATATAACCAGCATACACCATTCCTCATACACATGTGCTCAGGTAATATAACCAGCATACACCATTCCTCATACACATGTGCTCAGGTAATATAACCGGCATACACCATCCCTCATACACATGTGCTCAGGTAATATAACCAGCATACACCATCCCTTATACACATGTACACAGGTAATGTAACCGGCATACACCATCCCTCATACACATGTGCTCAGGTAATATAACCAGCATACACCATTCCTCATACACATGTGCTCAGGTAATATAACCGGCATACACCATCCCTCATACACAGGTAATATAACCAGCATACACCATTCCTCATACACATGTGCTCAGGTAATATAACCGGCATACACCATCCCTCATACACATGTCCTCAGGTAATATATCCAGCATACACCATTCCTCATACACATGTGCTCAGATAATATAACCGGCATAAACCATCCCTCATACACAGGTAATATAACCAGCATACACCATCCCTCATACACAGGTAATGTAACCAGCATACACCATCCCTCATACACATGTGCTCAGGTAAGGTAACCAGCATACATCATCCCTCATACACATGTGCTCAGGTAATATAACCAGTATACACCATCCCTCATACACAGGTAATTTAACCAGCATACACCATCCCTCATACACATGTGCTCAGGTAATGTAACCAGCATACACCATCCCTCATACACATGTGCTCAGGTAATATAACCAGCATACATCATCCCTCATATACCCAGGTAATATAACCAGCATACACCATCCTTCATACACATGTGCTCAGGTAATATAACCAGCATACACCATCCCTCATACACAGGTAATGTAACCAGCATACACCATCCCTCATACACATGTGCTCAGGTAAGGTAACCAGCATACATCATCCCTCATACACATGTGCTCAGGTAATATAACCAGTATACACCATCCCTCATACACAGGTAATATAACCAGCATACACCATCCCTCATACACATGTGCTCAGGTAATGTAACCAGCATACACCATCCCTCATACACATGTGCTCAGGTAATATAACCAGCATACATCATCCCTCATATACCCAGGTAATATAACCAGCATACACCATCCTTCATACACATGTGCTCAGGTAATATAACCAGCATACACCATCCCTTATACACATGTACACAGGTAATGTAACCAGTATACACCATCCCTCATACACAGGTAATATAACCGGCATACACCATCGCTCATACACATGTGCTCAGGTAATATAACCAGCATACACCATCCCTCATATACAGGTAATATAACCAGCATACACCATCCCTCATACACATGTGCTCAGGTAATATAACCAGCATACACCATCCCTCATACACACATGCTCAGGTAATATAACCAGCATACATCATCCCTCATACACATGTGCTCAGGTAATATAACCAGCATACACCATCCCTCATACACATGTGCTCAGGTAATATAACCGGCATACACCATCCCTCATACACAGTTAATGTAACCAGCATACACCATCCCTCATACACATGTGCTCAGGTAATATAACCGGCATACACCATCCCTCATACACAGGTAATATAACCAGCATACATTATCCCTCATACACAGGTAATATAACCAGCATACACCATCCCTCATACACATGTACACAGGTAATATAACCAGCATACACCATCCCTCATACACATGTGCTCAGGTAATATAACCGGCATACACCATCCCTCATACACATGTACACAGGTAATATAACCAGCATACACCATCCCTCATACACAGGTAATATAACCAGCATACACCATCCCTCATACACATGTGCTCAGGTAATATAACCAGTATACACCATCCCTCATACACAGGTAATATAACCAGCATACACCATCCCTCATACACATGTGCTCAGGTAATGTAACCAGCATACACCATCCCTCATATACCCAGGTAATATAACCAGCATACACCATCCTTCATACACATGTGCTCAGGTAATATAACCAGCATACACCATCCCTTATACACATGTACACAGGTAATGTAACCAGTATACACCATCCCTCATACACAGGTAATATAACCGGCATACACCATCGCTCATACACATGTGCTCAGGTAATATAACCAGCATACACCATCCCTCATATACAGGTAATATAACCAGCATACACCATCCCTCATACACATGTGCTCAGGTAATATAACCGGCATAAACCATCCCTCATACACAGGTAATATAACCAGCATACACCATCCCTCATACACAGGTAATATAACCAGCATACACCATCCCTCATACACATGTGCTCAGGTAATATAACCAGTATACACCATCCCTCATACACAGGTAATATAACCAGCATACACCATCCCTCATACACACATGCTCAGGTAATATAACCAGCATACATCTTCCCTCATACACATGTGCTCAGGTAATATAACCAGCATACACCATCCCTCATACACATGTGCTCAGGTAATATAACCGGCATACACCATCCCTCATACACAGTTAATGTAACCAGCATACACCATCCCTCATACACATGTGCTCAGGTAATATAACCGGCATACACCATCCCTCATACACAGGTAATATAACCAGCATACATTATCCCTCATACACAGGTAATATAACCAGCATACACTATCCCTCATACACATGTACACAGGTAATATAACCAGCATACACCATCCCTCATACACATGTGCTCAGGTAATATAACCGGCATACACCATCCCTCATACACATGTACACAGGTAATATAACCAGCATACACCATCCCTCATACACAGGTAATATAACCAGCATACACCATCCCTCATACACATGTGCTCAGGTAATATAACCAGTATACACCATCCCTCATACACAGGTAATATAACCAGCATACACCATCCCTCATACACATGTGCTCAGGTAATGTAACCAGCATACACCATCCCTCATACACATGTGCTCAGGTAATATAACCAGCATACATCATCCCTCATATACCCAGGTAATATAACCAGCATACACCATCCTTCATACACATGTGCTCAGGTAATATAACCAGCATACACCATCCCTTATACACATGTACACAGGTAATGTAACCAGTATACACCATCCCTCATACACAGGTAATATAACCGGCATACACCATCGCTCATACACATGTGCTCAGGTAATATAACCAGCATACACCATCCCTCATATACAGGTAATATAACCAGCATACACCATCCCTCATACACATGTGCTCAGGTAATATAACCAGCATACACCATCCCTCATACACACATGCTCAGGTAATATAACCAGCATACATCATCCCTCATACACATGTGCTCAGGTAATATAACCAGTATACACCATCCCTCATACACATGTGCTCAGGTAATGTAACCAGCATACACCATCCCTTATACACATGTACACAGATAATATAATCGGCATACACCATCCCTCATACACATGTGCTCAGGTAATATAACCGGCATACACCATCCCTCATACACAGGTAAAATAACCAGCATACACCATCCCTCATACACAGGTAATATAACCGGCATACACCATCCCTCATACACAGGTAATATAACCCGCATACACCATCCCTCATACACATGTGCTCAGGTAATATAACCAGCACACACCATCCCTCATACACAGGTAATATAACCAGCATGCACCATCCCTCATACACATGTGCTCAGGTAATATAACCAGTATACACCATCCCTCATACACATGTGCTCAGGTAATATAACCAGTATACACCATCCTTCATACACATGTGCTCAGGTAATATAACCGGCATACACCATCCCTCATACACATGTGCTCAGGTAATATAACCGGCATACACCATCCCTCATACACAGGTAATATAACCGGCATACACCATCCCTCATACACATGTGCTCAGGTAATATAACCAGCACACACCATCCCTCATTCTCAGGTAATATAACCAGCACACACCATCCCTCATACACAGGTAATATAACCGACATACACCATCCCTCATACACAGGTAATATAACCGGCATACACCATCCCTCATACACAGGTAATATAACCGGCATACACCATCCCTCATACACAGGTAATATAACCGGCATACACCATCCCTCATACACAGGTAATATAACCAGCATACACCATCCCTCATACACATGTGCTCAGGTAATATAACCAGCATACACCATCCCTCATACACATGTGCTCAGGTAATATAACCGGCATACACCATCCCTCATACACAGTTAATGTAACCAGCATACACCATCCCTCATACACATGTGCTCAGGTAATATAACCAGTATACACCATCCCTCATACACATGTGCTCAGGTAATATAACCAGTATACACCATCCCTCATATACAGGTAATGTAACCAGCATACACCATCCCTCATACACATGTGCTCAGGTAATATAACCAGTATACACCATCCCTCATACACAGGTAATATAACCAGCATACACCATCCCTCATACACATGTGCTCAGGTAATATAACCGGCATACACCATCCCTCATACACATGTAATATAACCAGCATACACCATCCCTCATATACATGTGCTCAGGTAATGTAACCGGCATACACCATCCCTCATACATATGTGCTCAGGTAATGTAACCAGCATACACCATCCCTCATACACATGTGCTCAGGTAATGTAACCAGCATACATCATCCCTCATACACAGGTAATATAACCAGCATACACCATCCCTCATACACAGGTAATATAACCGGCATACACCATCCCTCATACACAGGTAATATAACCGGCATACACCATCCCTCATACACAGGTAATATAACCAGCATACACCATCCCTCATACACATGTGCTCAGGTAATATAACCAGCATACACCATCCCTCATACACATGTGCTCAGGTAATATAACCGGCATACACCATCCCTCATACACAGTTAATGTAACCAGCATACACCATCCCTCATACACATGTGCTCAGGTAATATAAGCAGTATACACCATCCCTCATACACATGTGCTCAGGTAATATAACCAGTATACACCATCCCTCATACACAGGTAATGTAACCAGCATACACCATCCCTCATACACATGTGCTCAGGTAATATAACCGGCATACACCATCCCTCATACACAGGTAATATAACCAGCATACATTATCCCTCATACACAGGTAATATAACCTTCATACACCATCCCTCATACACATGTACACAGGTAATATAACCAGCATACACCATCCCTCATACACATGTGCTCAGGTAATATAACCGGCATACACCATCCCTCATACACACATGTGCTCAGGTAATATAACCAGCATACATCATCCCTCATATACCCAGGTAATATAACCAGAATACACCATCCCTTATACACATGTACACAGGTAATGTAACCAGCATACACCATCCCTCATACACAGGTATTATAACCAGCATACACCATTCCTCATACACATGTGCTCAGGTATAATAACCAGCATACATCATCCCTCATACACATATACCCAGGTAATATAACCAGCATACACCATCCCTTATACACATGTACACAGGTAATGTAACCAGCATACACCATCCCTCATACACACGTGCTCAAGTAATATAACCAGCATGCACTATCCCTCATACACATGGACACAGGTAATATAACCGGCATACACCATCCCTCATACACATGTGCTCAGGTAATATAACCGGCAAACACCATCCCTCATACACAGGTAATATAACCGGCATACACCATCCCTCATACACAGGTAATATAACCAGCATACACCATCCCTCATACACATGTGCTCAGGTAATGTAACCAGCATACACCATCCCTCATACACACGTAAACAGGTAATATAACCGGCATACACCATCCCTCATACACATGTGCTCAGGTAATATAATCAGCATACACCATCCCTCATACACATGTGCTCAGGTAATTTAACCGGCATACACCATCCCTCATACACATGTGCTCAGGTAATATAAACAGCATACACCATCCCTTATACACATGTACACAGGTAATGTAACCAGCATACACCATCCCTCATACACATGTGCTCAGGTAATATAACCAGCATACACCATCTCTCATACACATGTGCTCAGGTAATATAACCGGCATACACCATTCCTCATACACATGTGCTCAGGTAATATAACCAGCATACACCATCCCTTAAACACATGTACACAGGTAATGTAATCAGCATACACCATCCCTCATACACAGGTAATATAACCGGCATACACCATCCCTCATACACAGGTATTATAACCAGCATACACCATCCCTCATACACATGTGCTCAGGTAATGTAACCAGCATACACCATCCCTCATACACATGTGCTCAGGTAATGTAACCGGCATACACCTTCCCTCATACACATGTGCTCAGGTAAGGTAACCAGCATACATCATCCCTCATACACATGTGCTCAGGTAATATAACCAGTTTACACCATCCCTCATACACAGGTAATATAACCAGCATACACCATCCCTCATACACATGTGCTCAGGTAATGTAACCAGCATACACCATCCCTCATACACATGTGCTCAGGTAATATAACCAGCATACATCATCGCTCATATACCCAGGTAATATAACCAGCATACACCATCCTCCATACACATGTGCTCAGGTAATATAACCAGCATACACCATCCCTTATACACATGTACACAGGTAATGTAACCAGTATACACCATCCCTCATACACAGGTAATATAACCGGCATACACCATCGCTCATACACATGTGCTCAGGTAATATAACCAGCATACACCATCCCTCATATACAGGTAATATAACCAGCATACACCATCCCTCATACACATGTGCTCAGGTAATATAACCAGCATACACACATGCTCAGGTAATATAACCAGCATACACCATCCCTTATACACATGTACACAGGTAATGTAACCAGCATACACCATCCCTCATACACAGGTAATGTAACCAGCATGCACCATCTCTCATACACATGTGCTTAGGTAATGTAACCAGCATACACCATCCCTCATACACAGGTAATATAACCAGCATACACCATCCCTCATACACAGGTAATGTAACCAGCATAACACCATCCCTCATACACACGTGCTCAAGTAATATAACCAGCATGCACTATACCTCATACACATGTGCTTAGGTAATGTAACCAGCATACACCATCCCTCATACACAGGTAATGTAACCAGCATAACACCATCCCTCATACACAGTTAATGTAACCGGCATACACCATCCCTCATACACATGTGCTCAGGTAATATAACCAGTATACACCATCCCTCATACACAGGTAATATAACCAGCATACACCATCCCTCATACACATGTGCTCAGGTAATGTAACCAGCATACACCATCCCTCATACACATGTGCTCAGGTAATATAACCAGCATACATCATCCCTCATATACCCAGGTAATATAACCAGCATACACCTTCCTTCATACACATGTGCTCAGGTAATATAACCAGCATACACCATCCCTTATACACATGTACACAGGTAATGTAACCAGCATACACCATCCCTCATACACAGGTAATATAACCGGCATACACCATCCCTCATACACATGTGCTCAGGTAATATAACCAGCATACACCATTCCTCATACACATGTGCTCAGGTAATATAACCGGCATACACCATCCCTCATACACAGGTAATATAACCAGCATACACCATCCCTCATACACATGTGCTCAGGTAATATAACCAGCATACACCATCCCTCATACACATGTGCTCAGGTAATGTAACCAGCATACACCATCCCTTATACACATGTACACAGGTAATATAATCGGCATACACCATCCCTCATACACATGTGCTCAGGTAATATAACCGGCATACACCATCCCTCATACACAGGTAAAATAACCAGCATACACCATCCCTCATACACAGGTAATATAACCGGCATACACCATCCCTCATACACAGATAATATAACCGGCATACACCATCCCTCATACACATGTGCTCAGGTAATATAACCAGCACACACCATCCCTCATACACAGGTAATATAACCAGCATGCACCATCCCTCATACACATGTGCTCAGGTAATATAACCAGTATACACCATCCCTCATACACAGGTAATATAACCAGCATACACCATCCCTCATACACATGTGCATAGGTAATATAACCAGTATACACCATCCCTCATACACATGTGCTCAGGTAATATAACCAGTATACACCATCCCTCATACACATGTGCTCAGGTAATATAACCAGTATACACCATCCCTCATACACATGTGCTCAGGTAATATAACCGGCATACACCATCCCTCATACACATGTGCTCAGGTAATATAACCGGCATACACCATCCCTCATACACAGGTAATATAACCGGCATACACCATCCCTCATACACAGGTAATATAACCGGCATACACCATCCCTCATACACATGTGCTCAGGTAATATAACCAGCACACACCATCCCTCATACTCAGGTAATATAACCAGCACACACCATCCCTCATACACAGGTAATATAACCGACATACACCATCCCTCATACACAGGTAATATAACCGGCATACACCATCCCTCATACACAGGTAATATAACCGGCATACACCATCCCTCATACACAGGTAATATAACCAGCATACACCATCCCTCATACACATGTGCTCAGGTAATATAACCAGCATACACCATCCCTCATACACATGTGCTCAGGTAATATAACCGGCATACACCATCCCTCATACACAGTTAATGTAACCAGCATACACCATCCCTCATACACATGTGCTCAGGTAATATAACCAGTATACACCATCCCTCATACACAGGTAATATAACCAGCATACACCATCCCTCATACACATGTGCTCAGGTAATATAACCAGCATACACCATTCCTCATACACATGTGCTCAGGTAATATAACCGGCATACACCATCCCTCATACACAGGTAATATAACCAGCATACACCATCCCTCATACACATGTGCTCAGGTAATATAACCAGCATACACCATTCCTCATACACATGTGCTCAGGTAATATAACCGGCATACACCATTCCTCATACACATGTGCTCAGATAATATAACCGGCATAAACCATCCCTCATACACAGGTAATGTAACCGGCATACACCATCCCTCATACACAGGTAATATAACCAGCATGCACCATCCCTCATACACATTTGCTCAGGTAATGTAACCA
Organism: Taudactylus pleione; assembly: GCA_031769625.1. Lineage (NCBI taxonomy): Eukaryota > Metazoa > Chordata > Amphibia > Anura > Myobatrachidae > Taudactylus > Taudactylus pleione. The sequence goes on from JAUIMM010001294.1 coordinate 453,284, forward strand.
GCATACACCATCCCTCATACACAGGTAATATAACCAGCATACACCATCCCTCATACACAGGTAATATAACCAGCATACACCATCCCTCATACACATGTACACAGGTAATGTAACCAGCATACACCATCCCTCATACACAGGTAATATAACCGGCATACACCATCCGTCATACACATGTGCTCAGGTAATATAACCAGCATACACCATTCCTCATACACATGTGCTCAGGTAATATAACCAGCATACACCATCCCTCATACACAGGTAATATAACCAGCATACACCATCCCTCATACACATGTGCATAGGTAATATAACCAGTATACACCATCCCTTTTACACATGTGCTCAGGTAATATAACCGGCATACACCATCCCTCATACACATGTAATATAACCAGCATACACTATCCCTCATACACAGGTAATATAACCGGCATACACCATCCCTCATACACATGTGCTCAGGTAATATAACCAGCATACACCATTCCTCATACACATGTGCTCAGGTAATATAACCGGCATACACCATCCCTCATACACAGGTAATATAACCAGCATACACCATCCCTCATACACATGTGCTCAAGTAATATAACCGGCATACACCATCCCTCATACACATGTGCTCAGGTAATATATCCAGCATACACCATTCCTCATACACATGTGCTCAGATAATATAACCGGCATAAACCATCCCTCATACACAGGTAATATAACCAGCATACACCATCCCTCATACACAGGTAATGTAACCAGCATACACCATCCCTCATACACATGTGCTCAGGTAAGGTAACCAGCATACATCATCCCTCATACACATGTGCTCAGGTAATATAACCAGTATACACCATCCCTCATACACAGGTAATATAACCAGCATACACCATCCCTCATACACAGGTAATATAACCGGCATACACCATCCCTCATACACAGGTAATATAACCGGCATACACCATCCCTCATACACATGTGCTCAGGTAATATAACCAGCATACACCATTCCTCATACACATGTGCTCAGGTAATATAACCAGCATACACCATCCCTCATACACAGGTAATATAACCAGCATACACCATCCCTCATACACATGTGCATAGGTAATATAACCAGTATACACCATCCCTCATACACATGTGCTCAGGTAATATAACCGGCATACACCATCCCTCATACACATGTGCTCAGGTAATATAACCGGCATACACCATCCCTCATACACAGGTAATATAACCGGCATACACCATCCCTCATACACAGGTAATATAACCGACATACACCATCCCTCATACACAGGTAATATAACCGGCATACACCATCCCTCATACACAGGTAATATAACCGGCATACACCATCCCTCATACACAGGTAATATAACCAGCATACACCATCCCTCATACACATGTGCTCAGGTAATTTAACCAGCATACACCATTCCTCATACACATGTGCTCAGGTAATATAACCGGCATACACCATCCCTCATACACAGTTAATGTAACCAGCATACACCATCCCTCATACACATGTGCTCAGGTAATATAACCAGTATACACCATCCCTCATACACATATGCTCAGGTAATATAACCAGTATACACCATCCCTCATACACAGGTAATATAACCAGCATACACCATCCCTCATACACATGTGCTCAGGTAATATAACCAGTATACACCATCCCTCATACACAGGTAATATAACCAGCATACACCATCCCTCATACACATGTGCTCAGGTAATATAACCAGCATACACCATCCCTCATACACATGTGCTCAGGTAATATAACCGGCATACACCATCCCTCATACACAGGTAATATAACCAGCATACACCATCCCTCATACACATGTGCTCAGGTAATATAACCAGCATACACCATTCCTCATACACATGTGCTCAGGTAATATAACCGGCATACACCATCCCTCATACACATGTGCTCAGGTAATATATCCAGCATACACCATTCCTCATACACATGTGCTCAGATAATATAACCGGCATAAACCATCCCTCATACACAGGTAATGTAACCGGCATACACCATCCCTCATACACAGGTAATATAACCAGCATGCACCATCCCTCATACACATTTGCTCAGGTAATGTAACCAGCATACACCATCCCTCATACACAGGTAATATAACCAGCATACACCATCCCTCATACACAGGTAATATAACCAGCATACACCATCCCTCATACACATGTACACAGGTAATGTAACCAGCATACACCATCCCTCATACACAGGTAATATAACCGGCATACACCATCCGTCATACACATGTGCTCAGGTAATATAACCAGCATACACCATTCCTCATACACATGTGCTCAGGTAATATAACCGGCATACACCATCCCTCATACACATGTAATATAACCAGCATACACTATCCCTCATACACAGGTAATATAACCGGCATACACCATCCCTCATACACATGTGCTCAGGTAATATAACCAGCATACACCATTCCTCATACACATGTGCTCAGGTAATATAACCAGCATACACCATTCCTCATACACATGTGCTCAGGTAATATAACCGGCATACACCATCCCTCATACACAGGTAATATAACCAGCATACACCATCCCTCATACACATGTGCTCAGGTAATATAACCAGCATACACCATTCCTCATACACATGTGCTCAGGTAATATAACCGGCATACACCATCCCTCATACACAGGTAATATAACCAGCATACACCATCCCTCATACACATGTGCTAAGGTAATATAACCAGCATACACCATTCCTCATACACATGTGCTCAGGTAATATAACCGGCATACACCATCCCTCATACACAGGTAATATAACCAGCATGCACCATCCCTCATACACATGTGCTCAGGTAATATAACCAGTATACACCATCCCTCATACACAGGTAATATAACCAGCATACACCATCCCTCATACACATGTGCATAGGTAATATAACCAGTATACACCATCCCTCATACACATGTGCTCAGGTAATATAACCGGCATACACCATCCCTCATACACATGTGCTCAGGTAATATAACCGGCATACACCATCCCTCATACACAGGTAATATAACCGGCATACACCATCCCTCATACACAGGTAATATAACCGGCATACACCATCCCTCATATACAGGTAATATATCCAGCATACACCATTCCTCATACACATGTGCTCAGATAATATAACCGGCATAAACCATCCCTCATACACAGGTAATATAACCAGCATACACCATCCCTCATACACAGGTAATGTAACCAGCATACACCATCCCTCATACACATGTGCTCAGGTAATATAACCAGTATACACCATCCCTCATACACAGGTAATGTAACCAGCATACATCATCCCTCATACACATGTGCTCAGGTAATATAACCAGTATACACCATCCCTCATACACAGGTAATATAACCAGCATACACCATCCCTCATACACATGTGCTCAGGTAATGTAACCAGCATACACCATCCCTCATACACATGTGCTCAGGTAATATAACCAGCATACATCATCCCTCATACACAGGTAATATAACCAGCATAACACCATCCCTCATACACAGATAATATAACCGGCATACACCATCCCTCATACACATGTACACAGGTAATGTAACCAGCATACACCATCCCTCATACACACATGCTCAGGTAATATAACCAGCATACATCATCCCTCATACACATGTGCTCAGGTAATATAACCAGCATACACCATCCCTCATACACATGTGCTCAGGTAATATAACCGGCATACACCATCCCTCATACACAGTTAATGTAACCAGCATACACCATCCCTCATACACATGTGCTCAGGTAATATAACCAGTATACACCATCCCTCATACACAGGTAATGTAACCAGCATACACCATCCCTCATACACATGTGCTCAGGTAATATAACCGGCATACACCATCCCTCATACACAGGTAATATAACCAGCATACATTATCCCTCATACACAGGTAATATAACCAGCATACACCATCCCTATTACACATGTACACAGGTAATATAACCAGCATACACCATCCCTCATACACATGTGCTCAGGTAATATAACCGGCATACACCATCCCTCATACACATGTACACAGGTAATATAACCAGCATACACCATCCCTCATACACAGGTAATATAACCAGCATACACCATCCCTCATACACATGTGCTCAGGTAATATAACCAGTATACACCATCCCTCATACACAGGTAATATAACCAGCATACACCATCCCTGGGAGGCAATCGGGAATCCGACTGCCTAAATACCGGCAGCCGGCTTCCCGACTGCCATTTCCCGGCAAGGGTGAAATGCCGGGCATCTAGATGTAGACGCCCGCATTTCCCCGACGCCGGGAAACCGGCGCCCGGCATCCCGACTGTAGGCATCCCGATCGTAGGGATGCCGGGCGCCGCGAGCGGACAGCCGCGGGGGGGAGGGTTAGGTTTAGGGCTCCCGGGGGGGACTTAGGGTTAGGCACCCCCTCGGGAGGGTTAGGTTAGGGGGAGGGAGGGTTAGGGTTAGGCACCCCCGGGGGGGAATTAGGGTTAGGCACCCCCCCCCCCCCGGGGGACTTAGGTTTAGGCAGCGGGGAAGGGGGTGGTTAGGGTTAGGCACTTGGGGGGGGAAGTTAGGGTTAGGCACCCCTAAGGAGGGTTAGGGTTAGGGGGGGGTTAGTTTAGTAAATACTTACCTATCCACGATCGGGATTTCCAGCGCTGTCGGGCTTCTTCTGCGTCGCACTCTGCTCCTGTCGGGCTGCCGCTGATGGGAATCGAACCATGCGGCCGGCTGTATTTCATACCAATTCCCCATCCCTCATACACATGTACACAGGTAATATAACCAGGATACACCATCCCTCATACACACATGTGCTCAGGTAATATAACCAGCATACATCATCCCTCATATACCCAGGTAATATAACCAGAATACACCATCCTTCATACACATGTGCTCAGGTAAAATAACCAGCATACACCATCCCTTATACACATGTACACAGATAATGTAACCAGCATACACCATCCCTCATACACAGGTAATATAACCAGCATACACCATTCCTCATACACATGTGCTCAGGTATTCTAACCAGCATACACCATTCCTCATACACATGTGCTCAGGTAATATAACCGGCATACACCATCCCTCATACACAGGTAATATAACCAGCATACACCATCCCTCATACACATGTGCTCAGGTAATATAACCAGCATACACCATCCCTCATACACATGTGCTCAGGTAATGTAACCAGCATACACCATCCCTTATACACATGTACACAGGTAATATAATCGGCATACACCATCCCTCATACACATGTGCTCAGGTAATATAACCGGCATACACCATCCCTCATACACAGGTAAAATAACCAGCATACACCATCCCTCATACACAGGTAATATAACCGGCATACACCATCCCTCATACACAGGTAATATAACCGGCATACACCATCCCTCATACACATGTGCTCAGGTAATATAACCAGCACACACCATCCCTCATACACAGGTAATATAACCAGCATGCACCATCCCTCATACACATGTGCTCAGGTAATATAACCAGTATACACCATCCCTCATACACAGGTAATATAACCAGCATACACCATCCCTCATACACATGTGCATAGGTAATATAACCAGTATACACCATCCCTCATACACATGTGCTCAGGTAATATAACCAGTATACACCATCCCTCATACACATGTGCTCAGGTAATATAACCAGTATACACCATCCCTCATACACATGTGCTCAGGTAATATAACCGGCATACACCATCCCTCATACACATGTGCTCAGGTAATATAACCGGCATACACCATCCCTCATACACAGGTAATATAACCGGCATACACCATCCCTCATACACAGGTAATATAACCGGCATACACCATCCCTCATACACATGTGCTCAGGTAATATAACCAGCACACACCATCCCTCATACTCAGGTAATATAACCAGCACACACCATCCCTCATACACAGGTAATATAACCGACATACACCATCCCTCATACACAGGTAATATAACCGGCATACACCATCCCTCATACACAGGTAATATAACCGGCATACACCATCCCTCATACACAGGTAATATAACCAGCATACACCATCCCTCATACACATGTGCTCAGGTAATATAACCAGCATACACCATCCCTCATACACATGTGCTCAGGTAATATAACCGGCATACACCATCCCTCATACACAGTTAATGTAACCAGCATACACCATCCCTCATACACATGTGCTCAGGTAATATAACCAGTATACACCATCCCTCATACACAGGTAATATAACCAGCATACACCATCCCTCATACACATGTGCTCAGGTAATATAACCAGCATACACCATTCCTCATACACATGTGCTCAGGTAATATAACCGGCATACACCATCCCTCATACACAGGTAATATAACCAGCATACACCATCCCTCATACACATGTGCTCAGGTAATATAACCAGCATACACCATTCCTCATACACATGTGCTCAGGTAATATAACCGGCATACACCATTCCTCATACACATGTGCTCAGATAATATAACCGGCATAAACCATCCCTCATACACAGGTAATGTAACCGGCATACACCATCCCTCATACACAGGTAATATAACCAGCATGCACCATCCCTCATACACATTTGCTCAGGTAATGTAACCAGCATACACCATCCCTCATACACAGGTAATATAACCAGCATACACCATCCCTCATACACAGGTAATATAACCAGCATACACCATCCCTCATACACATGTACACAGGTAATGTAACCAGCATACACCATCCCTCATACACAGGTAATATAACCGGCATACACCATCCGTCATACACATGTGCTCAGGTAATATAACCAGTATACACCATCCCTCATACACATGTGCTCAGGTAATATAACCGGCATACACCATCCCTCATACACATGTAATATAACCAGCATACACTATCCCTCATACACAGGTAATATAACCGGCATACACCATCCCTCATACACATGTGCTCAGGTAATATAACCAGCATACACCATTCCTCATACACATGTGCTCAGGTAATATAACCGGCATACACCATCCCTCATACACAGGTAATATAACCAGCATACACCATCCCTCATACACATGTGCTCAAGTAATATAACCGGCATACACCATCCCTCATACACATGTGCTCAGGTAATATATCCAGCATACACCATTCCTCATACACATGTGCTCAGATAATATAACCGGCATAAACCATCCCTCATACACAGGTAATATAACCAGCATACACCATCCCTCATACACAGGTAATGTAACCAGCATACACCATCCCTCATACACATGTGCTCAGGTAAGGTAACCAGCATACATCATCCCTCATACACATGTGCTCAGGTAATATAACCAGTATACACCATCCCTCATACACAGGTAATATAACCAGCATACACCATCCCTCATACACAGGTAATATAACCGGCATACACCATCCCTCATACACAGGTAATATAACCGGCATACACCATCCCTCATACACATGTGCTCAGGTAATATAACCAGTATACACCATCCCTCATACACATGTGCTCAGGTAATATAACCGGCATACACCATCCCTCATACACATGTGCTCAGGTAATATAACCGGCATACACCATCCCTCATACACAGGTAATATAACCGGCATACACCATCCCTCATACACAGGTAATATAACCGACATACACCATCCCTCATACACAGGTAATATAACCGGCATACACCATCCCTCATACACAGGTAATATAACCGGCATACACCATCCCTCATACACAGGTAATATAACCAGCATACACCATCCCTCATACACATGTGCTCAGGTAATTTAACCAGCATACACCATTCCTCATACACATGTGCTCAGGTAATATAACCGGCATACACCATCCCTCATACACAGTTAATGTAACCAGCATACACCATCCCTCATACACATGTGCTCAGGTAATATAACCAGTATACACCATCCCTCATACACATGTGCTCAGGTAATATAACCAGTATACACCATCCCTCATACACAGGTAATATAACCAGCATACACCATCCCTCATACACATGTGCTCAGGTAATATAACCAGTATACACCATCCCTCATACACAGGTAATATAACCAGCATACACCATCCCTCATACACATGTGCTCAGGTAATATAACCAGCATACACCATCCCTCATACACATGTGCTCAGGTAATATAACCGGCATACACCATCCCTCATACACAGGTAATATAACCAGCATACACCATCCCTCATACACATGTGCTCAGGTAATATAACCAGCATACACCATTCCTCATACACATGTGCTCAGGTAATATAACCGGCATACACCATCCCTCATACACATGTGCTCAGGTAATATATCCAGCATACACCATTCCTCATACACATGTGCTCAGATAATATAACCGGCATAAACCATCCCTCATACACAGGTAATGTAACCGGCATACACCATCCCTCATACACAGGTAATATAACCAGCATGCACCATCCCTCATACACATTTGCTCAGGTAATGTAACCAGCATACACCATCCCTCATACACAGGTAATATAACCAGCATACACCATCCCTCATACACAGGTAATATAACCAGCATACACCATCCCTCATACACATGTACACAGGTAATGTAACCAGCATACACCATCCCTCATACACAGGTAATATAACCGGCATACACCATCCGTCATACACATGTGCTCAGGTAATATAACCAGCATACACCATTCCTCATACACATGTGCTCAGGTAATATAACCGGCATACACCATCCCTCATACACATGTAATATAACCAGCATACACTATCCCTCATACACAGGTAATATAACCGGCATACACCATCCCTCATACACATGTGCTCAGGTAATATAACCAGCATACACCATTCCTCATACACATGTGCTCAGGTAATATAACCGGCATACACCATCCCTCATACACAGGTAATATAACCAGCATACACCATCCCTCATACACATGTGCTCAGGTAATATAACCAGCATACACCATCCCTCATACACATGTGCTCAGGTAATATAACCGGCATACACCATCCCTCATACACATGTACACAGGTAATATAACCAGCATACACCATCCCTCATACACAGGTAATATAACCAGCATACACCATCCCTCATACACATGTGCTCAGGTAATATAACCAGTATACACCATCCCTCATACACAGGTAATATAACCAGCATACACCATCCCTGGGAGGCAATCGGGAATCCGACTGCCTAAATACCGGCAGCCGGCTTCCCGACTGCCATTTCCCGGCAAGGGTGAAATGCCGGGCATCTAGATGTAGACGCCCGCATTTCCCCGACGCCGGGAAACCGGCGCCCGGCATCCCGACTGTAGGCATCCCGATCGTAGGGATGCCGGGCGCCGCGAGCGGACAGCCGCGGGGGGGAGGGTTAGGTTTAGGGCTCCCGGGGGGGACTTAGGGTTAGGCACCCCCTCGGGAGGGTTAGGTTAGGGGGAGGGAGGGTTAGGGTTAGGCACCCCCGGGGGGGAATTAGGGTTAGGCACCCCCCCCCCCCCCGGGGGACTTAGGTTTAGGCAGCGGGGAAGGGGGTGGTTAGGGTTAGGCACTTGGGGGGGGAAGTTAGGGTTAGGCACCCCTAAGGAGGGTTAGGGTTAGGGGGGGGTTAGTTTAGTAAATACTTACCTATCCACGATCGGGATTTCCAGCGCTGTCGGGCTTCTTCTGCGTCGCACTCTGCTCCTGTCGGGCTGCCGCTGATGGGAATCGAACCATGCGGCCGGCTGTATTTCATACCAATTCCCCATCCCTCATACACATGTACACAGGTAATATAACCAGGATACACCATCCCTCATACACACATGTGCTCAGGTAATATAACCAGCATACATCATCCCTCATATACCCAGGTAATATAACCAGAATACACCATCCTTCATACACATGTGCTCAGGTAATATAACCAGCATACACCATCCCTTATACACATGTACACAGATAATGTAACCAGCATACACCATCCCTCATACACAGGTAATATAACCAGCATACACCATTCCTCATACACATGTGCTCAGGTATTCTAACCAGCATACACCATTCCTCATACACATGTGCTCAGGTAATATAACCGGCATACACCATCCCTCATACACAGGTAATATAACCAGCATACACCATCCCTCATACACATGTGCTCAGGTAATATAACCAGCATACACCATCCCTCATACACATGTGCTCAGGTAATGTAACCAGCATACACCATCCCTTATACACATGTACACAGGTAATATAATCGGCATACACCATCCCTCATACACATGTGCTCAGGTAATATAACCGGCATACACCATCCCTCATACACAGGTAAAATAACCAGCATACACCATCCCTCATACACAGGTAATATAACCGGCATACACCATCCCTCATACACAGGTAATATAACCGGCATACACCATCCCTCATACACATGTGCTCAGGTAATATAACCAGCACACACCATCCCTCATACTCAGGTAATATAACCAGCACACACCATCCCTCATACACAGGTAATATAACCGACATACACCATCCCTCATACACAGGTAATATAACCGGCATACACCATCCCTCATACACAGGTAATATAACCGGCATACACCATCCCTCATACACAGGTAATATAACCAGCATACACCATCCCTCATACACATGTGCTCAGGTAATATAACCAGCATACACCATCCCTCATACACATGTGCTCAGGTAATATAACCGGCATACACCATCCCTCATACACAGTTAATGTAACCAGCATACACCATCCCTCATACACATGTGCTCAGGTAATATAACCAGTATACACCATCCCTCATACACAGGTAATATAACCAGCATACACCATCCCTCATACACATGTGCTCAGGTAATATAACCAGCATACACCATTCCTCATACACATGTGCTCAGGTAATATAACCGGCATACACCATCCCTCATACACAGGTAATATAACCAGCATACACCATCCCTCATACACATGTGCTCAGGTAATATAACCAGCATACACCATTCCTCATACACATGTGCTCAGGTAATATAACCGGCATACACCATTCCTCATACACATGTGCTCAGATAATATAACCGGCATAAACCATCCCTCATACACAGGTAATGTAACCGGCATACACCATCCCTCATACACAGGTAATATAACCAGCATGCACCATCCCTCATACACATTTGCTCAGGTAATGTAACCAGCATACACCATCCCTCATACACAGGTAATATAACCAGCATACACCATCCCTCATACACAGGTAATATAACCAGCATACACCATCCCTCATACACATGTACACAGGTAATGTAACCAGCATACACCATCCCTCATACACAGGTAATATAACCGGCATACACCATCCGTCATACACATGTGCTCAGGTAATATAACCAGCATACACCATTCCTCATACACATGTGCTCAGGTAATATAACCAGCATACACCATCCCTCATACACAGGTAATATAACCAGCATACACCATCCCTCATACACATGTGCATAGGTAATATAACCAGTATACACCATCCCTCATACACATGTGCTCAGGTAATATAACCGGCATACACCATCCCTCATACACATGTAATATAACCAGCATACACTATCCCTCATACACAGGTAATATAACCGGCATACACCATCCCTCATACACATGTGCTCAGGTAATATAACCAGCATACACCATTCCTCATACACATGTGCTCAGGTAATATAACCGGCATACACCATCCCTCATACACAGGTAATATAACCAGCATACACCATCCCTCATACACATGTGCTCAAGTAATATAACCGGCATACACCATCCCTCATACACATGTGCTCAGGTAATATATCCAGCATACACCATTCCTCATACACATGTGCTCAGATAATATAACCGGCATAAACCATCCCTCATACACAGGTAATATAACCAGCATACACCATCCCTCATACACAGGTAATGTAACCAGCATACACCATCCCTCATACACATGTGCTCAGGTAAGGTAACCAGCATACATCATCCCTCATACACATGTGCTCAGGTAATATAACCAGTATACACCATCCCTCATACACAGGTAATATAACCAGCATACACCATCCCTCATACACAGGTAATATAACCGGCATACACCATCCCTCATACACAGGTAATATAACCGGCATACACCATCCCTCATACACATGTGCTCAGGTAATATAACCAGTATACACCATCCCTCATACACATGTGCTCAGGTAATATAACCGGCATACACCATCCCTCATACACATGTGCTCAGGTAATATAACCGGCATACACCATCCCTCATACACAGGTAATATAACCGGCATACACCATCCCTCATACACAGGTAATATAACCGACATACACCATCCCTCATACACAGGTAATATAACCGGCATACACCATCCCTCATACACAGGTAATATAACCGGCATACACCATCCCTCATACACAGGTAATATAACCAGCATACACCATCCCTCATACACATGTGCTCAGGTAATTTAACCAGCATACACCATTCCTCATACACATGTGCTCAGGTAATATAACCGGCATACACCATCCCTCATACACAGTTAATGTAACCAGCATACACCATCCCTCATACACATGTGCTCAGGTAATATAACCAGTATACACCATCCCTCATACACATGTGCTCAGGTAATATAACCAGTATACACCATCCCTCATACACAGGTAATATAACCAGCATACACCATCCCTCATACACATGTGCTCAGGTAATATAACCAGTATACACCATCCCTCATACACAGGTAATATAACCAGCATACACCATCCCTCATACACATGTGCTCAGGTAATATAACCAGCATACACCATCCCTCATACACATGTGCTCAGGTAATATAACCGGCATACACCATCCCTCATACACAGGTAATATAACCAGCATACACCATCCCTCATACACATGTGCTCAGGTAATATAACCAGCATACACCATTCCTCATACACATGTGCTCAGGTAATATAACCGGCATACACCATCCCTCATACACATGTGCTCAGGTAATATATCCAGCATACACCATTCCTCATACACATGTGCTCAGATAATATAACCGGCATAAACCATCCCTCATACACAGGTAATGTAACCGGCATACACCATCCCTCATACACAGGTAATATAACCAGCATGCACCATCCCTCATACACATTTGCTCAGGTAATGTAACCAGCATACACCATCCCTCATACACAGGTAATATAACCAGCATACACCATCCCTCATACACAGGTAATATAACCAGCATACACCATCCCTCATACACATGTACACAGGTAATGTAACCAGCATACACCATCCCTCATACACAGGTAATATAACCGGCATACACCATCCGTCATACACATGTGCTCAGGTAATATAACCAGCATACACCATTCCTCATACACATGTGCTCAGGTAATATAACCGGCATACACCATCCCTCATACACATGTAATATAACCAGCATACACTATCCCTCATACACAGGTAATATAACCGGCATACACCATCCCTCATACACATGTGCTCAGGTAATATAACCAGCATACACCATTCCTCATACACATGTGCTCAGGTAATATAACCAGCATACACCATTCCTCATACACATGTGCTCAGGTAATATAACCGGCATACACCATCCCTCATACACAGGTAATATAACCAGCATACACCATCCCTCATACACATGTGCTCAGGTAATATAACCAGCATACACCATTCCTCATACACATGTGCTCAGGTAATATAACCGGCATACACCATCCCTCATACACAGGTAATATAACCAGCATACACCATCCCTCATACACATGTGCTAAGGTAATATAACCAGCATACACCATTCCTCATACACATGTGCTCAGGTAATATAACCGGCATACACCATCCCTCATACACAGGTAATATAACCAGCATGCACCATCCCTCATACACATGTGCTCAGGTAATATAACCAGTATACACCATCCCTCATACACAGGTAATATAACCAGCATACACCATCCCTCATACACATGTGCATAGGTAATATAACCAGTATACACCATCCCTCATACACATGTGCTCAGGTAATATAACCGGCATACACCATCCCTCATACACATGTGCTCAGGTAATATAACCGGCATACACCATCCCTCATACACAGGTAATATAACCGGCATACACCATCCCTCATACACAGGTAATATAACCGGCATACACCATCCCTCATATACAGGTAATATATCCAGCATACACCATTCCTCATACACATGTGCTCATATAATATAAACGGCATAAACCATCCCTCATACACAGGTAATATAACCAGCATACACCATCCCTCATACACAGGTAATGTAACCAGCATACACCATCCCTCATACACATGTGCTCAGGTAATATAACCAGTATACACCATCCCTCATACACAGGTAATGTAACCAGCATACATCATCCCTCATACACATGTGCTCAGGTAATATAACCAGTATACACCATCCCTCATACACAGGTAATATAACCAGCATACACCATCCCTCATACACATGTGCTCAGGTAATGTAACCAGCATACATCATCCCTCATACACAGGTAATATAACCAGCATAACACCATCCCTCATACACAGGTAATATAACCGGCATACACCATCCCTCATACACATGTACACAGGTAATGTAACCAGCATACACCATCCCTCATACACACATGCTCAGGTAATATAACCAGCATACATCATCCCTCATACACATGTGCTCAGGTAATATAACCAGCATACACCATCCCTCATACACATGTGCTCAGGTAATATAACCGGCATACACCATCCCTCATACACAGTTAATGTAACCAGCATACACCATCCCTCATACACATGTGCTCAGGTAATATAACCAGTATACACCATCCCTCATACACAGGTAATGTAACCAGCATACACCATCCCTCATACACATGTGCTCAGGTAATATAACCGGCATACACCATCCCTCATACACAGGTAATATAACCAGCATACATTATCCCTCATACACAGGTAATATAACCAGCATACACCATCCCTATTACACATGTACACAGGTAATATAACCAGCATACACCATCCCTCATACACAGGTAATATAACCGACATACACCATCCCTCATACACAGGTAATATAACCGGCATACACCATCCCTCATACACATGTACACAGGTAATATAACCAGCATACACCATCCCTCATACACAGGTAATATAACCAGCATACACCATCCCTGGGAGGCAATCGGGAATCCGACTGCCTAAATACCGGCAGCCGGCTTCCCGACTGCCATTTCCCGGCAAGGGTGAAATGCCGGGCATCTAGATGTAGACGCCCGCATTTCCCCGACGCCGGGAAACCGGCGCCCGGCATCCCGACTGTAGGCATCCCGATCGTAGGGATGCCGGGCGCCGCGAGCGGACAGCCGCGGGGGGGAGGGTTAGGTTTAGGGCTCCCGGGGGGGACTTAGGGTTAGGCACCCCCTCGGGAGGGTTAGGTTAGGGGGAGGGAGGGTTAGGGTTAGGCACCCCCGGGGGGGAATTAGGGTTAGGCACCCCCCCCCCCCCCCGGGGGACTTAGGTTTAGGCAGCGGGGAAGGGGGTGGTTAGGGTTAGGCACTTGGGGGGGGAAGTTAGGGTTAGGCACCCCTAAGGAGGGTTAGGGTTAGGGGGGGGTTAGTTTAGTAAATACTTACCTATCCACGATCGGGATTTCCAGCGCTGTCGGGCTTCTTCTGCGTCGCACTCTGCTCCTGTCGGGCTGCCGCTGATGGGAATCGAACCATGCGGCCGGCTGTATTTCATACCAATTCCCCATCCCTCATACACATGTACACAGGTAATATAACCAGGATACACCATCCCTCATACACACATGTGCTCAGGTAATATAACCAGCATACATCATCCCTCATATACCCAGGTAATATAACCAGAATACACCATCCTTCATACACATGTGCTCAGGTAATATAACCAGCATACACCATCCCTTATACACATGTACACAGATAATGTAACCAGCATACACCATCCCTCATACACAGGTAATATAACCAGCATACACCATTCCTCATACACATGTGCTCAGGTATTCTAACCAGCATACATCATCCCTCATATACCCAGGTAATATAACCAGCATACACCATCCTTCATACACACGTGCTCAAGTAATATAACCAGCATGCACTATCCCTCATACACATGTGCTCAGGTAATATAACCGGCAAACACCATCCCTCATACACAGGTAATATAACCAGCATACACCATCCCTCATACACACATGCTCAGGTAATATAACCAGCATACACCATCCCTTATACACATGTACACAGGTAATCTAACCAGCATACACCATCCCTCATACACACGTGCTCAAGTAATATAACCAGCATGCACTATCCCTCATACACATGTACACAGGTAATATAATCAGCATACACCATCCCTCATACACATGTGCTCAGGTAATATAACCAGCATACACCATCCCTCATACACAGGTAATATAACCGGCATACACCATCCCTCATACACAGGTATTATAACCAGCATACACCATCCCTCATATACATGTGCTCAGGTAATGTAACCGGCATACACCATCCCTCATACACATGTGCTCAGGTAATATAACCGGCATACATCATCCCTCATACACATGTGCTCAGGTAATATAACCAGCATACACCATCCCTCATACACAGGTAATATGACCAGCATACACCATCCCTCATACACAGGTAATGTAACCAGCATACACCATCCCTCATACACATGTGCTCAGGTAATATAACCAGCATACACCATCCCTCATACACAGGTAATATAACCAGCATACACCATCCCTCATACACAGGTAATATAACCAGCATACACCATCCCTCATACACATGTGCTCAGGTAATGTAACCGGCATACACCATCCCTCATACACATGTGCTCAGGTAAGGTAACCAGCATACATCATCCCTCATACACATGTGCTCAGTTAATATAACCAGTATACACCATCCCTCATACACAGGTAATATAACCAGCATACACCATCCCTCATACACATGTGCTCAGGTAATGTAACCAGCATACACCATCCCTCATACACATGTGCTCAGGTAATATAACCAGCATACATCATCCCTCATATACCCAGGTAATATAACCAGCATACACCATCCTTCATACACATGTGCTCAGGTAATATAACCAGCATACACCATCCCTTATACACATGTACACAGGTAATGTAACCAGCATGCACCATCCCTCATACACAGGTAATATAACCGGCATACACCATCCCTCATACACATGTGCTCAGGTAATATAACCAGCATACACCATTCCTCATACACATGTGCTCAGGTAATATAACTGGCATACACCATCCCTCATACACAGGTAATATAACCAGCATACACTATCCCTCATACACAGGTAATGTAACCGGCATACACCATCCCTCATACACAGGTTAATATAACCAGCATACACCATCCCTCATATACAGGTAATATAACCAGCATACACCATCCCTCATACACATGTGCTCAGGTAATATAACCGGCATAAACCATCCCTCATACACAGGTAATATAACCAGCATACACCATCCCTCATACACAGGTAATATAACCAGCATACACCATCCCTCATACACATGTGCTCAGGTAATATAACCAGTATACACCATCCCTCATACACAGGTAATATAACCAGCATACACCATCCCTCATACACAGGTAATGTAACCAGCATACACCATTCCTCATGCACATGTGCTCAGGTAATGTAACCGGCATACACCTTCCCTCATACACATGTGCTCAGGTAAGGTAACCAGCATACATCATCCCTCATACACATGTGCTCAGGTAATATAACCAGTTTACACCATCCCTCATACACAGGTAATATAACCAGCATGCACTATCCCTCATACACATGTGCTTAGGTAATGTAACCAGCATACACCATCCCTCATACACAGGTAATGTAACCAGCATAACACCATCCCTCATACACAGGTAATGTAACCAGCATAACACCATCCCTCATACACAGGTAATATAACCAGCATACACCATCCCTCATACACATGTGCTCAGGTAATATAACCAGCATACACCATCCCTCATACACATGTACACAGGTAATATAACCAGCATACACCATCCCTCATACACAGGTAATATAACCAGCATACACCATCCCTCATACACATGTGCTCAGGTAATATAACCAGTATACACCATCCCTCATACACAGGTAATATAACCAGCATACACCATCCCTCATGCACATGTGCTCAGGTAATATAACCAGCATACACCATTCCTCATACACATGTGCTCAGGTAATATAACCAGCATACACCATCCCTCATACACATGTGCTCAGGTAAGGTAACCAGCATACACCATCCCTCATACACAGGTAATATAACCAGCATACACCATCCCTCATACACATGTACACAGGTAATGTAACCAGCATACACCATCCCTCATACACAGGTAATATAACCAGCATACACCATCCCTCATACACATGTGCTCAGGTAATGTAACCAGCATACACCATCCCTCATACACATGTGCTTAGGTAATGTAACCAGCATACACCATCCCTCATACACAGGTAATATAACCAGCATAACACCATCCCTCATACACACGTGCTCAAGTAATATAACCAGCATGCACTATCCCTCATACACATGTGCTTAGGTAATGTAACCAGCATACACCATCCCTCATACACAGGTAATGTAACCAGCATAACACCATCCCTCATACACAGGTAATGTAACCAGCATAACACCATCCCTCATACACAGGTAATGTAACCAGCATAACACCATCCCTCATACACAGGTAATATAACCGGCATACACCATCCCTCATACACAGGTAATATAACCAGCATACACCATCCCTCATACACAGGTAATATAACCAGCATACACCATCCCTCATACACATGTGCTCAGGTAATGTAACCGGCATACACCATCCCTCATACACATGTGCTCAGGTAAGGTAACCAGCATACATCATCCCTCATACACATGTGCTCAGTTAATATAACCAGTATACACCATCCCTCATACACAGGTAATATAACCAGCATACACCATCCCTCATACACATGTGCTCAGGTAATGTAACCAGCATACACCATCCCTCATACACATGTGCTCAGGTAATATAACCAGCATACATCATCCCTCATATACCCAGGTAATATAACCAGCATACACCATCCTTCATACACATGTGCTCAGGTAATATAACCAGCATACACCATCCCTTATACACATGTACACAGGTAATGTAACCAGCATGCACCATCCCTCATACACAGGTAATATAACCGGCATACACCATCCCTCATACACATGTGCTCAGGTAATATAACCAGCATACACCATTCCTCATACACATGTGCTCAGGTAATATAACTGGCATACACCATCCCTCATACACAGGTAATATAACCAGCATACACTATCCCTCATACACAGGTAATGTAACCGGCATACACCATCCCTCATACACAGGTTAATATAGCCAGCATACACCATCCCTCATGCTCAGGTAATGTAACCAGCATACACCATCCCTCATACACAGGTAATATAACCAGCATACACCATCCCTCATGCACATGTGCTCAGGTAATATAACCAGCATACACCATTCCTCATACACATGTGCTCAGGTAATATAACCAGCATACACCATCCCTCATACACATGTGCTCAGGTAAGGTAACCAGCATACACCATCCCTCATACACAGGTAATATAACCAGCATACACCATCCCTCATACACATGTACACAGGTAATGTAACCAGCATACACCATCCCTCATACACAGGTAATGTAACCAGCATACACCATCCCTCATACACATGTACACAGTTAATATAACCAGCATACACCATCCCTCATACACAGGTAATATAACCAGCATACACCATCCCTCATACACATGTGCTCAGGTAATATAACCAGTATACACCATCCCTCATACACAGGTAATATAACCAGCATACACCATCCCTCATACACATGTGCTCAGGTAATGTAACCAGCATACACCATCCCTCATATACCCAGGTAATATAACCAGCATACACCATCCTTCATACACATGTGCTCAGGTAATATAACCAGCATACACCATCCCTTATACACATGTACACAGGTAATGTAACCAGTATACACCATCCCTCATACACAGGTAATATAACCGGCATACACCATCGCTCATACACATGTGCTCAGGTAATATAACCAGCATACACCATCCCTCATATACAGGTAATATAACCAGCATACACCATCCCTCATACACATGTGCTCAGGTAATATAACCGGCATAAACCATCCCTCATACACAGGTAATATAACCAGCATACACCATCCCTCATACACAGGTAATATAACCAGCATACACCATCCCTCATACACATGTGCTCAGGTAATATAACCAGTATACACCATCCCTCATACACAGGTAATATAACCAGCATACACCATCCCTCATACACACATGCTCAGGTAATATAACCAGCATACATCATCCCTCATACACATGTGCTCAGGTAATATAACCAGCATACACCATCCCTCATACACATGTGCTCAGGTAATATAACCGGCATACACCATCCCTCATACACAGTTAATGTAACCAGCATACACCATCCCTCATACACATGTGCTCAGGTAATATAACCGGCATACACCATCCCTCATACACAGGTAATATAACCAGCATACATTATCCCTCATACACAGGTAATATAACCAGCATACACTATCCCTCATACACATGTACACAGGTAATATAACCAGCATACACCATCCCTCATACACATGTACACAGGTAATATAACCAGCATACACCATCCCTCATACACAGGTAATATAACCAGCATACACCATCCCTCATACACATGTGCTCAGGTAATATAACCAGTATACACCATCCCTCATACACAGGTAATATAACCAGCATACACCATCCCTCATACACATGTGCTCAGGTAATGTAACCAGCATACACCATCCCTCATACACATGTGCTCAGGTAATATAACCAGCATACATCATCCCTCATATACCCAGGTAATATAACCAGCATACACCATCCTTCATACACATGTGCTCAGGTAATATAACCAGCATACACCATCCCTTATACACATGTACACAGGTAATGTAACCAGTATACACCATCCCTCATACACAGGTAATATAACCGGCATACACCATCGCTCATACACATGTGCTCAGGTAATATAACCAGCATACACCATCCCTCATATACAGGTAATATAACCAGCATACACCATCCCTCATACACATGTGCTCAGGTAATATAACCAGCATACACCATCCCTCATACACACATGCTCAGGTAATATAACCAGCATACATCATCCCTCATACACATGTGCTCAGGTAATATAACCAGTATACACCATCCCTCATACACAGGTAATATAACCAGCATACACCATCCCTCATACACAGGTGCTCAGGTAATATAACCGGCATAAACCATCCCTCATACACAGGTAATATAACCAGTATACACCATCCCTCATACACAGGTAATATAACCAGCATACATCATCCCTCATACACATGTGCTCAGGTAATATAACCAGCATACACCATCCCTCATACACAGGTGCTCAGGTAATATAACCGGCATACACCATCCCTCATACACAGTTAATGTAACCAGCATACACCATCCCTCATACACAGGTAATATAACCGGCATACACCATCCCTCATACACAGGTAATATAACCAGCATGCACCATCCCTCATACACATGTGCTCAGGTAATATAACCAGCATACACCATCCCTCATACACACATGCTCAGGTAATATAACCAGCATACATCATCCCTCATACACATGTGCTCAGGTAATATAACCAGTATACACCATCCCTCATACACAGGTAATATAACCAGCATACACCATCCCTCATACACAGGTGCTCAGGTAATATAACCAGCATACACCATCCCTCATACACAGGTGCTCAGGTAATATAACCGGCATACACCATCCCTCATACACAGTTAATGTAACCAGCATACACCATCCCTCATACACAGGTAATATAACCGGCATACACCATCCCTCATACACAGGTAATATAACCAGCATGCACCATCCCTCATACACATGTGCTCAGGTAATATAACCAGCATACACCATCCCTCATACACACATGCTCAGGTAATATAACCAGCATACATCATCCCTCATACACATGTGCTCAGGTAATATAACCAGTATACACCATCCCTCATACACAGGTAATATAACCAGCATACACCGTCCCTCATACACAGGTAATGTAACCAGCATAACACCATCCCTCATGCACACCTGCTCAAGTAATATAACCAGCATGCACTATCCCTCATACACATGTGCTTAGGTAATGTAACCAGCATACACAATCCCTCATACACAGGTAATATAACCAGCATACACCATCCCTCATACACAGGTAATGTAACCAGCATACACCATCCCTCATACACATGTGCTCAGGTAATATAACCAGCTTACACCATCCCTCATATACAGGTAATATAACCAGCATACACCATCCCTCATGCACATGTGCTCAGGTAATGTAACCGGCATACACCTTCCCTCATACACATGTGCTCAGGTAAGGTAACCAGCATACATCATCCCTCATACACATGTGCTCAGGTAATATAACCAGTTTACACCATCCCTCATACACAGGTAATATAACCAGCATACACCATCCCTCATACACATGTGCTCAGGTAATGTAACCAGCATACACCATCCCTCATACACATGTGCTCAGGTAATATAACCAGCATACATCATCCCTCATATACCCAGGTAATATAACCAGCATACACCATCCTCCATACACATGTGCTCAGGTAATATAACCAGCATACACCATCCCTTATACACATGTACACAGGTAATATAACCAGCATACACCATCCCTCATACACAGGTAATATAACCAGCATACACCATCCCTCATACACATGTACACAGGTAATGTAACCAGCATACACCATCCCTCATACACAGGTAATATAACCGGCATACACCATCCGTCATACACATGTGCTCAGGTAATATAACCAGCATACACCATCCCTCATACACATGTGCTCAGGTAATGTAACCGGCATACACCTTCCCTCATACACATGTGCTCAGGTAAGGTAACCAGCATACATCATCCCTCATACACATGTGCTCAGGTAATATAACCAGTTTACACCATCCCTCATACACAGGTAATATAACCGGCATACACCATCCCTCATACACAGGTAATATAACCGGCATACACCATCCCTCATACACAGGTAATATAACCGGCATACACCATCGCTCATACACATGTGCTCAGGTAATATAACCAGCATACACCATCCTTCATACACATGTGCTCAGGTAATATAACCAGCATACACCATCCCTTATACACATGTACACAGGTAATGTAACCAGTATACACCATCCCTCATACACAGGTAATATAACCGGCATACACCATCGCTCATACACATGTGCTCAGGTAATATAACCAGCATACACCATCCCTCATATACAGGTAATATAACCAGCATACACCATCCCTCATACACATGTGCTCAGGTAATATAACCAGCATACACCATCCCTCATACACACATGCTCAGGTAATATAACCAGCATACATCATCCCTCATACACATGTGCTCAGGTAATATAACCAGTATACACCATCCCTCATACACAGGTAATATAACCAGCATACACCATCCCTCATACACAGGTGCTCAGGTAATATAACCGGCATAAACCATCCCTCATACACAGGTAATATAACCAGTATACACCATCCCTCATACACAGGTAATATAACCAGCATACATCATCCCTCATACACATGTGCTCAGGTAATATAACCAGCATACACCATCCCTCATACACAGGTGCTCAGGTAATATAACCGGCATACACCATCCCTCATACACAGTTAATGTAACCAGCATACACCATCCCTCATACACAGGTAATATAACCGGCATACACCATCCCTCATACACAGGTAATATAACCAGCATGCACCATCCCTCATACACATGTGCTCAGGTAATATAACCAGCATACACCATCCCTCATACACACATGCTCAGGTAATATAACCAGCATACATCATCCCTCATACACATGTGCTCAGGTAATATAACCAGTATACACCATCCCTCATACACAGGTAATATAACCAGCATACACCATCCCTCATACACAGGTGCTCAGGTAATATAACCAGCATACACCATCCCTCATACACAGGTGCTCAGGTAATATAACCGGCATACACCATCCCTCATACACAGTTAATGTAACCAGCATACACCATCCCTCATACACAGGTAATATAACCGGCATACACCATCCCTCATACACAGGTAATATAACCAGCATGCACCATCCCTCATACACATGTGCTCAGGTAATATAACCAGCATACACCATCCCTCATACACACATGCTCAGGTAATATAACCAGCATACATCATCCCTCATACACATGTGCTCAGGTAATATAACCAGTATACACCATCCCTCATACACAGGTAATATAACCAGCATACACCGTCCCTCATACACAGGTAATGTAACCAGCATAACACCATCCCTCATGCACACCTGCTCAAGTAATATAACCAGCATGCACTATCCCTCATACACATGTGCTTAGGTAATGTAACCAGCATACACAATCCCTCATACACAGGTAATATAACCAGCATACACCATCCCTCATACACAGGTAATGTAACCAGCATACACCATCCCTCATACACATGTGCTCAGGTAATATAACCAGCTTACACCATCCCTCATATACAGGTAATATAACCAGCATACACCATCCCTCATGCACATGTGCTCAGGTAATGTAACCGGCATACACATGTGCTCAGGTAAGGTAACCAGCATACATCATCCCTCATACACATGTGCTCAGGTAATATAACCAGTTTACACCATCCCTCATACACAGGTAATATAACCAGCATACACCATCCCTCATACACATGTGCTCAGGTAATGTAACCAGCATACACCA
This sequence comes from Taudactylus pleione, assembly GCA_031769625.1. Classification (NCBI taxonomy): domain Eukaryota; kingdom Metazoa; phylum Chordata; class Amphibia; order Anura; family Myobatrachidae; genus Taudactylus; species Taudactylus pleione. The sequence continues at coordinate 478,699 of JAUIMM010001294.1, forward strand.
TCCCTCATACACATGTGCTCAGGTAATATAACCAGCATACATCATCCCTCATATACCCAGGTAATATAACCAGCATACACCATCCTCCATACACATGTGCTCAGGTAATATAACCAGCATACACCATCCCTTATACACAGGTAATATAACCAGCATACACCATCCCTCATACACATGTACACAGGTAATGTAACCAGCATACACCATCCCTCATACACAGGTAATATAACCGGCATACACCATCCGTCATACACATGTGCTCAGGTAATATAACCAGCATACACCATCCCTCATACACATGTGCTCAGGTAATGTAACCAGCATACACCATCCCTCATACACATGTGCTCAGGTAATATAACCAGCATACATCATCCCTCATATACCCAGGTAATATAACCAGCATACACCATCCTCCATACACATGTGCTCAGGTAATATAACCAGCATACACCATCCCTCATACACAGGTAATATAACCAGCATACACCATCCCTCATACACATGTACACAGGTAATGTAACCAGCATACACCATCCCTCATACACAGGTAATATAACCGGCATACACCATCCGTCATACACATGTGCTCAGGTAATATAACCAGCATACACCATCCCTCATACACATGTGCTCAGGTAATGTAACCGGCATACACCTTCCCTCATACACATGTGCTCAGGTAAGGTAACCAGCATACATCATCCCTCATACACATGTGCTCAGGTAATATAACCAGTTTACACCATCCCTCATACACAGGTAATATAACCGGCATACACCATCCCTCATACACAGGTAATATAACCGGCATACACCATCCCTCATACACAGGTAATATAACCGGCATACACCATCGCTCATACACATGTGCTCAGGTAATATAACCAGCATACACCATCCCTCATATACAGGTAATATAACCAGCATACACCATCCCTCATACACATGTGCTCAGGTAATATAACCAGCATACACACATGCTCAGGTAATATAACCAGCATACACCATCCCTTATACACATGTACACAGGTAATGTAACCAGCATACACCATCCCTCATACACAGGTAATGTAACCAGCATGCACCATCCCTCATACACATGTGCTTAGGTAATGTAACCAGCATACACCATCCCTCATACACAGGTAAAATAACCAGCATACACCATCCCTCATATACAGGTAATATAACCAGCATACACCATCCCTCATACACATGTGCTCAGGTAATGTAACCAGCATACACCATCCCTCATACACATGTGCTCAGGTAATATAACCAGCATACATCATCCCTCATATACCCAGGTAATATAACCAGCATACACCTTCCTTCATACACATGTGCTCAGGTAATATAACCAGCATACACCATCCCTTATACACATGTACACAGGTAATATAACCAGCATACACCATCCCTCATACACAGGTAATATAACCGGCATACACCATCCCTCATACACAGGTAATATAACCGGCATACACCATCGCTCATACACATGTGCTCAGGTAATATAACCAGCATACACCATCCCTCATATACAGGTAATATAACCAGCATACACCATCCCTCATACACATGTGCTCAGGTAATGTAACCGGCATACACCATCCCTCATACACATGTGCTCAGGTAATATAACCAGTATACACCATCCCTCATACACAGGTAATATAACCAGCATACACCATCCCTCATACACATGTGCTCAGGTAATGTAACCAGCATACACCATCCCTCATACACATGTGCTCAGGTAATATAACCAGCATACATCATCCCTCATATACCCAGGTAATATAACCAGCATACACCTTCCTTCATACACATGTGCTCAGGTAATATAACCAGCATACACCATCCCTTATACACATGTGCTCAGGTAATATAACCAGCATACACCATTCCTCATACACATGTGCTCAGGTAATATAACCGGCATACACCATCCCTCATACACAGGTAATATAACCAGCATACACCATCCCTCATACACATGTGCTCAGGTAATATAACCAGCATACACCATCCCTCATACACATGTGCTCAGGTAATGTAACCAGCATACACCATCCCTTATACACATGTACACAGATAATATAATCGGCATACACCATCCCTCATACACATGTGCTCAGGTAATATAACCGGCATACACCATCCCTCATACACAGGTAAAATAACCAGCATACACCATCCCTCATACACAGGTAATATAACCGGCATACACCATCCCTCATACACAGGTAATATAACCGGCATACACCATCCCTCATACACATGTGCTCAGGTAATATAACCAGCACACACCATCCCTCATACACAGGTAATATAACCAGCATGCACCATCCCTCATACACATGTGCTCAGGTAATATAACCAGTATACACCATCCCTCATACACATGTGCTCAGGTAATATAACCAGTATACACCATCCCTCATACACATGTGCTCAGGTAATATAACCGGCATACACCATCCCTCATACACATGTGCTCAGGTAATATAACCGGCATACACCATCCCTCATACACAGGTAATATAACCGGCATACACCATCCCTCATACACATGTGCTCAGGTAATGTAACCAGCATACACCATCCCTCATACACATGTGCTCAGGTAATATAACCAGCATACATCATCCCTCATATACCCAGGTAATATAACCAGCATACACCTTCCTTCATACACATGTGCTCAGGTAATATAACCAGCACACACCATCCCTCATTCTCAGGTAATATAACCAGCACACACCATCCCTCATACACAGGTAATATAACCGACATACACCATCCCTCATACACAGGTAATATAACCGGCATACACCATCCCTCATACACAGGTAATATAACCGGCATACACCATCCCTCATACACAGGTAATATAACCGGCATACACCATCCCTCATACACAGGTAATATAACCAGCATACACCATCCCTCATACACATGTGCTCAGGTAATATAACCAGCATACACCATCCCTCATACACATGTGCTCAGGTAATATAACCGGCATACACCATCCCTCATACACAGTTAATGTAACCAGCATACACCATCCCTCATACACATGTGCTCAGGTAATATAACCAGTATACACCATCCCTCATACACATGTGCTCAGGTAATATAACCAGTATACACCATCCCTCATATACAGGTAATGTAACCAGCATACACCATCCCTCATACACATGTGCTCAGGTAATATAACCAGTATACACCATCCCTCATACACAGGTAATATAACCAGCATACACCATCCCTCATACACATGTGCTCAGGTAATATAACCGGCATACACCATCCCTCATACACATGTAATATAACCAGCATACACCATCCCTCATATACATGTGCTCAGGTAATGTAACCGGCATACACCATCCCTCATACATATGTGCTCAGGTAATGTAACCAGCATACACCATCCCTCATACACATGTGCTCAGGTAATGTAACCAGCATACATCATCCCTCATACACAGGTAATATAACCAGCATACACCATCCCTCATACACAGGTAATATAACCGGCATACACCATCCCTCATACACAGGTAATATAACCGGCATACACCATCCCTCATACACAGGTAATATAACCAGCATACACCATCCCTCATACACATGTGCTCAGGTAATATAACCAGCATACACCATCCCTCATACACATGTGCTCAGGTAATATAACCGGCATACACCATCCCTCATACACAGTTAATGTAACCAGCATACACCATCCCTCATACACATGTGCTCAGGTAATATAAGCAGTATACACCATCCCTCATACACATGTGCTCAGGTAATATAACCAGTATACACCATCCCTCATACACAGGTAATGTAACCAGCATACACCATCCCTCATACACATGTGCTCAGGTAATATAACCGGCATACACCATCCCTCATACACAGGTAATATAACCAGCATACATTATCCCTCATACACAGGTAATATAACCTTCATACACCATCCCTCATACACATGTACACAGGTAATATAACCAGCATACACCATCCCTCATACACATGTGCTCAGGTAATATAACCGGCATACACCATCCCTCATACACACATGTGCTCAGGTAATATAACCAGCATACATCATCCCTCATATACCCAGGTAATATAACCAGAATACACCATCCCTTATACACATGTACACAGGTAATGTAACCAGCATACACCATCCCTCATACACAGGTATTATAACCAGCATACACCATTCCTCATACACATGTGCTCAGGTATAATAACCAGCATACATCATCCCTCATACACATATACCCAGGTAATATAACCAGCATACACCATCCCTTATACACATGTACACAGGTAATGTAACCAGCATACACCATCCCTCATACACACGTGCTCAAGTAATATAACCAGCATGCACTATCCCTCATACACATGGACACAGGTAATATAACCGGCATACACCATCCCTCATACACATGTGCTCAGGTAATATAACCGGCAAACACCATCCCTCATACACAGGTAATATAACCGGCATACACCATCCCTCATACACAGGTAATATAACCAGCATACACCATCCCTCATACACATGTGCTCAGGTAATGTAACCAGCATACACCATCCCTCATACACACGTAAACAGGTAATATAACCGGCATACACCATCCCTCATACACATGTGCTCAGGTAATATAATCAGCATACACCATCCCTCATACACATGTGCTCAGGTAATTTAACCGGCATACACCATCCCTCATACACATGTGCTCAGGTAATATAAACAGCATACACCATCCCTTATACACATGTACACAGGTAATGTAACCAGCATACACCATCCCTCATACACATGTGCTCAGGTAATATAACCAGCATACACCATCTCTCATACACATGTGCTCAGGTAATATAACCGGCATACACCATTCCTCATACACATGTGCTCAGGTAATATAACCAGCATACACCATCCCTTAAACACATGTACACAGGTAATGTAATCAGCATACACCATCCCTCATACACAGGTAATATAACCGGCATACACCATCCCTCATACACAGGTATTATAACCAGCATACACCATCCCTCATACACATGTGCTCAGGTAATGTAACCAGCATACACCATCCCTCATACACATGTGCTCAGGTAATGTAACCGGCATACACCTTCCCTCATACACATGTGCTCAGGTAAGGTAACCAGCATACATCATCCCTCATACACATGTGCTCAGGTAATATAACCAGTTTACACCATCCCTCATACACAGGTAATATAACCAGCATACACCATCCCTCATACACATGTGCTCAGGTAATGTAACCAGCATACACCATCCCTCATACACATGTGCTCAGGTAATATAACCAGCATACATCATCGCTCATATACCCAGGTAATATAACCAGCATACACCATCCTCCATACACATGTGCTCAGGTAATATAACCAGCATACACCATCCCTTATACACATGTACACAGGTAATGTAACCAGTATACACCATCCCTCATACACAGGTAATATAACCGGCATACACCATCGCTCATACACATGTGCTCAGGTAATATAACCAGCATACACCATCCCTCATATACAGGTAATATAACCAGCATACACCATCCCTCATACACATGTGCTCAGGTAATATAACCAGCATACACACATGCTCAGGTAATATAACCAGCATACACCATCCCTTATACACATGTACACAGGTAATGTAACCAGCATACACCATCCCTCATACACAGGTAATGTAACCAGCATGCACCATCTCTCATACACATGTGCTTAGGTAATGTAACCAGCATACACCATCCCTTATACACATGTACACAGGTAATATAACCAGCATACACCATCCCTCATACACATGTGCTCAGGTAATGTAACCAGCATACACCATCCCTTATACACATGTACACAGGTAATATAATCGGCATAAACCATCCCTCATACACAGGTAATATAACCAGCATAACACCATCCCTCATACACAGGTAATATAACCGGCATACACCATCCCTCATACACATGTGCTCAGGTAATATAACCAGTATACACCATCCCTCATACACAGGTAATATAACCAGCATACACCATCCCTCATACACAGGTAATGTAACCAGCATAACACCATCCCTCATACACACGTGCTCAAGTAATATAACCAGCATGCACTATACCTCATACACATGTGCTTAGGTAATGTAACCAGCATACACCATCCCTCATACACAGGTAATGTAACCAGCATAACACCATCCCTCATACACAGGTAATATAACCGGCATACACCATCCCTCATACACAGGTAATATAACCAGCTTACACCATCCCTCATATACAGGTAATATAACCAGCATACACCATCCCTCATACACATGTGCTCAGGTAATGTAACCGGCATACACCATCCCTCATACACATGTGCTCAGGTAATATAACCAGTATACACCATCCCTCATACACAGGTAATATAACCAGCATACACCATCCCTCATACACATGTGCTCAGGTAATGTAACCAGCATACACCATCCCTCATACACATGTGCTCAGGTAATATAACCAGCATACATCATCCCTCATATACCCAGGTAATATAACCAGCATACACCTTCCTTCATACACATGTGCTCAGGTAATATAACCAGCATACACCATCCCTTATACACATGTACACAGGTAATGTAACCAGCATACACCATCCCTCATACACAGGTAATATAACCGGCATACACCATCCCTCATACACATGTGCTCAGGTAATATAACCAGCATACACCATTCCTCATACACATGTGCTCAGGTAATATAACCGGCATACACCATCCCTCATACACAGGTAATATAACCAGCATACACCATCCCTCATACACATGTGCTCAGGTAATATAACCAGCATACACCATCCCTCATACACATGTGCTCAGGTAATGTAACCAGCATACACCATCCCTTATACACATGTACACAGGTAATATAATCGGCATACACCATCCCTCATACACATGTGCTCAGGTAATATAACCGGCATACACCATCCCTCATACACAGGTAAAATAACCAGCATACACCATCCCTCATACACAGGTAATATAACCGGCATACACCATCCCTCATACACAGATAATATAACCGGCATACACCATCCCTCATACACATGTGCTCAGGTAATATAACCAGCACACACCATCCCTCATACACAGGTAATATAACCAGCATGCACCATCCCTCATACACATGTGCTCAGGTAATATAACCAGTATACACCATCCCTCATACACAGGTAATATAACCAGCATACACCATCCCTCATACACATGTGCATAGGTAATATAACCAGTATACACCATCCCTCATACACATGTGCTCAGGTAATATAACCAGTATACACCATCCCTCATACACATGTGCTCAGGTAATATAACCAGTATACACCATCCCTCATACACATGTGCTCAGGTAATATAACCGGCATACACCATCCCTCATACACATGTGCTCAGGTAATATAACCGGCATACACCATCCCTCATACACAGGTAATATAACCGGCATACACCATCCCTCATACACAGGTAATATAACCGGCATACACCATCCCTCATACACATGTGCTCAGGTAATATAACCAGCACACACCATCCCTCATACTCAGGTAATATAACCAGCACACACCATCCCTCATACACAGGTAATATAACCGACATACACCATCCCTCATACACAGGTAATATAACCGGCATACACCATCCCTCATACACAGGTAATATAACCGGCATACACCATCCCTCATACACAGGTAATATAACCAGCATACACCATCCCTCATACACATGTGCTCAGGTAATATAACCAGCATACACCATCCCTCATACACATGTGCTCAGGTAATATAACCGGCATACACCATCCCTCATACACAGTTAATGTAACCAGCATACACCATCCCTCATACACATGTGCTCAGGTAATATAACCAGTATACACCATCCCTCATACACGGGTAATATAACCAGCATACACCATCCCTCATACACATGTGCTCAGGTAATATAACCAGCATACACCATTCCTCATACACATGTGCTCAGGTAATATAACCGGCATACACCATCCCTCATACACAGGTAATATAACCAGCATACACCATCCCTCATACACATGTGCTCAGGTAATATAACCAGCATACACCATTCCTCATACACATGTGCTCAGGTAATATAACCGGCATACACCATTCCTCATACACATGTGCTCAGATAATATAACCGGCATAAACCATCCCTCATACACAGGTAATGTAACCGGCATACACCATCCCTCATACACAGGTAATATAACCAGCATGCACCATCCCTCATACACATTTGCTCAGGTAATGTAACCAGCATACACCATCCCTCATACACAGGTAATATAACCAGCATACACCATCCCTCATACACAGGTAATATAACCAGCATACACCATCCCTCATACACATGTACACAGGTAATGTAACCAGCATACACCATCCCTCATACACAGGTAATATAACCGGCATACACCATCCGTCATACACATGTGCTCAGGTAATATAACCAGCATACACCATTCCTCATACACATGTGCTCAGGTAATATAACCAGCATACACCATCCCTCATACACAGGTAATATAACCAGCATACACCATCCCTCATACACATGTGCATAGGTAATATAACCAGTATACACCATCCCTCATACACATGTGCTCAGGTAATATAACCGGCATACACCATCCCTCATACACATGTAATATAACCAGCATACACTATCCCTCATACACAGGTAATATAACCGGCATACACCATCCCTCATACACATGTGCGCAGGTAATATAACCAGCATACACCATTCCTCATACACATGTGCTCAGGTAATATAACCGGCATACACCATCCCTCATACACAGGTAATATAACCAGCATACACCATCCCTCATACACATGTGCTCAAGTAATATAACCGGCATACACCATCCCTCATACACATGTGCTCAGGTAATATATCCAGCATACACCATTCCTCATACACATGTGCTCAGATAATATAACCGGCATAAACCATCCCTCATACACAGGTAATATAACCAGCATACACCATCCCTCATACACAGGTAATGTAACCAGCATACACCATCCCTCATACACATGTGCTCAGGTAAGGTAACCAGCATACATCATCCCTCATACACATGTGCTCAGGTAATATAACCAGTATACACCATCCCTCATACACAGGTAATATAACCAGCATACACCATCCCTCATACACAGGTAATATAACCGGCATACACCATCCCTCATACACATGTGCTCAGGTAATATAACCAGCATACACCATTCCTCATACACATGTGCTCAGGTAATATAACCAGCATACACCATCCCTCATACACAGGTAATATAACCAGCATACACCATCCCTCATACACATGTGCATAGGTAATATAACCAGTATACACCATCCCTCATACACATGTGCTCAGGTAATATAACCGGCATACACCATCCCTCATACACATGTGCTCAGGTAATATAACCGGCATACACCATCCCTCATACACAGGTAATATAACCGGCATACACCATCCCTCATACACAGGTAATATAACCGACATACACCATCCCTCATACACAGGTAATATAACCGGCATACACCATCCCTCATACACAGGTAATATAACCGGCATACACCATCCCTCATACACAGGTAATATAACCAGCATACACCATCCCTCATACACATGTGCTCAGGTAATTTAACCAGCATACACCATTCCTCATACACATGTGCTCAGGTAATATAACCGGCATACACCATCCCTCATACACAGTTAATGTAACCAGCATACACCATCCCTCATACACATGTGCTCAGGTAATATAACCAGTATACACCATCCCTCATACACATGTGCTCAGGTAATATAACCAGTATACACCATCCCTCATACACAGGTAATATAACCAGCATACACCATCCCTCATACACATGTGCTCAGGTAATATAACCAGCATACACCATCCCTCATACACATGTGCTCAGGTAATATAACCGGCATACACCATCCCTCATACACAGGTAATATAACCAGCATACACCATCCCTCATACACATGTGCTCAGGTAATATAACCAGCATACACCATTCCTCATACACATGTGCTCAGGTAATATAACCGGCATACACCATCCCTCATACACATGTGCTCAGGTAATATATCCAGCATACACCATTCCTCATACACATGTGCTCAGATAATATAACCGGCATAAACCATCCCTCATACACAGGTAATGTAACCGGCATACACCATCCCTCATACACAGGTAATATAACCAGCATGCACCATCCCTCATACACATTTGCTCAGGTAATGTAACCAGCATACACCATCCCTCATACACAGGTAATATAACCAGCATACACCATCCCTCATACACAGGTAATATAACCAGCATACACCATCCCTCATACACATGTACACAGGTAATGTAACCAGCATACACCATCCCTCATACACAGGTAATATAACCGGCATACACCATCCGTCATACACATGTGCTCAGGTAATATAACCAGCATACACCATTCCTCATACACATGTGCTCAGGTAATATAACCGGCATACACCATCCCTCATACACATGTAATATAACCAGCATACACTATCCCTCATACACAGGTAATATAACCGGCATACACCATCCCTCATACACATGTGCTCAGGTAATATAACCAGCATACACCATTCCTCATACACATGTGCTCAGGTAATATAACCAGCATACACCATTCCTCATACACATGTGCTCAGGTAATATAACCGGCATACACCATCCCTCATACACAGGTAATATAACCAGCATACACCATCCCTCATACACATGTGCTCAGGTAATATAACCAGCATACACCATTCCTCATACACATGTGCTCAGGTAATATAACCGGCATACACCATCCCTCATACACAGGTAATATAACCAGCATACACCATCCCTCATACACATGTGCTAAGGTAATATAACCAGCATACACCATTCCTCATACACATGTGCTCAGGTAATATAACCGGCATACACCATCCCTCATACACAGGTAATATAACCAGCATGCACCATCCCTCATACACATGTGCTCAGGTAATATAACCAGTATACACCATCCCTCATACACAGGTAATATAACCAGCATACACCATCCCTCATACACATGTGCATAGGTAATATAACCAGTATACACCATCCCTCATACACATGTGCTCAGGTAATATAACCGGCATACACCATCCCTCATACACATGTGCTCAGGTAATATAACCGGCATACACCATCCCTCATACACAGGTAATATAACCGGCATACACCATCCCTCATACACAGGTAATATAACCGGCATACACCATCCCTCATATACAGGTAATATATCCAGCATACACCATTCCTCATACACATGTGCTCAGATAATATAACCGGCATAAACCATCCCTCATACACAGGTAATATAACCAGCATACACCATCCCTCATACACAGGTAATGTAACCAGCATACACCATCCCTCATACACATGTGCTCAGGTAATATAACCAGTATACACCATCCCTCATACACAGGTAATGTAACCAGCATACATCATCCCTCATACACATGTGCTCAGGTAATATAACCAGTATACACCATCCCTCATACACAGGTAATATAACCAGCATACACCATCCCTCATACACATGTGCTCAGGTAATGTAACCAGCATACACCATCCCTCATACACATGTGCTCAGGTAATATAACCAGCATACATCATCCCTCATACACAGGTAATATAACCAGCATAACACCATCCCTCATACACAGGTAATATAACCGGCATACACACTCCCTCATACACATGTGCTCAGGTAATATAACCAGTATACACCATCCCTCATACACAGGTAATATAACCAGCATACACCATCCCTCATACACATGTGCTCAGGTAATGTAACCAGCATACACCATCCCTCATACACATGTGCTCAGGTAATATAACCAGCATACATCATCCCTCATACACAGGTAATATAACCGGCATACACCATCCCTCATACACAGGTAATATAACCGGCATACACCATCCCTCATATACAGGTAATATATCCAGCATACACCATTCCTCATACACATGTGCTCAGGTAATATAACCGGCATACACCATCCCTCATACACAGGTAATATAACCAGCATGCACCATCCCTCATACACATGTGCTCAGGTAATATAACCAGTATACACCATCCCTCATACACAGGTAATATAACCAGCATACACCATCCCTCATACACATGTGCATAGGTAATATAACCAGTATACACCATCCCTCATACACATGTGCTCAGGTAATATAACCGGCATACACCATCCCTCATACACATGTGCTCAGGTAATATAACCGGCATACACCATCCCTCATACACAGGTAATATAACCGGCATACACCATCCCTCATACACAGGTAATATAACCGGCATACACCATCCCTCATATACAGGTAATATATCCAGCATACACCATTCCTCATACACATGTGCTCAGATAATATAACCGGCATAAACCATCCCTCATACACAGGTAATATAACCAGCATACACCATCCCTCATACACATGTGCTCAGGTAATGTAACCAGCATACACCATCCCTCATACACATGTGCTCAGGTAATATAACCAGCATACACCATTCCTCATACACATGTGCTCAGGTAATATAACCGGCATACACCATCCCTCATACACAGGTAATATAACCAGCATACACCATCCCTCATACACATGTGCTCAGGTAATATAACCAGCATACACCATCCCTCATACACATGTGCTCAGGTAATGTAACCAGCATACACCATCCCTTATACACATGTACACAGGTAATATAATCGGCATACACCATCCCTCATACACATGTGCTCAGGTAATATAACCAGCATACATCATCCCTCATACACAGGTAATATAACCGGCATACACCATCCCTCATACACAGGTAATATAACCGGCATACACCATCCCTCATATACAGGTAATATATCCAGCATACACCATTCCTCATACACATGTGCTCAGGTAATATAACCGGCATACACCATCCCTCATACACAGGTAATATAACCAGCATGCACCATCCCTCATACACATGTGCTCAGGTAATATAACCAGCATACACCATCCCTCATACACATGTGCTCAGGTAATGTAACCAGCATACACCATCCCTTATACACATGTACACAGGTAATATAATCGGCATACACCATCCCTCATACACATGTGCTCAGGTAATATAACCGGCATACACCATCCCTCATACACAGGTAAAATAACCAGCATACACCATCCCTCATACACAGGTAATATAACCGGCATACACCATCCCTCATACACAGGTAATATAACCGGCATACACCATCCCTCATACACATGTGCTCAGGTAATATAACCAGCACACACCATCCCTCATACACAGGTAATGTAACCAGCATACACCATCCCTCATACACACATGCTCAGGTAATATAACCAGCATACATCATCCCTCATACACATGTGCTCAGGTAATATAACCAGCATACACCATCCCTCATACACATGTGCTCAGGTAATATAACCGGCATACACCATCCCTCATACACAGTTAATGTAACCAGCATACACCATCCCTCATACACATGTGCTCAGGTAATATAACCAGTATACACCATCCCTCATACACAGGTAATGTAACCAGCATACACCATCCCTCATACACATGTGCTCAGGTAATATAACCGGCATACACCATCCCTCATACACAGGTAATATAACCAGCATACATTATCCCTCATACACAGGTAATATAACCAGCATACACCATCCCTATTACACATGTACACAGGTAATATAACCAGCATACACCATCCCTCATACACAGGTAATATAACCGACATACACCATCCCTCATACACAGGTAATATAACCGGCATACACCATCCCTCATACACATGTACACAGGTAATATAACCAGCATACACCATCCCTCATACACAGGTAATATAACCAGCATACACCATCCCTGGGAGGCAATCGGGAATCCGACTGCCTAAATACCGGCAGCCGGCTTCCCGACTGCCATTTCCCGGCAAGGGTGAAATGCCGGGCATCTAGATGTAGACGCCCGCATTTCCCCGACGCCGGGAAACCGGCGCCCGGCATCCCGACTGTAGGCATCCCGATCGTAGGGATGCCGGGCGCCGCGAGCGGACAGCCGCGGGGGGGAGGGTTAGGTTTAGGGCTCCCGGGGGGGACTTAGGGTTAGGCACCCCCTCGGGAGGGTTAGGTTAGGGGGAGGGAGGGTTAGGGTTAGGCACCCCCGGGGGGGAATTAGGGTTAGGCACCCCCCCCCCCCCCGGGGGACTTAGGTTTAGGCAGCGGGGAAGGGGGTGGTTAGGGTTAGGCACTTGGGGGGGGAAGTTAGGGTTAGGCACCCCTAAGGAGGGTTAGGGTTAGGGGGGGGTTAGTTTAGTAAATACTTACCTATCCACGATCGGGATTTCCAGCGCTGTCGGGCTTCTTCTGCGTCGCACTCTGCTCCTGTCGGGCTGCCGCTGATGGGAATCGAACCATGCGGCCGGCTGTATTTCATACCAATTCCCCATCCCTCATACACATGTACACAGGTAATATAACCAGGATACACCATCCCTCATACACACATGTGCTCAGGTAATATAACCAGCATACATCATCCTTCATATACCCAGGTAATATAACCAGAATACACCATCCTTCATACACATGTGCTCAGGTAATATAACCAGCATACACCATCCCTTATACACATGTACACAGATAATGTAACCAGCATACACCATCCCTCATACACAGGTAATATAACCAGCATACACCATTCCTCATACACATGTGCTCAGGTATTCTAACCAGCATACATCATCCCTCATATACCCAGGTAATATAACCAGCATACACCATCCTTCATACACACGTGCTCAAGTAATATAACCAGCATGCACTATCCCTCATACACATGTGCTCAGGTAATATAACCGGCAAACACCATCCCTCATACACAGGTAATATAACCAGCATACACCATCCCTCATACACACATGCTCAGGTAATATAACCAGCATACACCATCCCTTATACACATGTACACAGGTAATCTAACCAGCATACACCATCCCTCATACACACGTGCTCAAGTAATATAACCAGCATGCACTATCCCTCATACACATGTACACAGGTAATATAATCAGCATACACCATCCCTCATACACATGTGCTCAGGTAATATAACCAGCATACACCATCCCTCATACACAGGTAATATAACCGGCATACACCATCCCTCATACACAGGTATTATAACCAGCATACACCATCCCTCATATACATGTGCTCAGGTAATGTAACCGGCATACACCATCCCTCATACACATGTGCTCAGGTAATATAACCGGCATACACCATCCCTCATACACATGTGCTCAGGTAATATAACCAGCATACACCATCCCTCATACACAGGTAATATGACCAGCATACACCATCCCTCATACACAGGTAATGTAACCAGCATACACCATCCCTCATACACATGTGCTCAGGTAATATAA
This sequence comes from Taudactylus pleione, assembly GCA_031769625.1. Lineage (NCBI taxonomy): Eukaryota > Metazoa > Chordata > Amphibia > Anura > Myobatrachidae > Taudactylus > Taudactylus pleione. The sequence goes on from JAUIMM010001294.1 coordinate 494,419, forward strand.
CCAGCATACACCATCCCTCATACACAGGTAATATAACCAGCATACACCATCCCTCATACACAGGTAATATAACCAGCATACACCATCCCTCATACACATGTGCTCAGGTAATGTAACCGGCATACACCATCCCTCATACACATGTGCTCAGGTAAGGTAACCAGCATACATCATCCCTCATACACATGTGCTCAGTTAATATAACCAGTATACACCATCCCTCATACACAGGTAATATAACCAGCATACACCATCCCTCATACACATGTGCTCAGGTAATGTAACCAGCATACACCATCCCTCATACACATGTGCTCAGGTAATATAACCAGCATACATCATCCCTCATATACCCAGGTAATATAACCAGCATACACCATCCTTCATACACATGTGCTCAGGTAATATAACCAGCATACACCATCCCTTATACACATGTACACAGGTAATGTAACCAGCATGCACCATCCCTCATACACAGGTAATATAACCGGCATACACCATCCCTCATACACATGTGCTCAGGTAATATAACCAGCATACACCATTCCTCATACACATGTGCTCAGGTAATATAACTGGCATACACCATCCCTCATACACAGGTAATATAACCAGCATACACTATCCCTCATACACAGGTAATGTAACCGGCATACACCATCCCTCATACACAGGTTAATATAACCAGCATACACCATCCCTCATATACAGGTAATATAACCAGCATACACCATCCCTCATACACATGTGCTCAGGTAATATAACCGGCATAAACCATCCCTCATACACAGGTAATATAACCAGCATACACCATCCCTCATACACAGGTAATATAACCAGCATACACCATCCCTCATACACATGTGCTCAGGTAATATAACCAGTATACACCATCCCTCATACACAGGTAATATAACCAGCATACACCATCCCTCATACACAGGTAATGTAACCAGCATACACCATTCCTCATACACATGTGCTCAGGTAATATAACCAGCATACACCATCCCTCATACACATGTGCTCAGGTAAGGTAACCAGCATACACCATCCCTCATACACAGGTAATATAACCAGCATACACCATCCCTCATACACATGTACACAGGTAATGTAACCAGCATACACCATCCCTCATACACAGGTAATATAACCAGCATACACCATCCCTCATACACATGTGCTCAGGTAATATAACCAGCATACACCATCCCTCATACACATGTACACAGGTAATATAACCAGCATACACCATCCCTCATACACAGGTAATATAACCAGCATACACCATCCCTCATACACATGTGCTCAGGTAATATAACCAGTATACACCATCCCTCATACACAGGTAATATAACCAGCATACACCATCCCTCATGCACATGTGCTCAGGTAATATAACCAGCATACACCATTCCTCATACACATGTGCTCAGGTAATATAACCAGCATACACCATCCCTCATACACATGTGCTCAGGTAAGGTAACCAGCATACACCATCCCTCATACACAGGTAATATAACCAGCATACACCATCCCTCATACACATGTACACAGGTAATGTAACCAGCATACACCATCCCTCATACACAGGTAATATAACCAGCATACACCATCCCTCATACACATGTGCTCAGGTAATGTAACCAGCATACACCATCCCTCATACACATGTGCTTAGGTAATGTAACCAGCATACACCATCCCTCATACACAGGTAATATAACCAGCATAACACCATCCCTCATACACACGTGCTCAAGTAATATAACCAGCATGCACTATCCCTCATACACATGTGCTTAGGTAATGTAACCAGCATACACCATCCCTCATACACAGGTAATGTAACCAGCATAACACCATCCCTCATACACAGGTAATGTAACCAGCATAACACCATCCCTCATACACAGGTAATGTAACCAGCATAACACCATCCCTCATACACAGGTAATATAACCGGCATACACCATCCCTCATACACAGGTAATATAACCAGCATACACCATCCCTCATACACAGGTAATATAACCAGCATACACCATCCCTCATACACATGTGCTCAGGTAATGTAACCGGCATACACCATCCCTCATACACATGTGCTCAGGTAAGGTAACCAGCATACATCATCCCTCATACACATGTGCTCAGTTAATATAACCAGTATACACCATCCCTCATACACAGGTAATATAACCAGCATACACCATCCCTCATACACATGTGCTCAGGTAATGTAACCAGCATACACCATCCCTCATACACATGTGCTCAGGTAATATAACCAGCATACATCATCCCTCATATACCCAGGTAATATAACCAGCATACACCATCCTTCATACACATGTGCTCAGGTAATATAACCAGCATACACCATCCCTTATACACATGTACACAGGTAATGTAACCAGCATGCACCATCCCTCATACACAGGTAATATAACCGGCATACACCATCCCTCATACACATGTGCTCAGGTAATATAACCAGCATACACCATTCCTCATACACATGTGCTCAGGTAATATAACTGGCATACACCATCCCTCATACACAGGTAATATAACCAGCATACACTATCCCTCATACACAGGTAATGTAACCGGCATACACCATCCCTCATACACAGGTTAATATAGCCAGCATACACCATCCCTCATGCTCAGGTAATGTAACCAGCATACACCATCCCTCATACACAGGTAATATAACCAGCATACACCATCCCTCATGCACATGTGCTCAGGTAATATAACCAGCATACACCATTCCTCATACACATGTGCTCAGGTAATATAACCAGCATACACCATCCCTCATACACATGTGCTCAGGTAAGGTAACCAGCATACACCATCCCTCATACACAGGTAATATAACCAGCATACACCATCCCTCATACACATGTACACAGGTAATGTAACCAGCATACACCATCCCTCATACACAGGTAATGTAACCAGCATACACCATCCCTCATACACATGTACACAGTTAATATAACCAGCATACACCATCCCTCATACACAGGTAATATAACCAGCATACACCATCCCTCATACACATGTGCTCAGGTAATGTAACCAGCATACACCATCCCTCATATACCCAGGTAATATAACCAGCATACACCATCCTTCATACACATGTGCTCAGGTAATATAACCAGCATACACCATCCCTTAAACACATGTACACAGGTAATGTAACCAGTATACACCATCCCTCATACACAGGTAATATAACCGGCATACACCATCGCTCATACACATGTGCTCAGGTAATATAACCAGCATACACCATCCCTCATATACAGGTAATATAACCAGCATACACCATCCCTCATACACATGTGCTCAGGTAATATAACCGGCATAAACCATCCCTCATACACAGGTAATATAACCAGCATACACCATCCCTCATACACAGGTAATATAACCAGCATACACCATCCCTCATACACATGTGCTCAGGTAATATAACCAGTATACACCATCCCTCATACACAGGTAATATAACCAGCATACACCATCCCTCATACACACATGCTCAGGTAATATAACCAGCATACATCATCCCTCATACACATGTGCTCAGGTAATATAACCAGCATACACCATCCCTCATACACATGTGCTCAGGTAATATAACCGGCATACACCATCCCTCATACACAGTTAATGTAACCAGCATACACCATCCCTCATACACATGTGCTCAGGTAATATAACCGGCATACACCATCCCTCATACACAGGTAATATAACCAGCATACATTATCCCTCATACACAGGTAATATAACCAGCATACACTATCCCTCATACACATGTACACAGGTAATATAACCAGCATACACCATCCCTCATACACATGTACACAGGTAATATAACCAGCATACACCATCCCTCATACACAGGTAATATAACCAGCATACACCATCCCTCATACACATGTGCTCAGGTAATATAACCAGTATACACCATCCCTCATACACAGGTAATATAACCAGCATACACCATCCCTCATACACATGTGCTCAGGTAATGTAACCAGCATACACCATCCCTCATACACATGTGCTCAGGTAATATAACCAGCATACATCATCCCTCATATACCCAGGTAATATAACCAGCATACACCATCCTTCATACACATGTGCTCAGGTAATATAACCAGCATACACCATCCCTTATACACATGTACACAGGTAATGTAACCAGTATACACCATCCCTCATACACAGGTAATATAACCGGCATACACCATCGCTCATACACATGTGCTCAGGTAATATAACCAGCATACACCATCCCTCATATACAGGTAATATAACCAGCATACACCATCCCTCATACACATGTGCTCAGGTAATATAACCAGCATACACCATCCCTCATACACACATGCTCAGGTAATATAACCAGCATACATCATCCCTCATACACATGTGCTCAGGTAATATAACCAGTATACACCATCCCTCATACACAGGTAATATAACCAGCATACACCATCCCTCATACACAGGTGCTCAGGTAATATAACCGGCATAAACCATCCCTCATACACAGGTAATATAACCAGTATACACCATCCCTCATACACAGGTAATATAACCAGCATACATCATCCCTCATACACATGTGCTCAGGTAATATAACCAGCATACACCATCCCTCATACACAGGTGCTCAGGTAATATAACCGGCATACACCATCCCTCATACACAGTTAATGTAACCAGCATACACCATCCCTCATACACAGGTAATATAACCGGCATACACCATCCCTCATACACAGGTAATATAACCAGCATACATTATCCCTCATACACAGGTAATATAACCAGCATACACTATCCCTCATACACATGTACACAGGTAATATAACCAGCATACACCATCCCTCATACACATGTACACAGGTAATATAACCAGCATACACCATCCCTCATACACAGGTAATATAACCAGCATACACCATCCCTCATACACATGTGCTCAGGTAATATAACCAGTATACACCATCCCTCATACACAGGTAATATAACCAGCATACACCATCCCTCATACACATGTGCTCAGGTAATGTAACCAGCATACACCATCCCTCATACACATGTGCTCAGGTAATATAACCAGCATACATCATCCCTCATATACCCAGGTAATATAACCAGCATACACCATCCTTCATACACATGTGCTCAGGTAATATAACCAGCATACACCATCCCTTATACACATGTACACAGGTAATGTAACCAGTATACACCATCCCTCATACACAGGTAATATAACCGGCATACACCATCGCTCATACACATGTGCTCAGGTAATATAACCAGCATACACCATCCCTCATATACAGGTAATATAACCAGCATACACCATCCCTCATACACATGTGCTCAGGTAATATAACCAGCATACACCATCCCTCATACACACATGCTCAGGTAATATAACCAGCATACATCATCCCTCATACACATGTGCTCAGGTAATATAACCAGTATACACCATCCCTCATACACAGGTAATATAACCAGCATACACCATCCCTCATACACAGGTGCTCAGGTAATATAACCGGCATAAACCATCCCTCATACACAGGTAATATAACCAGTATACACCATCCCTCATACACAGGTAATATAACCAGCATACATCATCCCTCATACACATGTGCTCAGGTAATATAACCAGCATACACCATCCCTCATACACAGGTGCTCAGGTAATATAACCGGCATACACCATCCCTCATACACAGGTAATATAACCGGCATACACCATCCCTCATACACAGGTAATATAACCAGCATGCACCATCCCTCATACACATGTGCTCAGGTAATATAACCAGCATACACCATCCCTCATACACACATGCTCAGGTAATATAACCAGCATACATCATCCCTCATACACATGTGCTCAGGTAATATAACCAGCATACACCATCCCTCATACACACATGCTCAGGTAATATAACCAGCATACATCATCCCTCATACACATGTGCTCAGGTAATATAACCAGTATACACCATCCCTCATACACAGGTAATATAACCAGCATACACCATCCCTCATACACAGGTGCTCAGGTAATATAACCAGCATACACCATCCCTCATACACAGGTGCTCAGGTAATATAACCGGCATACACCATCCCTCATACACAGTTAATGTAACCAGCATACACCATCCCTCATACACAGGTAATATAACCGGCATACACCATCCCTCATACACAGGTAATATAACCAGCATGCACCATCCCTCATACACATGTGCTCAGGTAATATAACCAGCATACACCATCCCTCATACACACATGCTCAGGTAATATAACCAGCATACATCATCCCTCATACACATGTGCTCAGGTAATATAACCAGTATACACCATCCCTCATACACAGGTAATATAACCAGCATACACCGTCCCTCATACACAGGTAATGTAACCAGCATAACACCATCCCTCATGCACACCTGCTCAAGTAATATAACCAGCATGCACTATCCCTCATACACATGTGCTTAGGTAATGTAACCAGCATACACAATCCCTCATACACAGGTAATATAACCAGCATACACCATCCCTCATACACAGGTAATGTAACCAGCATACACCATCCCTCATACACATGTGCTCAGGTAATATAACCAGCTTACACCATCCCTCATATACAGGTAATATAACCAGCATACACCATCCCTCATGCACATGTGCTCAGGTAATGTAACCGGCATACACCTTCCCTCATACACATGTGCTCAGGTAAGGTAACCAGCATACATCATCCCTCATACACATGTGCTCAGGTAATATAACCAGTTTACACCATCCCTCATACACAGGTAATATAACCAGCATACACCATCCCTCATACACATGTGCTCAGGTAATGTAACCAGCATACACCATCCCTCATACACATGTGCTCAGGTAATATAACCAGCATACATCATCCCTCATATACCCAGGTAATATAACCAGCATACACCATCCTCCATACACATGTGCTCAGGTAATATAACCAGCATACACCATCCCTTATACACATGTACACAGGTAATATAACCAGCATACACCATCCCTCATACACAGGTAATATAACCAGCATACACCATCCCTCATACACATGTACACAGGTAATGTAACCAGCATACACCATCCCTCATACACAGGTAATATAACCGGCATACACCATCCGTCATACACATGTGCTCAGGTAATATAACCAGCATACACCATCCCTCATACACATGTGCTCAGGTAATGTAACCGGCATACACCTTCCCTCATACACATGTGCTCAGGTAAGGTAACCAGCATACATCATCCCTCATACACATGTGCTCATGTAATATAACCAGTTTACACCATCCCTCATACACAGGTAATATAACCGGCATACACCATCCCTCATACACAGGTAATATAACCGGCATACACCATCCCTCATACACAGGTAATATAACCGGCATACACCATCGCTCATACACATGTGCTCAGGTAATATAACCAGCATACACCATCCTTCATACACATGTGCTCAGGTAATATAACCAGCATACACCATCCCTTATACACATGTACACAGGTAATGTAACCAGTATACACCATCCCTCATACACAGGTAATATAACCGGCATACACCATCGCTCATACACATGTGCTCAGGTAATATAACCAGCATACACCATCCCTCATATACAGGTAATATAACCAGCATACACCATCCCTCATACACATGTGCTCAGGTAATATAACCAGCATACACCATCCCTCATACACACATGCTCAGGTAATATAACCAGCATACATCATCCCTCATACACATGTGCTCAGGTAATATAACCAGTATACACCATCCCTCATACACAGGTAATATAACCAGCATACACCATCCCTCATACACAGGTGCTCAGGTAATATAACCGGCATAAACCATCCCTCATACACAGGTAATATAACCAGTATACACCATCCCTCATACACAGGTAATATAACCAGCATACATCATCCCTCATACACATGTGCTCAGGTAATATAACCAGCATACACCATCCCTCATACACAGGTGCTCAGGTAATATAACCGGCATACACCATCCCTCATACACAGTTAATGTAACCAGCATACACCATCCCTCATACACAGGTAATATAACCGGCATACACCATCCCTCATACACAGGTAATATAACCAGCATGCACCATCCCTCATACACATGTGCTCAGGTAATATAACCAGCATACACCATCCCTCATACACACATGCTCAGGTAATATAACCAGCATACATCATCCCTCATACACATGTGCTCAGGTAATATAACCAGTATACACCATCCCTCATACACAGGTAATATAACCAGCATACACCATCCCTCATACACAGGTGCTCAGGTAATATAACCAGCATACACCATCCCTCATACACAGGTGCTCAGGTAATATAACCGGCATACACCATCCCTCATACACAGTTAATGTAACCAGCATACACCATCCCTCATACACAGGTAATATAACCGGCATACACCATCCCTCATACACAGGTAATATAACCAGCATGCACCATCCCTCATACACATGTGCTCAGGTAATATAACCAGCATACACCATCCCTCATACACACATGCTCAGGTAATATAACCAGCATACATCATCCCTCATACACATGTGCTCAGGTAATATAACCAGTATACACCATCCCTCATACACAGGTAATATAACCAGCATACACCGTCCCTCATACACAGGTAATGTAACCAGCATAACACCATCCCTCATGCACACCTGCTCAAGTAATATAACCAGCATGCACTATCCCTCATACACATGTGCTTAGGTAATGTAACCAGCATACACAATCCCTCATACACAGGTAATATAACCAGCATACACCATCCCTCATACACAGGTAATGTAACCAGCATACACCATCCCTCATACACATGTGCTCAGGTAATATAACCAGCTTACACCATCCCTCATATACAGGTAATATAACCAGCATACACCATCCCTCATGCACATGTGCTCAGGTAATGTAACCGGCATACACCTTCCCTCATACACATGTGCTCAGGTAAGGTAACCAGCATACATCATCCCTCATACACATGTGCTCAGGTAATATAACCAGTTTACACCATCCCTCATACACAGGTAATATAACCAGCATACACCATCCCTCATACACATGTGCTCAGGTAATGTAACCAGCATACACCATCCCTCATACACATGTGCTCAGGTAATATAACCAGCATACATCATCCCTCATATACCCAGGTAATATAACCAGCATACACCATCCTCCATACACATGTGCTCAGGTAATATAACCAGCATACACCATCCCTTATACACAGGTAATATAACCAGCATACACCATCCCTCATACACATGTACACAGGTAATGTAACCAGCATACACCATCCCTCATACACAGGTAATATAACCGGCATACACCATCCGTCATACACATGTGCTCAGGTAATATAACCAGCATACACCATCCCTCATACACATGTGCTCAGGTAATGTAACCAGCATACACCATCCCTCATACACATGTGCTCAGGTAATATAACCAGCATACATCATCCCTCATATACCCAGGTAATATAACCAGCATACACCATCCTCCATACACATGTGCTCAGGTAATATAACCAGCATACACCATCCCTCATACACAGGTAATATAACCAGCATACACCATCCCTCATACACATGTACACAGGTAATGTAACCAGCATACACCATCCCTCATACACAGGTAATATAACCGGCATACACCATCCGTCATACACATGTGCTCAGGTAATATAACCAGCATACACCATCCCTCATACACATGTGCTCAGGTAATGTAACCGGCATACACCTTCCCTCATACACATGTGCTCAGGTAAGGTAACCAGCATACATCATCCCTCATACACATGTGCTCAGGTAATATAACCAGTTTACACCATCCCTCATACACAGGTAATATAACCGGCATACACCATCCCTCATACACAGGTAATATAACCGGCATACACCATCCCTCATACACAGGTAATATAACCGGCATACACCATCGCTCATACACATGTGCTCAGGTAATATAACCAGCATACACCATCCCTCATATACAGGTAATATAACCAGCATACACCATCCCTCATACACATGTGCTCAGGTAATATAACCAGCATACACACATGCTCAGGTAATATAACCAGCATACACCATCCCTTATACACATGTACACAGGTAATGTAACCAGCATACACCATCCCTCATACACAGGTAATGTAACCAGCATGCACCATCCCTCATACACATGTGCTTAGGTAATGTAACCAGCATACACCATCCCTCATACACAGGTAAAATAACCAGCATACACCATCCCTCATATACAGGTAATATAACCAGCATACACCATCCCTCATACACATGTGCTCAGGTAATGTAACCAGCATACACCATCCCTCATACACATGTGCTCAGGTAATATAACCAGCATACATCATCCCTCATATACCCAGGTAATATAACCAGCATACACCTTCCTTCATACACATGTGCTCAGGTAATATAACCAGCATACACCATCCCTTATACACATGTACACAGGTAATATAACCAGCATACACCATCCCTCATACACAGGTAATATAACCGGCATACACCATCCCTCATACACAGGTAATATAACCGGCATACACCATCGCTCATACACATGTGCTCAGGTAATATAACCAGCATACACCATCCCTCATATACAGGTAATATAACCAGCATACACCATCCCTCATACACATGTGCTCAGGTAATGTAACCGGCATACACCATCCCTCATACACATGTGCTCAGGTAATATAACCAGTATACACCATCCCTCATACACAGGTAATATAACCAGCATACACCATCCCTCATACACATGTGCTCAGGTAATGTAACCAGCATACACCATCCCTCATACACATGTGCTCAGGTAATATAACCAGCATACATCATCCCTCATATACCCAGGTAATATAACCAGCATACACCTTCCTTCATACACATGTGCTCAGGTAATATAACCAGCATACACCATCCCTTATACACATGTGCTCAGGTAATATAACCAGCATACACCATTCCTCATACACATGTGCTCAGGTAATATAACCGGCATACACCATCCCTCATACACAGGTAATATAACCAGCATACACCATCCCTCATACACATGTGCTCAGGTAATATAACCAGCATACACCATCCCTCATACACATGTGCTCAGGTAATGTAACCAGCATACACCATCCCTTATACACATGTACACAGATAATATAATCGGCATACACCATCCCTCATACACATGTGCTCAGGTAATATAACCGGCATACACCATCCCTCATACACAGGTAAAATAACCAGCATACACCATCCCTCATACACAGGTAATATAACCGGCATACACCATCCCTCATACACAGGTAATATAACCGGCATACACCATCCCTCATACACATGTGCTCAGGTAATATAACCAGCACACACCATCCCTCATACACAGGTAATATAACCAGCATGCACCATCCCTCATACACATGTGCTCAGGTAATATAACCAGTATACACCATCCCTCATACACATGTGCTCAGGTAATATAACCAGTATACACCATCCCTCATACACATGTGCTCAGGTAATATAACCGGCATACACCATCCCTCATACACATGTGCTCAGGTAATATAACCGGCATACACCATCCCTCATACACAGGTAATATAACCGGCATACACCATCCCTCATACACATGTGCTCAGGTAATGTAACCAGCATACACCATCCCTCATACACATGTGCTCAGGTAATATAACCAGCATACATCATCCCTCATATACCCAGGTAATATAACCAGCATACACCTTCCTTCATACACATGTGCTCAGGTAATATAACCAGCACACACCATCCCTCATTCTCAGGTAATATAACCAGCACACACCATCCCTCATACACAGGTAATATAACCGACATACACCATCCCTCATACACAGGTAATATAACCGGCATACACCATCCCTCATACACAGGTAATATAACCGGCATACACCATCCCTCATACACAGGTAATATAACCGGCATACACCATCCCTCATACACAGGTAATATAACCAGCATACACCATCCCTCATACACATGTGCTCAGGTAATATAACCAGCATACACCATCCCTCATACACATGTGCTCAGGTAATATAACCGGCATACACCATCCCTCATACACAGTTAATGTAACCAGCATACACCATCCCTCATACACATGTGCTCAGGTAATATAACCAGTATACACCATCCCTCATACACATGTGCTCAGGTAATATAACCAGTATACACCATCCCTCATATACAGGTAATGTAACCAGCATACACCATCCCTCATACACATGTGCTCAGGTAATATAACCAGTATACACCATCCCTCATACACAGGTAATATAACCAGCATACACCATCCCTCATACACATGTGCTCAGGTAATATAACCGGCATACACCATCCCTCATACACATGTAATATAACCAGCATACACCATCCCTCATATACATGTGCTCAGGTAATGTAACCGGCATACACCATCCCTCATACATATGTGCTCAGGTAATGTAACCAGCATACACCATCCCTCATACACATGTGCTCAGGTAATGTAACCAGCATACATCATCCCTCATACACAGGTAATATAACCAGCATACACCATCCCTCATACACAGGTAATATAACCGGCATACACCATCCCTCATACACAGGTAATATAACCGGCATACACCATCCCTCATACACAGGTAATATAACCAGCATACACCATCCCTCATACACATGTGCTCAGGTAATATAACCAGCATACACCATCCCTCATACACATGTGCTCAGGTAATATAACCGGCATACACCATCCCTCATACACAGTTAATGTAACCAGCATACACCATCCCTCATACACATGTGCTCAGGTAATATAAGCAGTATACACCATCCCTCATACACATGTGCTCAGGTAATATAACCAGTATACACCATCCCTCATACACAGGTAATGTAACCAGCATACACCATCCCTCATACACATGTGCTCAGGTAATATAACCGGCATACACCATCCCTCATACACAGGTAATATAACCAGCATACATTATCCCTCATACACAGGTAATATAACCTTCATACACCATCCCTCATACACATGTACACAGGTAATATAACCAGCATACACCATCCCTCATACACATGTGCTCAGGTAATATAACCGGCATACACCATCCCTCATACACACATGTGCTCAGGTAATATAACCAGCATACATCATCCCTCATATACCCAGGTAATATAACCAGAATACACCATCCCTTATACACATGTACACAGGTAATGTAACCAGCATACACCATCCCTCATACACAGGTATTATAACCAGCATACACCATTCCTCATACACATGTGCTCAGGTATAATAACCAGCATACATCATCCCTCATACACATATACCCAGGTAATATAACCAGCATACACCATCCCTTATACACATGTACACAGGTAATGTAACCAGCATACACCATCCCTCATACACACGTGCTCAAGTAATATAACCAGCATGCACTATCCCTCATACACATGGACACAGGTAATATAACCGGCATACACCATCCCTCATACACATGTGCTCAGGTAATATAACCGGCAAACACCATCCCTCATACACAGGTAATATAACCGGCATACACCATCCCTCATACACAGGTAATATAACCAGCATACACCATCCCTCATACACATGTGCTCAGGTAATGTAACCAGCATACACCATCCCTCATACACACGTAAACAGGTAATATAACCGGCATACACCATCCCTCATACACATGTGCTCAGGTAATATAATCAGCATACACCATCCCTCATACACATGTGCTCAGGTAATTTAACCGGCATACACCATCCCTCATACACATGTGCTCAGGTAATATAAACAGCATACACCATCCCTTATACACATGTACACAGGTAATGTAACCAGCATACACCATCCCTCATACACATGTGCTCAGGTAATATAACCAGCATACACCATCTCTCATACACATGTGCTCAGGTAATATAACCGGCATACACCATTCCTCATACACATGTGCTCAGGTAATATAACCAGCATACACCATCCCTTAAACACATGTACACAGGTAATGTAATCAGCATACACCATCCCTCATACACAGGTAATATAACCGGCATACACCATCCCTCATACACAGGTATTATAACCAGCATACACCATCCCTCATACACATGTGCTCAGGTAATGTAACCAGCATACACCATCCCTCATACACATGTGCTCAGGTAATGTAACCGGCATACACCTTCCCTCATACACATGTGCTCAGGTAAGGTAACCAGCATACATCATCCCTCATACACATGTGCTCAGGTAATATAACCAGTTTACACCATCCCTCATACACAGGTAATATAACCAGCATACACCATCCCTCATACACATGTGCTCAGGTAATGTAACCAGCATACACCATCCCTCATACACATGTGCTCAGGTAATATAACCAGCATACATCATCGCTCATATACCCAGGTAATATAACCAGCATACACCATCCTCCATACACATGTGCTCAGGTAATATAACCAGCATACACCATCCCTTATACACATGTACACAGGTAATGTAACCAGTATACACCATCCCTCATACACAGGTAATATAACCGGCATACACCATCGCTCATACACATGTGCTCAGGTAATATAACCAGCATACACCATCCCTCATATACAGGTAATATAACCAGCATACACCATCCCTCATACACATGTGCTCAGGTAATATAACCAGCATACACACATGCTCAGGTAATATAACCAGCATACACCATCCCTTATACACATGTACACAGGTAATGTAACCAGCATACACCATCCCTCATACACAGGTAATGTAACCAGCATGCACCATCTCTCATACACATGTGCTTAGGTAATGTAACCAGCATACACCATCCCTTATACACATGTACACAGGTAATATAACCAGCATACACCATCCCTCATACACATGTGCTCAGGTAATGTAACCAGCATACACCATCCCTTATACACATGTACACAGGTAATATAATCGGCATAAACCATCCCTCATACACAGGTAATATAACCAGCATAACACCATCCCTCATACACAGGTAATATAACCGGCATACACCATCCCTCATACACATGTGCTCAGGTAATATAACCAGTATACACCATCCCTCATACACAGGTAATATAACCAGCATACACCATCCCTCATACACAGGTAATGTAACCAGCATAACACCATCCCTCATACACACGTGCTCAAGTAATATAACCAGCATGCACTATACCTCATACACATGTGCTTAGGTAATGTAACCAGCATACACCATCCCTCATACACAGGTAATGTAACCAGCATAACACCATCCCTCATACACAGGTAATATAACCGGCATACACCATCCCTCATACACAGGTAATATAACCAGCTTACACCATCCCTCATATACAGGTAATATAACCAGCATACACCATCCCTCATACACATGTGCTCAGGTAATGTAACCGGCATACACCATCCCTCATACACATGTGCTCAGGTAATATAACCAGTATACACCATCCCTTATACACATGTACACAGGTAATGTAACCAGCATACACCATCCCTCATACACATGTGCTCAGGTAATGTAACCAGCATACACCATCCCTCATACACATGTGCTCAGGTAATATAACCAGCATACATCATCCCTCATATACCCAGGTAATATAACCAGCATACACCTTCCTTCATACACATGTGCTCAGGTAATATAACCAGCATACACCATCCCTTATACACATGTACACAGGTAATGTAACCAGCATACACCATCCCTCATACACAGGTAATATAACCGGCATACACCATCCCTCATACACATGTGCTCAGGTAATAGAACCAGCATACACCATTCCTCATACACATGTGCTCAGGTAATATAACCGGCATACACCATCCCTCATACACAGGTAATATAACCAGCATACACCATCCCTCATACACATGTGCTCAGGTAATATAACCAGCATACACCATCCCTCATACACATGTGCTCAGGTAATGTAACCAGCATACACCATCCCTTATACACATGTACACAGGTAATATAATCGGCATACACCATCCCTCATACACATGTGCTCAGGTAATATAACCGGCATACACCATCCCTCATACACAGGTAAAATAACCAGCATACACCATCCCTCATACACAGGTAATATAACCGGCATACACCATCCCTCATACACAGATAATATAACCGGCATACACCATCCCTCATACACATGTGCTCAGGTAATATAACCAGCACACACCATCCCTCATACACAGGTAATATAACCAGCATGCACCATCCCTCATACACATGTGCATAGGTAATATAACCAGTATACACCATCCCTCATACACATGTGCTCAGGTAATATAACCAGTATACACCATCCCTCATACACATGTGCTCAGGTAATATAACCAGTATACACCATCCCTCATACACATGTGCTCAGGTAATATAACCGGCATACACCATCCCTCATACACATGTGCTCAGGTAATATAACCGGCATACACCATCCCTCATACACAGGTAATATAACCGGCATACACCATCCCTCATACACAGGTAATATAACCGGCATACACCATCCCTCATACACATGTGCTCAGGTAATATAACCAGCACACACCATCCCTCATACTCAGGTAATATAACCAGCACACACCATCCCTCATACACAGGTAATATAACCGACATACACCATCCCTCATACACAGGTAATATAACCGGCATACACCATCCCTCATACACAGGTAATATAACCGGCATACACCATCCCTCATACACAGGTAATATAACCAGCATACACCATCCCTCATACACATGTGCTCAGGTAATATAACCAGCATACACCATCCCTCATACACATGTGCTCAGGTAATATAACCGGCATACACCATCCCTCATACACAGTTAATGTAACCAGCATACACCATCCCTCATACACATGTGCTCAGGTAATATAACCAGTATACACCATCCCTCATACACGGGTAATATAACCAGCATACACCATCCCTCATACACATGTGCTCAGGTAATATAACCAGCATACACCATTCCTCATACACATGTGCTCAGGTAATATAACCGGCATACACCATCCCTCATACACAGGTAATATAACCAGCATACACCATCCCTCATACACATGTGCTCAGGTAATATAACCAGCATACACCATTCCTCATACACATGTGCTCAGGTAATATAACCGGCATACACCATTCCTCATACACATGTGCTCAGATAATATAACCGGCATAAACCATCCCTCATACACAGGTAATGTAACCGGCATACACCATCCCTCATACACAGGTAATATAACCAGCATGCACCATCCCTCATACACATTTGCTCAGGTAATGTAACCAGCATACACCATCCCTCATACACAGGTAATATAACCAGCATACACCATCCCTCATACACAGGTAATGTAACCAGCATACACCATCCCTCATACACATGTACACAGGTAATGTAACCAGCATACACCATCCCTCATACACAGGTAATATAACCGGCATACACCATCCGTCATACACATGTGCTCAGGTAATATAACCAGCATACACCATTCCTCATACACATGTGCTCAGGTAATATAACCAGCATACACCATCCCTCATACACAGGTAATATAACCAGCATACACCATCCCTCATACACATGTGCATAGGTAATATAACCAGTATACACCATCCCTCATACACATGTGCTCAGGTAATATAACCGGCATACACCATCCCTCATACACATGTAATATAACCAGCATACACTATCCCTCATACACAGGTAATATAACCGGCATACACCATCCCTCATACACATGTGCGCAGGTAATATAACCAGCATACACCATTCCTCATACACATGTGCTCAGGTAATATAACCGGCATACACCATCCCTCATACACAGGTAATATAACCAGCATACACCATCCCTCATACACATGTGCTCAAGTAATATAACCGGCATACACCATCCCTCATACACATGTGCTCAGGTAATATATCCAGCATACACCATTCCTCATACACATGTGCTCAGATAATATAACCGGCATAAACCATCCCTCATACACAGGTAATATAACCAGCATACACCATCCCTCATACACAGGTAATGTAACCAGCATACACCATCCCTCATACACATGTGCTCAGGTAAGGTAACCAGCATACATCATCCCTCATACACATGTGCTCAGGTAATATAACCAGTATACACCATCCCTCATACACAGGTAATATAACCAGCATACACCATCCCTCATACACAGGTAATATAACCGGCATACACCATCCCTCATACACATGTGCTCAGGTAATATAACCAGCATACACCATTCCTCATACACATGTGCTCAGGTAATATAACCAGCATACACCATCCCTCATACACAGGTAATATAACCAGCATACACCATCCCTCATACACATGTGCATAGGTAATATAACCAGTATACACCATCCCTCATACACATGTGCTCAGGTAATATAACCGGCATACACCATCCCTCATACACATGTGCTCAGGTAATATAACCGGCATACACCATCCCTCATACACAGGTAATATAACCGGCATACACCATCCCTCATACACAGGTAATATAACCGACATACACCATCCCTCATACACAGGTAATATAACCGGCATACACCATCCCTCATACACAGGTAATATAACCGGCATACACCATCCCTCATACACAGGTAATATAACCAGCATACACCATCCCTCATACACATGTGCTCAGGTAATTTAACCAGCATACACCATTCCTCATACACATGTGCTCAGGTAATATAACCGGCATACACCATCCCTCATACACAGTTAATGTAACCAGCATACACCATCCCTCATACACATGTGCTCAGGTAATATAACCAGTATACACCATCCCTCATACACATGTGCTCAGGTAATATAACCAGTATACACCATCCCTCATACACAGGTAATATAACCAGCATACACCATCCCTCATACACATGTGCTCAGGTAATATAACCAGCATACACCATCCCTCATACACATGTGCTCAGGTAATATAACCGGCATACACCATCCCTCATACACAGGTAATATAACCAGCATACACCATCCCTCATACACATGTGCTCAGGTAATATAACCAGCATACACCATTCCTCATACACATGTGCTCAGGTAATATAACCGGCATACACCATCCCTCATACACATGTGCTCAGGTAATATATCCAGCATACACCATTCCTCATACACATGTGCTCAGATAATATAACCGGCATAAACCATCCCTCATACACAGGTAATGTAACCGGCATACACCATCCCTCATACACAGGTAATATAACCAGCATGCACCATCCCTCATACACATTTGCTCAGGTAATGTAACCAGCATACACCATCCCTCATACACAGGTAATATAACCAGCATACACCATCCCTCATACACAGGTAATATAACCAGCATACACCATCCCTCATACACATGTACACAGGTAATGTAACCAGCATACACCATCCCTCATACACAGGTAATATAACCGGCATACACCATCCGTCATACACATGTGCTCAGGTAATATAACCAGCATACACCATTCCTCATACACATGTGCTCAGGTAATATAACCGGCATACACCATCCCTCATACACATGTAATATAACCAGCATACACTATCCCTCATACACAGGTAATATAACCGGCATACACCATCCCTCATACACATGTGCTCAGGTAATATAACCAGCATACACCATTCCTCATACACATGTGCTCAGGTAATATAACCAGCATACACCATCCCTCATACACATGTGCTCAGGTAATATAACCGGCATACACCATCCCTCATACACAGGTAATATAACCGGCATACACCATCCCTCATACACAGGTAATATAACCGGCATACACCATCCCTCATATACAGGTAATATATCCAGCATACACCATTCCTCATACACATGTGCTCAGATAATATAACCGGCATAAACCATCCCTCATACACAGGTAATATAACCAGCATACACCATCCCTCATACACAGGTAATGTAACCAGCATACACCATCCCTCATACACATGTGCTCAGGTAATATAACCAGTATACACCATCCCTCATACACAGGTAATGTAACCAGCATACATCATCCCTCATACACATGTGCTCAGGTAATATAACCAGTATACACCATCCCTCATACACAGGTAATATAACCAGCATACACCATCCCTCATACACATGTGCTCAGGTAATGTAACCAGCATACACCATCCCTCATACACATGTGCTCAGGTAATATAACCAGCATACATCATCCCTCATACACAGGTAATATAACCAGCATAACACCATCCCTCATACACAGGTAATATAACCGGCATACACCATCCCTCATACACATGTGCTCAGGTAATATAACCAGTATACACCATCCCTCATACACAGGTAATATAACCAGCATACACCATCCCTCATACACATGTGCTCAGGTAATGTAACCAGCATACACCATCCCTCATACACATGTGCTCAGGTAATATAACCAGCATACATCATCCCTCATACACAGGTAATATAACCGGCATACACCATCCCTCATACACAGGTAATATAACCGGCATACACCATCCCTCATATACAGGTAATATATCCAGCATACACCATTCCTCATACACATGTGCTCAGGTAATATAACCGGCATACACCATCCCTCATACACAGGTAATATAACCAGCATGCACCATCCCTCATACACATGTGCTCAGGTAATATAACCAGTATACACCATCCCTCATACACAGGTAATATAACCAGCATACACCATCCCTCATACACATGTGCATAGGTAATATAACCAGTATACACCATCCCTCATACACATGTGCTCAGGTAATATAACCGGCATACACCATCCCTCATACACATGTGCTCAGGTAATATAACCGGCATACACCATCCCTCATACACAGGTAATATAACCGGCATACACCATCCCTCATACACAGGTAATATAACCGGCATACACCATCCCTCATATACAGGTAATATATCCAGCATACACCATTCCTCATACACATGTGCTCAGATAATATAACCGGCATAAACCATCCCTCATACACAGGTAATATAACCAGCATACACCATCCCTCATACACATGTGCTCAGGTAATGTAACCAGCATACACCATCCCTCATACACATGTGCTCAGGTAATATAACCAGCATACACCATTCCTCATACACATGTGCTCAGGTAATATAACCGGCATACACCATCCCTCATACACAGGTAATATAACCAGCATACACCATCCCTCATACACATGTGCTCAGGTAATATAACCAGCATACACCATCCCTCATACACATGTGCTCAGGTAATGTAACCAGCATACACCATCCCTTATACACATGTACACAGGTAATATAATCGGCATACACCATCCCTCATACACATGTGCTCAGGTAATATAACCAGCATACATCATCCCTCATACACAGGTAATATAACCGGCATACACCATCCCTCATACACAGGTAATATAACCGGCATACACCATCCCTCATATACAGGTAATATATCCAGCATACACCATTCCTCATACACATGTGCTCAGGTAATATAACCGGCATACACCATCCCTCATACACAGGTAATATAACCAGCATGCACCATCCCTCATACACATGTGCTCAGGTAATATAACCAGCATACACCATCCCTCATACACATGTGCTCAGGTAATGTAACCAGCATACACCATCCCTTATACACATGTACACAGGTAATATAATCGGCATACACCATCCCTCATACACATGTGCTCAGGTAATATAACCGGCATACACCATCCCTCATACACAGGTAAAATAACCAGCATACACCATCCCTCATACACAGGTAATATAACCGGCATACACCATCCCTCATACACAGGTAATATAACCGGCATACACCATCCCTCATACACATGTGCTCAGGTAATATAACCAGCACACACCATCCCTCATACACAGGTAATATAACCAGCATACACCATCCCTCATACACACATGCTCAGGTAATATAACCAGCATACATCATCCCTCATACACATGTGCTCAGGTAATATAACCAGCATACACCATCCCTCATACACATGTGCTCAGGTAATATAACCGGCATACACCATCCCTCATACACAGTTAATGTAACCAGCATACACCATCCCTCATACACATGTGCTCAGGTAATATAACCAGTATACACCATCCCTCATACACAGGTAATGTAACCAGCATACACCATCCCTCATACACATGTGCTCAGGTAATATAACCGGCATACACCATCCCTCATACACAGGTAATATAACCAGCATACATTATCCCTCATACACAGGTAATATAACCAGCATACACCATCCCTATTACACATGTACACAGGTAATATAACCAGCATACACCATCCCTCATACACATGTGCTCAGGTAATATAACCGGCATACACCATCCCTCATACACATGTACACAGGTAATATAACCAGCATACACCATCCCTCATACACAGGTAATATAACCAGCATACACCATCCCTCATACACATGTGCTCAGGTAATGTAACCAGTATACATCATCCCTCATACACAGGTAATATAACCAGCATAACACCATCCCTCATACACAGGTAATATAACCGGCATACACCATCCCTCATACACATGTACACAGGTAATGTAACCAGCATACACCATCCCTCATACACACATGCTCAGGTAATATAACCAGCATACATCATCCCTCATACACATGTGCTCAGGTAATATAACCAGCATACACCATCCCTCATACACAGGTAATATAACCAGCATACACCATCCCTCATACACAGGTAATATAACCAGCATACACCATCCCTCATACACATGTACACAGGTAATATAACCAGCATACACCATCCCTCATACACAGGTAATATAACCAGCATACACCATCCCTGGGAGGCAATCGGGAATCCGACTGCCTAAATACCGGCAGCCGGCTTCCCGACTGCCATTTCCCGGCAAGGGTGAAATGCCGGGCATCTAGATGTAGACGCCCGCATTTCCCCGACGCCGGGAAACCGGCGCCCGGCATCCCGACTGTAGGCATCCCGATCGTAGGGATGCCGGGCGCCGCGAGCGGACAGCCGCGGGGGGGAGGGTTAGGTTTAGGGCTCCCGGGGGGGACTTAGGGTTAGGCACCCCCTCGGGAGGGTTAGGTTAGGGGGAGGGAGGGTTAGGGTTAGGCACCCCCGGGGGGGAATTAGGGTTAGGCACCCCCCCCCCCCCCCCGGGGGACTTAGGTTTAGGCAGCGGGGAAGGGGGTGGTTAGGGTTAGGCACTTGGGGGGGGAAGTTAGGGTTAGGCACCCCTAAGGAGGGTTAGGGTTAGGGGGGGGTTAGTTTAGTAAATACTTACCTATCCACGATCGGGATTTCCAGCGCTGTCGGGCTTCTTCTGCGTCGCACTCTGCTCCTGTCGGGCTGCCGCTGATGGGAATCGAACCATGCGGCCGGCTGTATTTCATACCAATTCCCCATCCCTCATACACATGTACACAGGTAATATAACCAGGATACACCATCCCTCATACACACATGTGCTCAGGTAATATAACCAGCATACATCATCCCTCATATACCCAGGTAATATAACCAGAATACACCATCCTTCATACACATGTGCTCAGGTAATATAACCAGCATACACCATCCCTTATACACATGTACACAGATAATGTAACCAGCATACACCATCCCTCATACACAGGTAATATAACCAGCATACACCATTCCTCATACACATGTGCTCAGGTATTCTAACCAGCATACATCATCCCTCATATACCCAGGTAATATAACCAGCATACACCATCCCTCATACACAGGTAATATAACCAGCATAACACCATCCCTCATACACACGTGCTCAAGTAATATAACCAGCATGCACTATCCCTCATACACATGTGCTCAGGTAATATAACCGGCAAACACCATCCCTCATACACAGGTAATATAACCAGCATACACCATCCCTCATACACACATGCTCAGGTAATATAACCAGCATACACCATCCCTTACACACATGTACACAGGTAATCTAACCAGCATACACCATCCCTCATACACACGTGCTCAAGTAATATAACCAGCATGCACTATCCCTCATACACATGTACACAGGTAATATAATCAGCATACACCATCCCTCATACACATGTGCTCAGGTAATATAACCAGCATACACCATCCCTCATACACAGGTAATATAACCGGCATACACCATCCCTCATACACAGGTATTATAACCAGCATACACCATCCCTCATATACATGTGCTCAGGTAATGTAACCGGCATACACCATCCCTCATACACATGTGCTCAGGTAATATAACCGGCATACACCATCCCTCATACACATGTGCTCAGGTAATATAACCAGCATACACCATCCCTCATACACAGGTAATATGACCAGCATACACCATCCCTCATACACAGGTAATGTAACCAGCATACACCATCCCTCATACACATGTGCTCAGGTAATATAACCAGCATACACCATCCCTCATACACAGGTAATATAACCAGCATACACCATCCCTCATACACAGGTAATATAACCAGCATACACCATCCCTCATACACATGTGCTCAGGTAATGTAACCGGCATACACCATCCCTCATACACATGTGCTCAGGTAAGGTAACCAGCATACATCATCCCTCATATACCCAGGTAATATAACCAGCATACACCATCCTTCATACACATGTGCTCAGGTAATATAACCAGCATACACCATCCCTTATACACATGTACTCAGGTATTGTAACCAGCATACACCATCCCTCATACACACGTGCTCAAGTAATATAACCAGCATGCACTATCCCTCATACACATGTACACAGGTAATATAACCGGCAAACACCATCCCTCATACACAGGTAATATAACCAGCATACACCATCCCTCATACACAGGTAATATAACCGGCATACACCATCCCTCATACACAGGTAATATAACCAGTATACACCATCCCTCATACACAGGTAATATAACCAGCATACACCATCCCTCATACACATGTGCTCAGGTAATGTAACCAGCATACACCATCCCTCATACACATGTGCTTAGGTAATGTAACCAGCATACACCATCCCTCATACACAGGTAATATAACCAGCATAACACCATCCCTCATACACACGTGCTCAAGTAATATAACCAGCATGCACTATCCCTCATACACATGTGCTCAGGTAATGTAACCGGCATACACCATCCCTCATACACATGTGCTCAGGTAAGGTAACCAGCATACATCATCCCTCATACACATGTGCTCAGTTAATATAACCAGTATACACCATCCCTCATACACAGGTAATATAACCAGCATACACCATCCCTCATACACATGTGCTCAGGTAATGTAACCAGCATACACCATCCCTCATACACATGTGCTCAGGTAATATAACCAGCATACATCATCCCTCATATACCCAGGTAATATAACCAGCATACACCATCCTTCATACACATGTGCTCAGGTAATATAACCAGCATACACCATCCCTTATACACATGTACACAGGTAATGTAACCAGCATGCACCATCCCTCATACACAGGTAATATAACCGGCATACACCATCCCTCATACACATGTGCTCAGGTAATATAACCAGCATACACCATTCCTCATACACATGTGCTCAGGTAATATAACTGGCATACACCATCCCTCATACACAGGTAATATAACCAGCATACACTATCCCTCATACACAGGTAATGTAACCGGCATACACCATCCCTCATACACAGGTTAATATAGCCAGCATACACCATCCCTCATGCTCAGGTAATGTAACCAGCATACACCATCCCTCATACACAGGTAATATAACCAGCATACACCATCCCTCATGCACATGTGCTCAGGTAATATAACCAGCATACACCATCCCTCATACACATGTGCTCAGGTAATATAACCAGCATACACCATCCCTCATACACATGTGCTCAGGTAAGGTAACCAGCATACACCATCCCTCATACAGATGTACACAGGTAATATAACCATCTGTCTTTCTCTCTCAATTTCAGAGGAGTTGGTAGAAGATTTGGAGAGTCCGCCACAATGGGACATGGTGGATATATTAATATTTCTGGACGAACTGTTTGACTTCTAAGGACAATTGTGTTTTGTTTTTTTTGTGTGATTTGCTTTATTAAACAGTTTATTTTTCATGTTGTGTGTGTGTGTACGCTACACAAGGGACTCGGGATCCAGTCTTCCCTTTGATCAGACCAGTAACACGGGGCCCAGTAACTTTTCTGTATTTAGTCTGTATGGTTCTACCTAGGGAGATGTTAGAGGAGAAGGAACAATACTGGGGTATTGCAGTTCTCTTATGGCCTCCAGTGAAGAAACCACTGAGGCAACCTGGCCTCCATTCTCCAGACCTCTATCTTGCTATAGAATCCTCCACTGAAGGTGACTTAGAACTTGTCCATCTATCGCTATGGTATCAGAGTACAACCAGCACACCCGGTCTCTCCCACTATTATACAGGAACATATCTGGTACATATATAGTGCTCTGAGGTCACAGTGGCCCGCTGGAGACCTATACACAGAACATTGTAAGTCACATAAGGAACAGAGGCAGACACATGGCTGTCCCATTGGGAGGGGATGGTTTGTGGAGCAAAGCACCACACTCACAGAGATAGGACAACCTTTCCTGTGACATCTGTATCTAAGTTCTTAATCAGGGGTCCAATCACTGGATTAAATATTTTGTGGGGTAGTTGGTAAAAATGGTTTGATACACAGAGAGAACACAGGCTATAAAAACACTGATACTATACAGCAGGGGATTGACCATTCGTTCATGAAGATGCAGCACGGTCCCAAGACCAGGCATGGCAGACTACCAGAAGTGCAATCAATGCTATTTATTAAACATAACTCATGAAGTTGCATGGGATGAGACTGCAGCCAGATGGGTTTTCTCTAACGTGGTTGCGTGGGATGAGATTGCAGCCATATGGGCTTTCTGACTAGTTGCATGGGATGAGACTGCTGCCAGATGGGCTTTCTTTGGCGTGGTTGCATGGGATGAGACTGCAGCCAGGTGGGCTTTCAATGACGTGGTTGCATGGGATGAGACTGCAGCCAGGTGGGTTTTCTCTGGTTGCATGGAATGAGACTGCAGTCAGATGGGCTTTCTCTGACGTGGTTGCATCCTATGTGCAGAACAGATTTCCTTTTTCTCCCGCAACCCCTCAGTGATGCCACTGGGGATCTATTACCACAGGGACATATGCACCCCATAGTGTCCTTATTTGTTTTCACTAAATAGATAAACCATTTTTTAATTCTTCTATGTAGATTTATAGATTCCACACATGACTCAGTAACTCAGGGATCGGCAGTTTGAATCCCGACGCTGGAAGACCGGCAGTGAAGATCCCGGATAATATGGTGCTGGGTAGTGTAGCCTGTGTGCAGAGTAATGGGGATTGGATAATATGGTGCAGGGTAGTGTAGCCTGGTGCAGAGTAATGGGGGCAGGATAATATGGTGCTGGGTAGTGGAGCCTGTGTACAGAGTAATGGGGGCAGTTTAATTTGGGGTGGGGTAGTGTAGTGTGTGCAGAGTAATGGGGGCAGGATAATATGGTGCGGGGTAGTGTAGCCTGTGTGCAGAGTAATGGGGGCAGGATAATATGGTGCAGGGTAGTGTGTACAGAGTAATGGGCAGGATAATATGGTGTGGGGTAGTATAGTGTGTGCAGAGTAATGGAGGCAGGATAATATGGTGCGGGGTAGTATAGTGTGTGCAGAGTAATGGGGGCAGGATAATATGGTGCGGGGTAGTGTGTGCAGAGTAATAGGGGCAGGATAATATGGTGCAGGGTAGTGTAGTGTGTGCAGAGTAACGGGGGTAGGATAATATGGTGCAGGGTAGTGTAGTGTGTGCAGAGTAACGGGGGTAGGATAATATGGTGCTGGGTAGTGTAGTGTGTGCAAAGTAATGGGGGCAGGATAACAAGAGATATGGTAAGAACTTACCTTTGTTATCTCTTTCTACGAAGTCCATAGGGTCCACAGGGTTGACCTTGGGGTATAGGTTGGGAACCAAATCCGGGCATCACGCAGTTAAAGCTTTTAGCTCCCAGGATGCACTTGGGTCCACTCTCCCTATAGCCCCGCCCCCCAGCCAGAGGCACCTCAGTTTGTAAGTAGCCAAAGGCCGGAGGAGGAGAGAAAAAGAGAAAGAAAACTGGATCACTCACGAACCATACTCACAGAAAAGGAGACTGGAAACCGGTGACCAGTAACACAGCCCATATGAAGCCAGGTGCATCAGGGCGGGCGCCCTTTGGACCCTATGGACGTCATAGAAACAGAGATAACAAAGGTAAGTTCTTACCATATCTCTTGTTTTCTACTTCAGGGTCCATAGGGTTGACCTTGGGGATGTCCCAAAGCAGTTCAACCAAGGGTGGGGACGCTCCTGTGCTGAGAGGAGAATCCGTCGCCAAAAAGGAAGCATCCTGAGAGGCAAAGGAAACCAATGCCTAGAACCTTAAAAAGGTGTGGACAGAAGACCACGTGGTCACCTAGTAAGGCAAAACAGCCGAGGCGCCACAGCGAGCCGCACACGAGGGTTACCTGGCCCGAGAAAAAACAAGTCTCAACGACAGAAATACCCACCCATGGGTAGGCCCCTGAGGAAGTCATACGAGGCCATCCAGCCAACACTTCATTATAGGCCGGCCATCCGTTCCTGTGAAAACCAGAAACCGCAGACCACCGATAAGGAGTCCGATTTCCATAAGGAACTTGAACGGATCACATAAAGCCAAAGAGGCCGGACCACAGTCAATGAGACCACACCAGCCGAGAGGATTGGGGACTGAATGGTCGTACCATAAGTTCCAGAATAATATGGAACCTAAAAACCACTCTAAGAAGAAACACAGGGCGAGAGCAACTCACACCCTGACATGATGCCCTCCAGAAGAACGAGGCACATGAGAACGCTCCCAATTCAGACACTCCTGGTTAATATAAACACCCTGAGAGAGAGAGAGCTTAAACAATAGACCATGTAATGGCTATCACAACCAGCGGTTCCATTGACTGTCCCCGGAGGGAACAAAGAACCACTACTAACTCCCAAGGAGTCCCTAAGGAGGACAAATGGAGGCATAATACAGAAAACACTCCAAAGGATGAACCGGATACCAGAGTGGAGCGATTCCATATTTTAACCATACAGACAGTGTAGAGATCCGCACTGTCAGGAAGGCCAGGCTGAGGGTGAAACCCAAGCCAGCCGGAAGGAATGCCAGAATATCTGGAAATCCTGGACACTGGAGGATCGTATCGATAGGTACGATACCATAAGAATTATGTATGCCACAGTCCATGGCAGATCCCAGCAAAGTCTGGCCTATCTGCTCTAAACATCTCAATGAAGACAGAGCCAGGGAAGCCCTAGGACCACAGTAGGGGCGCAGTCAAAGACAAACGATCCAGGTCCAGGGAAAAACAAGGACCCTGAGACAACAGGTCCAGATAGTGAAGCAGTAGGAACGGAGCATCGATGAGGAGACTCCGAAAATCTTAGTACCAGTGATGTCTGGGACGAACTGGAGCCCCCAGAAGGAAAGCCCCTCCGTCTCAAATTAAACTTCCGAAGACCTTGAGGAAGAAGGGAGACCGGAGGACACAGGTACACAAAGTGGAAGGACCACTTCACTGACAAAGAGTCAGAAGGCCATGAAGATCAATCACCTCAGGGAGGCCCCCTCTGCTCACCAGGAGTTGAAACCTCTCTTGGAGAAGAGACTAGTCCCCGGGATGCACGTCGTGACGGCTGAGGAAGCCCGCTTCCCAATGGAGAGCTCGGGGAATGAACACTGCAGAGTTGGCCAGGAGAAGAACCTTGGACCATGTCAGAATGTATGACATTCCTGTCATTGCCACCCAACTAACAGTGTTGCCTAGATGGAAGCCACTGTGGTGACACTGTCGGATTGAACCTATTCAGGTTTACCGTGACATATGGGTTAGGCCAGAGTGAAGGCCCAAGACAGATTAAAGTTCCAACAAGTTAAGTGGCAGGGCGGAAGCGACAGACGTCCAGCTGCCCCGAAACAAATGCGGACCAGACACTGTCTGTAGCAAAGAATACCCTGGACGAGATGGCCATAGCCACCCGGACAGAGACTGACTCGCCTCCAGAGAGAGCATCATCGTACGAACAGCGATCCCATAGAAAAAACTCGATCCAACCGGAGAGGAGTCTATTATGGCAAGGCCTGGAATGGAACTGAGCACATTCCACCCTACCAAAAGGTAGACACTCTGGTAGGCCGCGCATCACCAAGAGTAATGACATATGTCGACTGCGTAGACATCCGCACACTCCAAGTTGAAGAGCTGAGATCTTGTATTACGCCAGAAAAATTCTCAGATTCTGAGAATCCAGCAGTGCTCCCAGATGAAGAATACCCTGTTAGTGGTGGCAGGGAGGACTTTTTCTCCGTTGACTATTTATCTGTGCCGAGAAGAAGCCACGGTTATCCTGACCTGGCGGTAAAGTACCTCGGTGATCCTGCTAAAAGCAGGAGGCCGCCCAGATAAAGGAGCATTCGGATACACTGAACAGGTGAACTGTCAGAAAATCCATAAAGCTGGTAGACCCCGGTGGCGTTGAGGACAGTCCCAAAAGGCAGAGCCCGAAACTTGCAAGTGTTGCTGTGGCACAGCAAACCTGAACCCATGCAGATGAGAGGTAGGTACGTATCCTGAATACTCAGATATACCGTAAAGTCCCCAGGCTCCAAACCTCGGATGATGGAGCATGGAGGATTCCACCTGAGTTCAGGCACCCTTGGAATCTGATTCAGGGATTTGAGAGAGTATAGGCAAATGGGGACCAGTCAGTCACTGCCCCAGAAAGAAAGTAGAACAACCAGTCCCTCGCTAAGATAGTGAGGCTGGCCAAAATAGCTCTGCTTACCGCAAAGACTGTATAGCTTTCTGGGTTTGTAAGGCCCTGATCGGGTCTGAAGAAGGGCCCATGTAACATTGCTCAGGCGGCCTCCTCACAGGCGTTGAGAGGCCGTTGAGAATCAGTATCTCTCTCTGGAATCCCCCAGATGTAGACCTGTCCCGTCAGGCTGAAGGTTTATCCTCAGGCGTAGAAGCAGGGTCGTCCGGAAGTCCAGGACTGCTCGGTACTGGATATGGTGGCCCCCGTGGAGGCCTACAGCCTAGGAAAAAACAGGCCTTTAGGCTGACCCTGAGGACAAAAAGACTTAACAGAGTTAGTCCGAATGTAGTGGGAGTAGCTAAAGACGGTATCTCTCCAAAAGTGATACTGCCAATGATGCAACAATCTTGTCAAGGTCAGGACCAAACAAGATCTTCCCCATGAAAGGAGTCTGCACCTCTGCTTTCCCATAACGCAGCCATAGGGTATTGCGGCGGATATAGTCGCAGCTGAAAACCTGAAAGTTAGAAGCCCGGCATCCAATGTAGGTAATCCCACATATGACAACTGCATATTTTATGTGAGCGGCAAAAGATATTTGAACCCCATGACGTGTTGGAGGGGAAAAACGTTACAAATGCATCAGCCCAGTATGCAACAGTATTAACCAACCATGCGATGGCCATGGTAGGACGGGCAACAGGCCCTGAAAACGAGTACATTGATTTCAGGCAAAGTTACCACCTACGGATCCGTAAAAACCGTCCAGGCCGGGATGGGAGGCATATTAATGCCTGTAACCCGACGATTATTAAATCCACCTCAGAAGGAGATTTCTATTACTCGTGAGGACTCTCAGGGAATGGGAAAACAGGAGGCCTTTGTGACCCCTCGTATCTGGCGACAGCCAGACTCCCGCCCTGAGATCCACCCGCTGGGCAGAAACGGGAAATGTATGATACAGGTGCAGGATCGACATTCTCTATATCCAGAATGAACCTGGCTACCAGCCCCAAAGCAGGAATAATAATACTTGAAATCGGCTCCCCCCATGTGAGGGGGAAAGAGACAAATACACCATCCAGTTCACGGGCAGAGCCACTGGGAAGTAACCACAGGGCGTATATCACGCCATTTAGTATTTCGTAGAAAACGACATCCACCAGGGTGGCCGTTGTGGTAATCCCTGCAAGGGGAATGACAGACCGATGTGGTACCGGAGGTAATTCATGTACTGTGAAAAACCCCGGCGGGGAGCGATAGTCTGTTGCACAGGGGTAAAGTGCAAGAAATTGCGACATACCCCGAGTTGAAAAGGGCAGTATGGTGAAGTAACCACAAGCGAGTTACGACAATGAGGCCCGCCCGGCGATCCTCAAAGGAGAGGATCCTGAGAAATACACCGCCCAAGGGGGTCGTGCAAGGGGCCCGGCACCAGATGGCGCCGCATACATAAACCTTTCTGAGTCAAATCCTCCGCACTAACACCTGCAGCACATGACCTGCAGGATAGCAATAATGGGTGCAGTATCGTGTGCAATCTCCTGGTCAGATATATTTGACTATCTTCACGGAAATATTAAGCAGCGCCATACCGGTCCTGACTGACGCTAAGATTAGCTGCAGGGACCCATTATCAGCGTATGCAACACACAGTTCCATCTAAAATATGGCAACGTGCAGGACGCAACAGTATGTGACAAACCTCACAAATATTAACAAGTATATATATGTGAGGTCTCAGAACCACCCTAGGTACACCTGTATTAGGGCAGATAAAGAAAAGGGATAGATATACACTGACAGGTGAGAGAAAAAGCAGACAGTCAGCACTAGAATATGTCACATACAATGCAGAAAAATATATATACATACATTTCCATGACATATAATATACTGCACAATGTCGCTACATTCAACTGCCCAGATTCAGTGTCTGGGAAGGCTATAGCGCTGTGTACACTCACCCAAATGGCCAGGTACGCAGGGGGACTGGGCTCACTACTATCCTAAGAGTTCTGCAGCACCACAGACAGATAATGGCCGCTGGAGACCTCAGAAGAAGCGTGGCCCGCGGAGGAAGCAGCTCAGCGACGCCAGACTGTAGCATTGAAAGGCGCGCTGAGCTGAGGGGAGGAGCCGCTAGACAGGGAAGGCTTCCTCCCCTGGCTAGCAATTAACCCCCCGGGATGCTGGCTCCCGCTGCCGCTATAATCCCTTGTGGGCTAGTGGACACGTGGGGTATGCCTCCATGGAGGGGGAGCCTGCCGCCACCGCTAGCGCCTCTGGTCTGTCCCCAGAGACCGGAGGCATAAGGCTGCATACACATGTGGATCACCGCAAGCGGTGACCACGCGACTTACCTGTCCCCGTCGATCAGGCAGCAGCCCAGGGATTCCTCCAGAGCCGGCTAGTACAGACTCTGGGGTCCCGCTGTGATCCCCAGATCTGTACTGGCCTCGCAGCGCCGGCGGGGTGTAGGAGCGGCAGCTTAGACGTCCATTGGACAGTCTGATGCTGCCGCTCTGAAGAGTAGTAAAAATTAATAAAATAAAACTATTTTTAAAATAAATATTAAGCTTAGGGGCTGCAAAGCAGCCCCCCTGCAGTAACGGTGACCCGACTCCGGCTAGGCACCAACTTCAACTGAGGTGCCTCTGGCTGGGGGGTGGGGTTATAGGGAGAGTGGACCCAAGTGCATCCTGGGAGCTAAAAGCTTTAACTGCGTGGAGCCCGGATTTGGTTCCCAACCTATACCCCAAGGTCAACCCTGTGGACCACCTATGGACCCTGAAGTAGAAAATATGGTGCTGTGTAGTGTAATGTGTGCAGAATAATGGGGCAGGATAATATGGTGCTCGGTAGTGTAGTGTGTACAGAGTAATGGGGGCAGGATAATATGGTGCTGGGTAGTGTAGTGTGTGCAGAGTAATGGGGGCAGGATAATATGGTGCTGGGTAGTGTAGTGTGTACAGAGTAATGGGGGCAGGATAATATGGTGCTGGGTAGTGTAGTGTGTGCAGAGTAATGGGGGCAGGATAATATGGTGCAGGGTAGTGTAGTGTGTGTACAGAGTAATGGGGGCAGGATAATATGGTGCAGGGTAGTGTAGTGTGTGCAGAGTAATGGGGGCAGGATAATATGGTGCGGGGTAGTGTAACCTGTGTGCAGAGTAATAGGGGCAGGATAATATGGTGCAGGGTAGTGTAGTGTGTGCAGAGTAATGGGGGCAGGATAATATGGTGCAGGGTAGAGTAGCCTGTGTACAGAGTAATGGGGGCAGGATAATATGGTGCAGGGTAGTGTGTGCAGAGTAATGGGGGCAGGATAATATGGTGCAGGGTAGTGTAGTGTGTACAGAGTAATGGGGGCAGGATAATATGGTGCGGGGTAATGGGAGCAGTATAATATGGTGCTGGGTAGTGTAGCCTGTGTACAGAGTAATGGGGGCAGGATAATATGGTGCAGGGTAGTGTAGTGTGTACAGAGTAATGGGGGCAGGATAATATGGTGCAGGCTAGTGTAGTGTGTGCAGAGTAATGGGGGCAGGGTAATATGGTGCGGGGTACTGTAGTGTGTGCAGAATAATGGGGGCAGGATAATATGGTGCGGGGTAGCGTAGTGTGTGCAGAATAATGGGGGCAGGATAATATAGTGCGGGGTAGTGTATTGTGTACAGAGTAATGGGGGCAGGATAATATGGCACAGGGTAGTGTAGTGTGTGCAGATTAATGGGGGCAGGATAATATGGTGCTGTGTAGTGTAGTGTGTGCAGAGTAATGGGGGCAGGATAATATGGCGCAGGGTAGTGTAGTGTGTGCAGAGTAATGGAGGCAGTATAATATGGTGCTGGGTAGTGTAGTGTGTGCAGAGTAAAGGTGACAGGATAATATGGTGCAGGGTAGTGTAGTGTGTGCAGAGTAATGGGGGCAGGATAATATGGTGCGGGGTAGTGTAGTGTGTGCAGAGTAATGGGGGCAGGATAATATGGTGCGGGGTAGTGTATTCTGTGCAGAATAATGGGGCAGGATAATATGGTGCTGGGTAGTGTAGTGTGTACAGAGTAATGGGGGCAGGATAATATGGTGCAGGGGAGTGTAGCCTGTGTGCAAAGTAATGGGGGCAGGATAATATGGTGCTGGGTAGTGTAGCCTGTGTGCAGAGTAATGGGGGCAGGATAATATGGTGCTGGCTAGTGTAGTGTGTGCAGAGTAATGGGGGCAGGATAATAAGGTGCAGGGTAGTGTAGTGTGTGCAGAGTAATGGGGGCAGGATATTATGGTGCAGGGTAGTATGTGCAGAGTAATGGGGGCAATATAATATGGTACAGGGTAGTGTAGTGTGTACAGAGTAATGGGGGCAGGATAATATGGTGCGGGGTAGTGTAGTGTGTGCAGAGTAATGGGGGCAGGATAATATGGTGCTGTGTAGTGTAGTGTGTGCAGAGTAATGGGGGCAGGATAATATGGTGCAGGGTAGTGTAGTGTGTGCAGAGTAATGGAGGCAGTATAATATGGTGCTGGGTAGTGTAGTGTGTGCAGAGTAAAGGTGACAGGATAATATGGTGCTGGGTAGTGTAGTGTGTGCAGAGTAATGGGGGCAGGATAATATGGTGCAGGGTAGTGTAGTGTGTGTACAGAGTAATGGGGGCAGGATAATATGGTGCAGGGTAGTGTAGTGTGTGCAGAGTAATGGGGGCAGGATAATATGGTGCGGGGTAGTGTAACCTGTGTGCAGAGTAATAGGGGCAGGATAATATGGTGCAGGGTAGTGTAGTGTGTGCAGAGTAATGGGGGCAGGATAATATGGTGCAGGGTAGAGTAGCCTGTGTACAGAGTAATGGGGGCAGGATAATATGGTTCAGGGTAGAGTAGCCTGTGTACAGAGTAATGGGGGCAGGATAATATGGTGCAGGGTAGTGTGTGCAGAGTAATGGGGGCAGGATAATATGGTGCAGGGTAGTGTAGTGTGTACAGAGTAATGGGGGCAGGATAATATGGTGCGGGGTAATGGGAGCAGTATAATATGGTGCTGGGTAGTGTAGCCTGTGTACAGAGTAATGGGGGCAGTATATGGTGCAGGGTAGTGTAGTGTGTGCAGAGTAATGGGGGCAGGATAATATGGTGTGGGGTAGTGTAGCCTGTGTACAGAGTAATGGGGGAAGGATAATATGGTGCTGGGTAGTGTAGTGTGTGCAGAGTAATGGGGGCAGGATAATATGGTTCAGGGTAGTGTAGTGTATACAGAGTAATGGGGGCAGGATAATATGGTGCTGTGTAGTGTGTGCAGAGTAATGGGGGCAGGATAATATGGTGCGGGGTAGTGTAGTGTGTGCAGAGTAATGGGGGCAGGATAATATGGTGCGGGGTAGTGTAGTGTGTGCAGAGTAATGGGGGCAGGATAATATGGTGCAGGGTAGTGTAGTGTGTACAGAGTAATGGGGGCAGGATAATATGGTGCAGGCTAGTGTAGTGTGTGCAGAGTAATGGGGGCAGGGTAATATGGTGCGGGGTACTGTAGTGTGTGCAGAATAATGGGGGCAGGATAATATGGTGCGGGGTAGCGTAGTGTGTGCAGAATAATGGGGGCAGGATAATATAGTGCGGGGTAGTGTATTGTGTACAGAGTAATGGGGGCAGGATAATATGGCACAGGGTAGTGTAGTGTGTGCAGATTAATGGGGGCAGGATAATATGGTGCTGTGTAGTGTAGTGTGTGCAGAGTAATGGGGGCAGGATAATATGGCGCAGGGTAGTGTAGTGTGTGCAGAGTAATGGAGGCAGTATAATATGGTGCTGGGTAGTGTAGTGTGTGCAGAGTAAAGGTGACAGGATAATATGGTGCTGGGTAGTGTAGTGTGTACAGAGTAATGGGGGCAGGATAATATGGTGCGGGGTAGTGTAGTGTGTGCAGAGTAATGGGGGCAGGATAATATGGTGCGGGGTAGTGTATTCTGTGCAGAATAATGGGGCAGGATAATATGGTGCTGGGTAGTGTAGTGTGTACAGAGTAATGGGGGCAGGATAATATGGTGCAGGGGAGTGTAGCCTGTGTGCAAAGTAATGGGGGCAGGATAATATGGTGCTGGGTAGTGTAGCCTGTGTGCAGAGTAATGGGGGCAGGATAATATGGTGCTGGCTAGTGTAGTGTGTGCAGAGTAATGGGGGCAGGATAATAAGGTGCAGGGTAGTGTAGTGTGTGCAGAGTAATGGGGGCAGGATATTATGGTGCAGGGTAGTATGTGCAGAGTAATGGGGGCAATATAATATGGTACAGGGTAGTGTAGTGTGTACAGAGTAATGGGGGCAGGATAATATGGTGCGGGGTAGTGTAGTGTGTGCAGAGTAATGGGGGCAGGATAATATGGTGCTGTGTAGTGTAGTGTGTGCAGAGTAATGGGGGCAGGATAATATGGTGCAGGGTAGTGTAGTGTGTGCAGAGTAATGGAGGCAGTATAATATGGTGCTGGGTAGTGTAGTGTGTGCAGAGTAAAGGTGACAGGATAATATGGTGCT
Source organism: Taudactylus pleione (assembly GCA_031769625.1). Taxonomy (NCBI): domain Eukaryota; kingdom Metazoa; phylum Chordata; class Amphibia; order Anura; family Myobatrachidae; genus Taudactylus; species Taudactylus pleione. The sequence continues at coordinate 532,276 of JAUIMM010001294.1, forward strand.
GGGTAGTGTAGTGTGTACAGAGTAATGGGGGCAGGATAATATCGTGCTGGGTAGTGTAGTGTGTACAGAGTAATGGGGGCAGGATAATATGGTGCTGGGTAGTGTAGTGTGTGCAGAGTAATGGGGGCAGGATAATATGGTGCAGGGTAGTGTAGTGTGTGCAGAGTAATGGGGGCAGGATAATATGGTGCAGGGTAGTGTAGTGTGTGCAGAGTAATGGGGGCAGGATAATATGGTGCGGGGTAGTGTAACCTGTGTGCAGAGTAATTGGGGCAGGATAATATGGTGCAGGGTAGTGTAGTGTGTGTAGAGTAATGGGGGCAGGATAATATGGTGCAGGGTAGTGTATTGTGTGCAGAGTAATGGGAGAAAGATAATATGGTGCAGGGTAGTGTAGTGTGTGCAGAGTAATGGGGGCAGGATATTATGGTTCAGGGTAGAGTAGCCTGTGTGCAGAGTAATGGGGGCAGGATAATATGGTTCAGGGTAGAGTAGCCTGTGTACAGACTAATGGGGGCAGGATAATATGGTGCAGGGTAGTGTGTGCAGAGTAATGGGGGCAGGATAATATGGTGCAGGGTAGTGTAGTGTGTACAGAGTAATGAGGGCAGGATAATATGGTGCGGGGTAATGGGAGCAGTATAATATGGTGCTGGGTAGTGTAGCCTGTGTACAGAGTAATGGGGGCAGGATAATATGGTGCAGGGTAGTGTGTGCAGAGTAATGGGGGCAGGATAATATGGTGCTGGGTAGTGTAGTGTGTGCAGAGTAATGGGGGCAGGATAATATGGTTCAGGGTAGTGTAGTGTGTACAGAGTAATGGGGGCAGGATAATATGGTGCTGTGTAGTGTGCAGAGTAATGGGGGCAGGATAATATGGTGCGGGGTAGTGTAGTGTGTGCAGAGTAATGGGGGCAGGATAATATGGTTCAGGGTAGTGTAGTGTGTACAGATTAATGGGGGCAGGATAATATGGTGCTGTGTAGTGTGTACAGAGTAATGGGGGCAGGATAATATGGTGCGGAGTAATGGGAGCAGTATAATATGGTGCTGGGTAGTGTAGCCTGTGTACAGAGTAATGGGGGAAGGATAATATGGTGCTGGGTAGTGTAGTGTGTGCAGAGTAATGGGGGCAGGATAATATGGTTCAGGGTAGTGTAGTGTGTACAGAGTAATGGGGGCAGGATAATATGGTGCTGTGTAGTGTGTGCAGAGTAATGGGGGCAGGATAATATGGTGCGGGGTAGTGTAGTGTGTGCAGAGTAATGGGGGCAGGATAATATGGTGCGGGGTAGTGTAGTGTGTGCAGAGTAATGGGGGCAGGATAATATGGTGCAGGGTAGTGTAGTGTGTACAGAGTAATGGAGGCAGGATAATATGGTGCAGGCTAGTGTAGTGTGTGCAGAGTAATGGGGGCAGGGTAATATGGTGCGGGGTACTGTAGTGTGTGCAGAATAATGGGGGCAGGATAATATGGTGCGGGGTAGCGAAGTGTGTGCAGAATAATGGGGGCAGGATAATATAGTGCGGGGTAGTGTATTGTGTACAGAGTAATGGGGGCAGGATAATATGGCACAGGGTAGTGTAGTGTGTGCAGATTAATGGGGGCAGGATAATATGGTGCGGGGTAGTGTAGCCTGTGTGCAGAGTAATGGGGGCAGGACAATATGGTGCAGGGTAGTGTAGTGTGTGCAGAGTAATGGTGGCAGGATAATATGGTGCAGGGTAGTGTAGTGTGTACAGAGTAATGGGGGCAGGATAATATGGTGCTGTGTAGTGTGTGCAGAGTAATGGGGGCAGGATAATATGGTGCGGGGTAGTGTAGTGTGTGCAGAGTAATGGGGGCAGGATAATATGGTTCAGGGTAGTGTAGTGTGTACAGAGTAATGGGGGCAGGATAATATGGTGCTGTGTAGTGTGTACAGAGTAATGTGGGCAGGATAATATGGTGCGGGGTAATGGGAGCAGTATAATATGGTGCTGGGTAGTGTAGCCTGTGTACAGAGTAATGGGGGCAGTATATGGTGCAGGGTAGTGTAGTGTGTGCAGAGTAATGGGGGCAGGATAATATTGTGCGGGGTAGTGTAGTGTGTACAGAGTAATGGGTGCAGGATAATATGGTGCTGGGTAGTGTAGTGTGTGCAGAGTAATGGGGGCAGGATAATATGGTGCGGGGTAGTGTAGTGTGTACAGAGTAATGGGGGCAGGATAATATGGTGCGGGGTAGTGTAGTGTGTGCAGAGTAATGGGGGCAGGAGAATTATGGTGCAGGGTAGCGTAGTGTGTGCAGAGTAATGGGGGCAGGATAATATGGTGCTGGGTAGTGTAGTGTGTACAGAGTAATGGGGGCAGGATAATATGGTGCTGGGTGGTGTAGCCTGTGTACAGAGTAATGGGGGCAGGATAATATCGTGCTGGGTAGTGTAGTGTGTGCAGAGTAATGGGGGCAGGATAATATGGTGCAGGGTAGTGTAGTGTGTACAGAGTAATGGGGGCAGGATAATATGGTGCGGGGTAGTGTAGTGTGTGCAGAGTAATGGGGGCAGGAGAATTATGGTGCAGGGTAGTGTAGTGTGTGCAGAGTAATGGGGGCAGGATAATATGGTGCGGGGTAGTGTAGTGTGAACAGAGTAATGGGGGCAGGATAATATGGTGCTGGGTGGTGTAGCCTGTGTACAGAGTAATAGGGGCAGGATAATATGGTGCGGGGTAGTGTAGCCTGTGTACAGAGTAATGGGGGCAGGATAATATGGTGTGGGGTAGTGTATTGTGTGCAGAGTAATGGGGGCAGGATAATATGGTGCAGGGTAGTGTAGTGTGTGCAGAGTAATGGGGGCAGGATAATATGGTGCTGTGTAGTGTAGTGTGTGCAGAGTAATGGGGGCAGCATAATATGGTGCAGGGTAGTGTAGTGTGTGCAGAATAATGGAGGCAGTAAAATATGGTGCTGGGTAGTGTAGTGTGTGCAGAGTAATGGAGACAGGATAATATGGTGCTGGGTAGAGTAGTGTGTACAGAGTAATGGGGGCAGGATAATATGGTGCGGGGTAGTGTATTCTGTGCAGAATAATGGGGCAGGATAATATGGTGCTGGGTAGTGTAGTGTGTACAGAGTAATGGGGGCAGGATAATATGGTGCAGGGTAGTGTAGCCTGTGTGCAAAGTAATGGGGGCAGGATAATATGGTGCTGGGTAGTGTAGCCTGTGTGCAGAGTAATGGGGGCAGGATAATATGGTGCTGGCTAGTGTAGTGTGTGCAGAGTAATGGGGGCAGGATAATAAGGTGCAGGGTAGTGTAGTGTGTGCAGAGTAATGGGGGCAGGATATTATGGTGCAGGGTAGTATGTGCAGAGTAATGGGGGCAATATAATATGGTACAGGGTAGTGTAGTGTGTACAGAGTAATGGGGGCAGGATAATATGGTGCGGGGTAGTGTAGTGTGTGCAGAGTAATGGGGGCAGGATAATATGGTGCGGGGTAGTGTAGTGTGTGCAGAGTAATGGGGGCAGGATAATATGGTGCGGGGTAGTGTATTCTGTGCAAAATAATGGGGCAGGATAATATGGTGCTGGGTAGTGTAGTGTGTACAGAGTAATGGGGGCAGGATAATATGGTGCTGGGTGGTGTAGCCTGTGTACAGAGTAATGGGGGCAGGATAATATCGTGCTGGGTAGTGTAGTGTGTGCAGAGTAATGGGGGCAGGATAATATGGTGCAGGGTAGTGTAGTGTGTGCAGAGTAATGGGGGCAGGATAATATGGTGCAGGGTAGTGTAGTGTGTGCAGAGTAATGGGGGCAGGATAATATGGTGCGGGGTAGTGTAACCTGTGTGCAGAGTAATTGGGGCAGGATAATATGGTGCAGGGTAGTGTAGTGTGTGCAGAGTAATGGGGGCAGGATAATATGGTGCAGGGTAGTGTAGTGTGTGCAGAGTAATGGGAGAAAGATAATATGGTGCAGGGTAGTGTAGTGTGTGCAGAGTAATGGGGGCAGGATATTATGGTTCAGGGTAGAGTAGCCTGTGTGCGGGGTAATGGGGGCAGGATAATATGGTTCAGGGTAGAGTAGCCTATGTGCAGAGTAATGGTGGTAGGATAATATGGTGCGGGGTAGTGTAGTGTGTACAGAGTAATGGGTGCAGGATAATATGGTGCTGGGTAGTGTAGTGTGTACAGAGTAATGGGGGCAGGATAATATGGTGCGGGGTAATGGGAGCAGAATAATATGGTGCGGGGTAGTGTAGCCTGTGTACAGAGTAATGGGGGCAGGATAATATGGTGCTGTGTAGTGTGTGCAGAGTAATGGGGGCAGGATAATATGGTGCTGGGTAGTGTAGTGTGTGCAGAGTAATGGGGGCAGGATAATATGGTTCAGGGTAGTGTAGTGTGTACAGAGTAATGGGGGCAGGATAATATGGTGCTGTGTAGTGTGTGCAGAGTAATGGGGGCAGGATAATATGGTGCGGGGTAGTGTAGTGTGTGCAGAGTAATGGGGGCAGGATAATATGGTTCAGGGTAGTGTAGTGTGTGCAGAGTAATGGGGGCAGGATAATATGGTGCGGGGTAGTGTAGTGTGTACAGAGTAATGGGGGCAGGATAATATGGTGCAGGGTAGTGTAGTGTGTGCAGAGTAATGGGGGCAGGATAATATGGTGCAGGGTAGCGTAGTGTGTGCAGAATAATGGGGCAGGATAATATGGTGCAGGGTAGTGTAGTGTGTACAGAGTAATGGGGGCAGGATAATATGGTGCTGGGTAGTGTAGTGTGTGCAGAGTAATGAGGGCAGGATAATATGGTGCAGGGTAGTGTAGTGTGTGCAGAGTAATGGGGCAGGATAATATGGTGCTGTGTAGTGTGTGCAGAGTAATGGGGGCAGGATAATATGGTGCTGTGTAGTGTGTGCAGAGTAATGGGGGCAGGGTAACATGGTGCGGGGTACTGTAGTGTGTGCAGAATAATGGGGGCAGGATAATATGGTGCGGGGTAGCGTAGTGTGTGCATAGCAATGGGGGCAGGATAATATGGTGCGCGGTAGTGTAGTGTGTACAGAGTAATGGGGGCAGGATAATATGGCACAGGGTAGTGTAGTGTGTGCAGAGTAATGGGGGCAGGATAATATGGTGCAGGGTAGTGTAGTGTGTGCAGAGTAATGGAGGCAGTATAATATGGTGCTGGGTAGTGTAGTGTGTGCAGAGTAATGGGGGCAGGATAATATGGTGCAGGGTAGCGTAGTGTGTGCAGAGTAATGGGGGCAGGATAATATGGTGCGGGGTAGTGTAGTGTGAACAGAGTAATGGGAGCAGGATAATATGGTGCTGGGTGGTGTAGCCTGTGTACAGAGTAATGGGGGCAGGATAATATGGTGCGGGGTAGTGTAGCCTGTGTACAGAGTAATGGGGGCAGGATAATATGGTGTGGGGTAGTGTAGTGTGTGCAGAGTAATGGGGGCAGGATAATATGGTGCAGGGTAGTGTAGTGTGTGCAGAGTAATGGGGGCAGGATTATATGGTGCTGTGTAGTGTAGTGTGTGCAGAGTAATGGGGGCAGGATAATATGGTGCAGGGTAGTGTGTGCAGAGTAATGGAGGCAGTATAATATGGTGCTGGGTAGTGTAGTGTGTGCAGAGTAATGGAGACAGGATAATATGGTGCTGGGTAGTGTAGTGTGTACAGAGTAATGGGGGCAGGATAATATGGTGCGGGGTAGTGTAGTGTGTGCAGAGTAATGGGAGCAGGATAATATGGTGCGGGGTAGTGTATTCTGTGCAGAATAATGGGGCAGGATAATATGGTGCTGGGTAGTGTAGTGTGTACAGAGTAATGGGGGCAGGATAATATGGTGCAGGGTACTGTAGCCTGTGTGCAAAGTAATGGGGGCAGGATAATATGGTGCTGGGTAGTGTAGCCTGTGTGCAGAGTAATGGGGGCAGGATAATATGGTGCTGGCTAGTGTAGTGTGTACAGAGTAATGGGGGCAGGATAATATGGTGCTGGGTGGTGTAGCCTGTGTACAGAGTAATGGGGGCAGGATAATATCGTGCTGGGTAGTGTAACCTGTGTGCAGAGTAATGGGGGCAGGATAATATGGTGCTTGGTAGTGTAGTGTGTGCAGAGTAATGGGGGCAGGATAATATGGTGCAGGGTAGTGTAGTGTGTGCAGAGTAATGGGAGAAATATAATATGGTGCAGGGTAGTGTAGTGTGTGCAGAGTAATAGGGGCAGGATAATATGGTTCAGGGTAGAGTAGCCTGTGTACAGAGTAATGGGGGCAGGATAATATGGTTCAGGGTAGAGTAGCCTGTGTACAGACTAATGGGGGCAGGATAATATGGTGCAGGGTAGTGTGTGCAGAGTAATGGGGGCAGGATAATATGGTGCAGGGTAGTGTAGTGTGTACAGAGTAATGAGGGCAGGATAATATGGTGCGGGGTAATGGGAGCAGTATAATATGGTGCTGGGTAGTGTAGCCTGTGTACAGAGTAATGGGGGCAGAATATGGTGCAGGGTAGTGTAGTGTGTGCAGAGTAATGGGGGTAGGATAATATGGTGCTGGGTAGTGTAGTGTGTACAGAGTAATGGGTGCAGGATAATATGGTGCTGGGTAGTGTAGTGTGTACAGAGTCATGGGGGCAGGGTAATATGGTGCGGGGTAATGGGAGCAGAATAATATGGTGCGTGGTAGTGTAGCCTGTGTACAGAGTAATGGGGGCAGGATAATATGGTGCTGTGTTGTGTGTGCAGAGTAATGGGGGCAGGATAATATGGTGCTGTGTAGTGTGTGCAGAGTAATGGGGGCAGGATAATATGGTGCGGGGTAGTGTAGTGTGTGCAGAGTACAGGGGGCAGGATAATATGGTTCAGGGTAGTGTAGTGTGTACAGAGTAATGGGGGCAGGATAATATGGTGCTGTGTAGTGTGTGCAGAGTAATGGGGGCAGGATAATATGGTGCGGGGTAGTGTAGTGTGTGCAGAGTAATGGGGGCAGGATAATATGGTGCAGGGTAGTGTAGTGTGTACAGAGTAATGGGGGCAGGATAATATGGTGCAGGGTAGTGTAGTGTGTACAGAGTAATTGGGGCAGGATAATATGGCACAGGGTAGTGTAGTGTGTGCAGAGTAATGGGGGCAGGATAATATGGTGCAGGGTAGTGTAGTGTGTGCAGAGTAATGGGGGCAGGATAATATGGTGCAGGGTAGTGTAGTGTGTACAGAGTAATGGGTGCAGTATAATATGGTGCAGGGTAGTGTAGTGTGTGCAGAGTAATGGGGGCAGGATAATATGGTGCTGGGTAGTATAGCCTGTGTGCAGAGTAATGGGGGCAGGATAATATGGTGCAGGGTACTGTAGTGTGTGTACAGAGTAATGGGGGCAGGATAATATGGTGCAGGGTAGTGTAGTGTGTACAGAGTAATGGGGGCAGGATAATATGGTGCTGGGTAGTGTAGTGTGTGCAGAGTAATGGGGCAGGATAATATGGTGCTGTGTAGTGTGTACAGAGTAATGGGGGCAGGATAATATGATGCTGGGTAGTGTGTGCAGAGTAATGGGGGCAGGATAATATGGTGCTGTGTAGTGTGTGCAGAGTAATGGGGGCAGGATAATATGGTGCTGTGTAGTGTGTGCAGAGTAATCAGGGCAGGATAATATGGTGCAGGGTAGTGTAGTGTGTACAGAGTAATGGGGGCAGTATAATATGGTGCAGGGTAGTGTAGTGTGTACAGAGTAATGGGGGCAGGATAATATGGTGCTGTGTAGTGTGTGCAGAGTAATGGGGGCAGGATAATATGATGCTGGGTAGTGTAGTGTGTACAGAGTAATGGGGGCAGGATAATATGGTGCTGGGTAGTTAGTGTGTGCAGAGTAATGGGGGCAGGATAATATGGTGCAGGGTAGTGTAGCCTGTGTGCAGAGTAATGGGGGCAGGATAATATGGTGCTGGGTAGTGTAGTGTGTGCAGAGTAATGGGGGCAGGATAATATGGTGCTGGGTAGTGTAGTGTGTGCAGAGTAATGGGGGCAGGATAATATGGTGCAGGGTAATGTAGCCTGTGTGCAGAGTAATGGGGGCAGGATAATATGGTGCAGGGTAGTGTAGTGTGTGCAGAGTAATGAGGGCAGGATAATATGGTGCGGGGTACTGTAGTGTGTGCAGAGTAAAGGGGGCAGGATAATATGGTGCAGGGTAGTGTAGTGTGTGCAGAGTAATGAGGGCAGGATAATATGGTGCGGGGTACTGTAGTGTGTGCAGAGTAATGGGGGCAGGATAATATGGTGCAGGGTAGTGTAGTGTGTGCAGAGTAATGGTAGCAGGATAATATTTTGCAGGGTAGTGTAGTGTGTGCAGAGTAATGGGGGCAGGATAATATGGTGCTGGGTAGTGTAGTGTGTACAGAGTAATGGGGGCAGGATAATATGGTGCGGGGTAATGGGAGCAGAATAATATGGTGCGGGGTAGTGTAGCCTGTGTACAGAGTAATGGGGGCAGGATAATATGGTGCTGTGTAGTGTGTGCAGAGTAATGGGGGCAGGATAATATGGTTCAGGGTAGTGTAGTGTGTACAGAGTAATGGGGGCAGGATAATATGGTGCAGGGTAGTGTAGTGTGTGTACAGAGTAATGGGGGCAGGATAATATGGTGCAGGGTAGTGTAGTGTGTACAGAGTAATGGGGGCAGGATAATATGGTGCTGGGTAGTGTAGTGTGTGCAGAGTAATGGGGCAGGATAATATGGTGCGGGGTAATGGGAGCAGAATAATATGGTGCAGGGTAGTGTAGTGTGTACAGAGTAATGGGGGCAGGATAATATGGTGCGGGCTAGTGTAGTGTGTGCAGAGTAATGGGGGCAGGATAATATGGTGCGGGGTAATGGGAGCAGAATAATATGGTGCGGGGTAGTGTAGCCTGTGTACAGAGTAATGGGGGCAGGATAATATGGTGCTGTGTAGTGTGTGCAGAGTAATGAGGGCAGGATTATATGGTGTGGGGTAGTGTAGCCTGTGTACAGAGTAATGGGGGAAGGATAATATGGTGCTGGGTAGTGTAGTGTGTGCAGAGTAATGGGGGCAGGATAATATGGTTCAGGGTAGTGTAGTGTGTACAGAGTAATGGGGGCAGGATAATATGGTTCTGTGTAGTGTGTGCAGAGTAATGGGGGCAGGATAATATGGCACAGGGTAGTGTAGTGTGTGCAGAGTAATGGGGGCAGGATAATATGGTGCAGGGTAGTGTAGTGTGTGCAGAGTAATGGAGGCAGTATAATATGGTGCTGGGTAGTGTAGTGTGTGCAGAGTAATGGGGGCAGGATAATATGGTGCTGGGTAGGGTAGTGTGTACAGAGTAATGGGGGCAGTATAATATGGTGCTGGGTAGTGTAGTGTGTGCAGAGTAATGGGGGCAGGGTAATATGGTGCAGGGTAGTGTAGTGTGTGCAGAATAATGGTGGCAGGGTAATATGGTGCGCGGTAGTGTAGTGTGTGCAGAGTAATGGGGGCAGGATAATATGGTGCCGGGTAGTGTAGTGTGTACAGAGTAATGGGGGCAGGATAATATGGTGCGGGGTAGTGTAGTGTTTGCAAAGTAATGGGGGCAGGATAATATGATGCGGGGTAGTGTAGTGTTTGCAAAGTAATGGGGGCAGGATAATATGGTGCGGGGTAGTGTGTTCAAAGAAATGGGGGCAGGATAATATGGTGCGGGCTAGTGTAGTGTGTGCAGAGTAATGGGGGCAGGGTAATATGGTGCGGGGTACTGTAGTGTGTGCAGAATAATGGGGGCAGGATAATATGGTGCGGGGTAGCGTAGTGTGTGCAGAATAATGGGGGCAAGATAATATAGTGCGGGGTAGTGTAGTGTGGGCAGAGTAATGGGCGCAGGGTAATATGGTGCGGGGTACTGTAGTGTGTGCAGAATAATGGGGGCAGGATAATATGGTGCGGGGTAGTGTAGTGTGTGCAGAATAATGGGGGCAGGGTAATATGGTGCGGGGTAGTGTAGTGTGTACAGAGTAATGGGGGCAGGATAATATGGTTCAGGGTAGTGTAGTGTGTACAGAGTAATGGGGGCAGGATAATTTGGTGCTGTGTAGTGTGTGCAGAGTAATGGGGGCAGGATAATAGGGTGCGGGGTAGTGTAGTGTGTGCAAAGTAATGGGGGCAGGATAATATGGTGCTGGGTAGTGTAGTGCGTGCAAAGTAATGGGGGCAGGATAATATGGTGCTGGGTAGTGTAGTGTGTGCAGAGCAATGGGGGCAGGATAATATGGTGCAGGGTAGTGTAGTGTGTGCAGAGTAATGGTGGCAGGATAATATGGTGCAGGGTAGTGTAGTGTGTGCAGAGTAATGGGGGCAGGATAATATGGTGCGGGGTAGTGTAGTGTGTGCAGAGTAATGGGGGCAGGATAATATGGTGCTGGGTAGTGTAGTGTGTGCAGCGTAATGGGGGCAGGATAATATGGTGCTTGGTAGTGTAGCGTGTACAGAGTAATGGGGGCAGGATAATATGGTGCAGGGTAGTGTAGTGTGTGCAGAGTAATGGGGGCAGGATAATATGGTGCAGGGTAGTGTAGTGTGTGCAGAGTAATGGGGGCAGGATAATATGGTGCGGGGTAGTGTAGTGTGTGCAGAGTAATGGGGGCAGGATAATATGGTGCGGGGTAGTGTAGCCTGTGTGCAGAGTAATGGGGGCAGGACAATATGGTGCAGGGTAGTGTAGTGTGTGCAGAGTAATGGGGGCAGGATAATATGGTGCAGGGTAGTGTAGTGTGTGCAGAGTAATGGGGGCAGGATAATATGGTACAGGGTAGTGTAGTGTGTACAGAGTAATGGGGGCAGGATAATATGGTGCGGGGTAGTGTAGTGTGTGCAGAGTAATGGGGGCAGGATAATATGGTGCAGTTTAGTGTAGTGTGTACAGAGTAATGGGGGCAGTATAATATGGTGCAGGTAGTGTAGTGTGTACCGAGTAATGGGGGAAGGATAATATGGTGCTGTGTAGTGTGTGCAGAGTAATGGAGGCAGTATAATATGGTGCTGGGTAGTGTAGTGTGTGCAGAGTAATGGAGACAGGATAATATGGTGCTGGGTAGTGTAGTGTGTACAGAGTAATGGGGGCAGGATAATATGGTGCGGGGTAGTGTAGTGTGTGCAGAGTAATGGGGGCAGGATAATATGGTGCGGGGTAGTGTATTCTGTGCAGAATAATGGGGCAGGATAATATGGTGCTGGGTAGTGTAGTGTGTGCAAAGTAATGGGGGCAGGATAATATGGTGCTGGGTAGTGTAGCCTGTGTGCAGAGTAATGGGGGCAGGATAATATGGTGCTGGGTAGTGTAGTGTGTGCAGAGTAATGGGTAGAAAGATAATATGGTGCAGGGTAGTGTAGTGTGTGCAGAGTAATGGGGGCAGGATAATAAGGTTCAGGGTAGAGTAGCCTGTGTACAGAGTAATGGGGGCAGGATAATATGGTTCAGGGTAGAGTAGCCTGTGTACAGATTAATGGGGGCAGGATAATATGGTGCAGGGTAGTGTGTGCAGAGTAATGGGGGCAGGATAATATGGTGCAGGGTAGTGTAGTGTGTACAGAGTAATGAGGGCAGGATAATATGGTGCGGGGTAATGGGAGCAGTATAATAAGGTGCTGGGTAGTGTAGCCTGTGTACAGAGTAATGGGGGCAGAATATGGTGCAGGGTAGTGTAGTGTGTGCAGAGTAATGGGGGTAGGATAATATGGTGCGGGGTAGTGTAGTGTGTACAGAGTAATGGGTGCAGGATAATATGGTGCTGTGTAGTGTGTGCAGAGTAATGGGGGCAGGATAATATGGTGTGGGGTAGTGTAGCCTGTGTACAGAGTAATGGGGGCAGGATAATATGGTGCTGGGTAGTGTAGTGTGTGCAGAGTAATGGGGGCAGGATAATATGGTTCAGGGTAGTGTAGTGTGTACAGAGTAATGGGGGCAGGATAATATGGTGCTGTGTAGTGTGTGCAGAGTAATGGGGGCAGGATAATATGGTGCGGGGTAGTGTAGTGTGTGCAGAGTAATGGGGGCAGGATAATATGGTTCAGGGTAGTGTAGTGTGTACAGAGTAATGGGAGCAGGATAATATGGTGCTGTGTAGTGTGTGCAGAGTAATGGGGGCAGGATAATATGGTGCGCGGTAGTGTAGTGTGTGCAGAGTAATGGGGGCAGGATAATATGGTGCAGGGTAGTGTAGTGTGTACAGAGTAATGGGGGCAGGATAATATGGTGCAGAGTAGTGTAGTGTGTACAGAGTAATGGGGGCAGGATAATATGGCACAGGGTAGTGGAGTGTGCGCAGAGTAATGGGGGCAGGATAATATGGTGCAGGGTAGTGTAGTGTGTGCAGAGTAATGGGGGCAGGATAATATGGTGCAGGGTAGCGTAGTGTGTGCAGAGTAATGGGTGCAGTATAATATGGTGCAGGGTTGTGTAGTGTGTGCAGAGTAATGGGGGCAGGATAATATGGTGCTGGGTAGTGTAGCCTGTGTGCAGAGTAATGGGGGCAGGATAATATGGTGCAGGGTAGTATAGTGTGTGTACAGAGTACTGGGGGCAGGATAATATGGTGCAGGGTAGTGTAGTGTGTACAGAGTAATGGGGCAGGATAATATGGTGCGGGGTAGTATAGTGTGTGCAGAGTAATGAGGGCAGGTTAATATGGTGCAGGGTATTGTAGTGTGTACAGAGTAATGGGGGCAGGATAATATGATGCTGGGTAGTGTGTGCAGAGTAATGGGGGCAGGATAATATGGTGCTGTGTAGTGTGTGCAGAGTAATGGGGGCAGGATAATATGGTGCTGTGTAGTGTGTGCAGAGTATTGAGGGCAGGATAATATGGTGCAGGGTAGTGTAGTGTGTACAGAGTAATGGGGGCAGTATAATATGGTGCAGGTAGTGTAGTGTGTACCGAGTAATGGGGGCAGGATAATATGGTGCTGTGTAGTGTGTGCAGAGTAATGGGGGCAGGATAATATGATGCTGGGTAGTGTAGTGTGTACAGTGTAATGGGGGCAGGATAATATGGTGCTGGGTAGTTAGTGTGTGCAGAGTAATGGGGGCAGGATAATATGGTGCAGGGTAGTGTAGCCTGTGTGCAGAGTAATGGGGGCAGGATAATATGGTGCTGGGTAGTGTAGTGTGTGCAGAGTAATGGGATAAAGATAATATGGTGCAGGGTAGTGTAGTGTGTGCAGAGTAATGGGGGCAGGATAATATGGTGCAGGGTAGTGTAGCCTGTGTGCAGAGTAATGGGGGCAGGATAATATGGTGCTGGGTAGTGTAGTGTGTGCAGAGTAATGGGGGCAGGATAATATGGTGCAGGGTAGTGTAGCCTGTGTGCAGAGTAATGGGGGCAGGATAATATGGTGCAGGGTAGTGTACTGTGTGCAGAGTAATGGGGGCAGGATAATATGGTGCTGGTTAGTGTAGTGTGTGCAGAGTAATGGGGGCAGGATAATATGGTGCAGGGTAGTGTAGTGTGTGCAGAGTAATGGGAGCAGGATAATATTTTGCAGTGTAGTGTAGTGTGTGCAGAGTAATGGGGGCAGGATAATATGGTGCGGGGTAATGGGAGCAGAATAATATGGTGCGGGGTAGTGTAGCCTGTGTACAGAGTAATGGGGGCAGGATAATATGGTGCTGTGTAGTGTGTGCAGAGTAATGGGGGCAGGATAATATGGTGTGGGGTAGTGTAGCCTGTGTACAGAGTAATGGGGGCAGGATAATATGGTGCTGGGTAGTGTAGTGTGTGCAGAGTAATGGGGGCAGGATAATATGGTTCAGGGTAGTGTAGTGTGTACAGAGTAATGGGGGCAGGATAATATGGTGCTGTGTAGTGTGTGCAGAGTAATGGGGGCAGGATAATATGGTGCGGGGTAGTGTAGTGTGTGCAGAGTAATGGGGGCAGGATAATATGGTTCAGAGTAGTGTAGTGTGTACAGAGTAATGGGAGCAGGATATTATGGTGCTGTGTAGTGTGTGCAGAGTAATGGGGGCAGGATAATATGGTGCGCGGTAGTGTAGTGTGTGCAGAGTAATGGGGGCAGGATAATATGGTGCAGGGTAGTGTAGTGTGAACAGAGTAATGGGGGCAGGATAATATGGTGCAGGGTAGTGTAGTGTGTACAGAGTAATGGGGGCAGGATAATATGGCACAGGGTAGTGGAGTGTGCGCAGAGTAATCGGGGCAGGATAATATGGTGCAGGGTAGTGTAGTGTGTGCAGAGTAATGGTGGCAGGATAATATGATGCAGGGTAGCGTAGTGTGTGCAGAGTAATGGGTGCAGTATAATATGGTGCAGGGTAGTGTAGTGTGTGCAGAGTAAAGGGGGCAGGATAATATGGTGCTGGGTAGTGTAGCCTGTGTGCAGAGTAATGGGGGCAGGATAATATGGTGCAGGGTAGTCTAGTGTGTGTACAGAGTAATGGGGGCAGGATAATATGGTGCAGGGTAGTGTAGTGTGTACAGAGTAATGGGGGCAGGATAATATGGTGCTGGGTAGTGTAGTGTGTGCAGAGTAATGGGGGCAGGATAATATGGTGCGGGGTAGTATAGTGTGTGCAGAGTAATGGGGCAGGATAATATGGTGCTGTGTAGTGTGTGCAGAGTAATGGGGGCAGGATAATATGGTGCTGTGTAGTGTGTGCAGAGTAATGAGGGCAGGATAATATGGTGCAGGGTAGTGTAGTGTGTACAGAGTAATGGGGGCAGGATAATATGATGCTGGGTAGTGTGTGCAGAGTAATGGGGGCAGGATAATATGGTGCAGGGTAGTGTGTGCAGAGTAATGGGGGCAGGATAATATGGTGCTGTGTAGTGTGTGCAGAGTATTGAGGGCAGGATAATATGGTGCAGGGTAGTGTAGTGTGTACAGAGTAATGGGGGCAGTATAATATGGTGCAGGTAGTGTAGTGTGTACAGAGTAATGGGGGCAGGATAATATGGTGCTGTGTAGTGTGTGCAGAGTAATGGGGGCAGGATAATATGATGCTGGGTAGTGTAGTGTGTACAGAGTAATGGGGGCAGGATAATATGGTGCTGGGTAGTTAGTGTGTGCAGAGTAATGGGGGCAGGATAATATGGTGCAGGGTAGTGTAGCCTGTGTGCAGAGTAATGGGAGCAGGATAATATGGTGCTGGGTAGTGTAGTGTGTGCAGAGTAATGGGGGCAGGATAATATGGTGCAGGGTAGTGTAGCCTGTGTGCAGAGTAATGGGGGCAGGATAATATGATGCTGGGTAGTGTGTGCAGAGTAATGGGGGCAGGATAATATGGTGCTGTGTAGTGTGTGCAGAGTAATGGGGGCAGGATAATATGGTGCTGTGTAGTGTGTGCAGAGTATTGAGGGCAGGATAATATGGTGCAGGGTAGTGTAGTGTGTACAGAGTAATGGGGGCAGTATAATATGGTGCAGGTAGTGTAGTGTGTACCGAGTAATGGGGGCAGGATAATATGATGCTGGGTAGTGTAGTGTGTACAGTGTAATGGGGGCAGGATAATATGGTGCTGGGTAGTTAGTGTGTGCAGAGTAATGGGGGCAGGATAATATGGTGCAGGGTAGTGTAGCCTGTGTGCAGAGTAATGGGGGCAGGATAATATGGTGCTGGGTAGTGTAGTGTGTGCAGAGTAATGGGATAAAGATAATATGGTGCAGGGTAGTGTAGTGTGTGCAGAGTAATGGGGGCAGGATAATATGGTGCAGGGTAGTGTAGCCTGTGTGCAGAGTAATGGGGGCAGGATAATATGGTGCTGGGTAGTGTAGTGTGTGCAGAGTAATGGGGGCAGGATAATATGGTGCAGGGTAGTGTAGCCTGTGTGCAGAGTAATGGGGGCAGGATAATATGGTGCAGGGTAGTGTAGTGTGTGCAGAGTAATGGGGGCAGGATAATATGGTGCTGGTTAGTGTAGTGTGTGCAGAGTAATGGGGGCAGGATAATATGGTGCAGGGTAGTGTAGTGTGTGCAGAGTAATGGGAGCAGGACAATATTTTGCAGGGTAGTGTAGTGTGTGCAGAGTAATGGGGGCAGGATAATATGGTGCGGGGTAATGGGAGCAGAATAATATGGTGCGGGGTAGTGTAGCCTGTGTACAGAGTAATGGGGGCAGGATAATATGGTGCTGTGTAGTGTGTGCAGAGTAATGGGGGCAGGATAATATGGTGTGGGGTAGTGTAGCCTGTGTACAGAGTAATGGGGGCAGGATAATATGGTGCTGGGTAGTGTAGTGTGTGCAGAGTAATGGGGGCAGGATAATATGGTTCAGGGTAGTGTAGTGTGTACAGAGTAATGGGGGCAGGATAATATGGTGCTGTGTAGTGTGTGCAGAGTAATGGGGGCAGGATAATATGGTGCGGGGTAGTGTAGTGTGTGCAGAGTAATGGGGGCAGGATAATATGGTTCAGAGTAGTGTAGTGTGTACAGAGTAATGGGAGCAGGATATTATGGTGCTGTGTAGTGTGTGCAGAGTAATGGGGGCAGGATAATATGGTGCGCGGTAGTGTAGTGTGTGCAGAGTAATGGGGGCAGGATAATATGGTGCAGGGTAGTGTAGTGTGAACAGAGTAATGGGGGCAGGATAATATGGTGCAGGGTAGTGTAGTGTGTACAGAGTAATGGGGGCAGGATAATATGGCACAGGGTAGTGGAGTGTGCGCAGAGTAATCGGGGCAGGATAATATGGTGCAGGGTAGTGTAGTGTGTGCAGAGTAATGGTGGCAGGATAATATGATGCAGGGTAGCGTAGTGTGTGCAGAGTAATGGGTGCAGTATAATATGGTGCAGGGTAGTGTAGTGTGTGCAGAGTAATGGGGGCAGGATAATATGGTGCTGGGTAGTGTAGCCTGTGTACAGAGTAATGGGGGCAGGATAATATGGTGCTGGGTAGTGTAGTGTGTGCAGAGTAATGGGGGCAGGATAATATGGTGCGGGGTAGTATAGTGTGTGCAGAGTAATGGGGCAGGATAATATGGTGCTGTGTAGTGTGTGCAGAGTAATGGGGGCAGGATAATATGGTGCTGTGTAGTGTGTGCAGAGTAATGAGGGCAGGATAATATGGTGCAGGGTAGTGTAGTGTGTACAGAGTAATGGGGGCAGGATAATATGATGCTGGGTAGTGTGTGCAGAGTAATGGGGGCAGGATAATATGGTGCTGGGTAGTGTGTGCAGAGTAATGGGGGCAGGATAATATGGTGCTGTGTAGTGTGTGCAGAGTATTGAGGGCAGGATAATATGGTGCAGGGTAGTGTAGTGTGTACAGAGTAATGGGGGCAGTATAATATGGTGCAGGTAGTGTAGTGTGTACAGAGTAATGGGGGCAGGATAATATGGTGCTGTGTAGTGTGTGCAGAGTAATGGGGGCAGGATAATATGATGCTGGGTAGTGTAGTGTGTACAGAGTAATGGGGGCAGGATAATATGGTGCTGGGTAGTTAGTGTGTGCAGAGTAATGGGGGCAGGATAATATGGTGCAGGGTAGTGTAGCCTGTGTGCAGAGTAATGGGAGCAGGATAATATGGTGCTGGGTAGTGTAGTGTGTGCAGAGTAATGGGGGCAGGATAATATGGTGCAGGGTAGTGTAGCCTGTGTGCAGAGTAATGGGGGCAGGATAATATGGTGCAGGGTAGTGTAGTGTGTGCAGAGTAATGGGGGCAGGATAATATGGTGCTGGTTAGTGTAGTGTGTGCAGAGTAATGGGGGCAGGATAATATGGTGCAGGGTAGTGTAGTGTGTGCAGAGTAATGGGAGCTGGATAATATTTTGCAGGGTAGTGTAGTGTGTGCAGAGTAATGGGGGCAGGATAATAAGGTGCGGGCTAGTGTAGCCTGTGTACAGAGTAATGGGGGCAGGATAATATGGTGCTGGGTAGTGTAGTGCGTGCAAAGTAATGGGGGCAGGATAATATGGTGCTGGGTAGTGTAGTGTGTGCAGAGCAATGGGGGCAGGATAATATGGTGCTGTGTAGTGTAATGTGTGTAGAGTAATGGTGGCAGGATAATGTGGTGCAGGGTAGTGTAGTGTGTGCAGAGTAATGGGGGCAGGATAATATGGTGCGGGGTAGTGTAGTGTGTACAGAGTAATGGGGGCAGGATAATATGGTGCAGGGTAGTGTAGTGTGTACAGAGTAATGAGGGCAGGATAATATGGTGCGGGGTAATGGGAGCAGTATAATATGGTGCTGGGTAGTGTAGCCTGTGTACAGAGTAATGGGGGCAGAATATGGTGCAGGGTAGTGTAGTGTGTGCAGAGTAATGGGGGTAGGATAATATGGTGCGGGGTAGTGTAGTGTGTACAGAGTAATGGGTGCAGGATAATATGGTGCTGTGTAGTGTGTGCAGAGTAATGGGGGCAGGATAATATGGTGTGGGGTAGTGTAGCCTGTGTACAGAGTAATGGGGGCAGGATAATATGGTGCTGGGTAGTGTAGTGTGTGCAGAGTAATGGGGGCAGGATAATATGGTTCAGGGTAGTGTAGTGTGTACAGAGTAATGGGAGCAGGATAATATGGTGCTGTGTAGTGTGTGCAGAGTAATGGGGGCAGGATAATATGGTGCGGGGTAGTGTAGTGTGTGCAGAGTAATGGGGGCAGGATAATATGGTTCAGGGTAGTGTAGTGTGTACAGAGTAATGGGAGCAGGATAATATGGTGCTGTGTAGTGTGTGCAGAGTAATGGGGGCAGGATAATATGGTGCAGGGTAGTGTAGTGTGTACAGAGTAATGGGGGCAGGATAATATGGTGCAGGGTAGTGTAGTGTGTACAGAGTAATGGGGGCAGGATAATATGGCACAGGGTAGTGGAGTGTGCGCAGAGTAATGGGGGCAGGATAATATGGTGCAGGGTAGCGTAGTGTGTGCAGAGTAATGGGTGCAGTATAATATGGTGCAGGGTAGTGTAGTGTGTGCAGAGTAATGGGGGCAGGATAATATGGTGCTGGGTAGTGTAGCCTGTGTGCAGAGTAATGGGGGCAGGATAATATGGTGCAGGGTAGTATAGTGTGTGTACAGAGTAATGGGGGCAGGATAATATGGTGCAGGGTAGTGTAGTGTGTACAGAGTAATGGGGGCAGGATAATATGGTGCTGGGTAGTGTAGTGTGTGCAGAGTAATGGGGGCAGGATAATATGGTGCGGGGTAGTATAGTGTGTGCAGAGTAATGAGGGCAGGATAATATGGTGCAGGGTAGTGTAGTGTGTGCAGAGTAATGGGGGCAGGATAATATGGTGCTGTGTAGTGTGTGCAGAGAAATGAGGGCAGGATAATATGGTGCAGGGTAGTGTAGTGTGTACAGAGTAATGGGGGCAGGATAATATGATGCTGGGTAGTGTGTGCAGAGTAATGGGGGCAGGATAATATGGTGCTGGGTAGTGTAGTGTGTGCAGAGTAATGGGATAAAGATAATATGGTGCAGGGTAGTGTAGTGTGTGCAGAGTAATGGGGGCAGGATAATATGGTGCAGGGTAGTGTAGCCTGTGTGCAGAGTAATGGGGGCAGGATAATATGGTGCTGGGTAGTGTAGTGTGTGCAGAGTAATGGGGGCAGGATAATATGGTGCAGGGTAGTGTAGCCTGTGTGCAGAGTAATGGGGGCAGGATAATATGGTGCAGGGTAGTGTAGTGTGTGCAGAGTAATGGGGGCAGGATAATATGGTGCTGGTTAGTGTAGTGTGTGCAGAGTAATGGGGGCAGGATAATATGGTGCAGGGTAGTGTAGTGTGTGCAGAGTAATGGGAGCTGGATAATATTTTGCAGGGTAGTGTAGTGTGTGCAGAGTAATGGGGGCAGGATAATAAGGTGCGGGCTAGTGTAGCCTGTGTACAGAGTAATGGGGGCAGGATAATATGGTGCTGGGTAGTGTAGTGCGTGCAAAGTAATGGGGGCAGGATAATATGGTGCTGGGTAGTGTAGTGTGTGCAGAGCAATGGGGGCAGGATAATATGGTGCTGTGTAGTGTAATGTGTGTAGAGTAATGGTGGCAGGATAATGTGGTGCAGGGTAGTGTAGTGTGTGCAGAGTAATGGGGGCAGGATAATATGGTGCGGGGTAGTGTAGTGTGTACAGAGTAATGGGGGCAGGATAATATGGTGCAGGGTAGTGTAGTGTGTACAGAGTAATGAGGGCAGGATAATATGGTGCGGGGTAATGGGAGCAGTATAATATGGTGCTGGGTAGTGTAGCCTGTGTACAGAGTAATGGGGGCAGAATATGGTGCAGGGTAGTGTAGTGTGTGCAGAGTAATGGGGGTAGGATAATATGGTGCGGGGTAGTGTAGTGTGTACAGAGTAATGGGTGCAGGATAATATGGTGCTGTGTAGTGTGTGCAGAGTAATGGGGGCAGGATAATATGGTGTGGGGTAGTGTAGCCTGTGTACAGAGTAATGGGGGCAGGATAATATGGTGCTGGGTAGTGTAGTGTGTGCAGAGTAATGGGGGCAGGATAATATGGTTCAGGGTAGTGTAGTGTGTACAGAGTAATGGGAGCAGGATAATATGGTGCTGTGTAGTGTGTGCAGAGTAATGGGGGCAGGATAATATGGTGCTGGGTAGTGTAGTGTGTGCAGAGTAATGGGGGCAGGATAATATGGTGCGGGGTAGTATAGTGTGTGCAGAGTAATGAGGGCAGGATAATATGGTGCAGGGTAGTGTAGTGTGTGCAGAGTAATGGGGGCAGGATAATATGGTGCTGTGTAGTGTGTGCAGAGAAATGAGGGCAGGATAATATGGTGCAGGGTAGTGTAGTGTGTACAGAGTAATGGGGGCAGGATAATATGATGCTGGGTAGTGTGTGCAGAGTAATGGGGGCAGGATAATATGGTGCTGGGTAGTGTAGTGTGTGCAGAGTAATGGGATAAAGATAATATGGTGCAGGGTAGTGTAGTGTGTGCAGAGTAATGGGGGCAGGATAATATGGTGCAGGGTAGTGTAGCCTGTGTGCAGAGTAATGGGGGCAGGATAATATGGTGCTGGGTAGTGTAGTGTGTGCAGAGTAATGGGGGCAGGATAATATGGTGCAGGGTAGTGTAGCCTGTGTGCAGAGTAATGGGGGCAGGATAATATGGTGCAGGGTAGTGTAGTGTGTGCAGAGTAATGGGGGCAGGATAATATGGTGCTGGTTAGTGTAGTGTGTGCAGAGTAATGGGGGCAGGATAATATGGTGCAGGGTAGTGTAGTGTGTGCAGAGTAATGGGAGCTGGATAATATTTTGCAGGGTAGTGTAGTGTGTGCAGAGTAATGGGGGCAGGATAATAAGGTGCGGGCTAGTGTAGCCTGTGTACAGAGTAATGGGGGCAGGATAATATGGTGCTGGGTAGTGTAGTGCGTGCAAAGTAATGGGGGCAGGATAATATGGTGCTGGGTAGTGTAGTGTGTGCAGAGCAATGGGGGCAGGATAATATGGTGCTGTGTAGTGTAATGTGTGTAGAGTAATGGTGGCAGGATAATGTGGTGCAGGGTAGTGTAGTGTGTGCAGAGTAATGGGGGCAGGATAATATGGTGCGGGGTAGTGTAGTGTGTACAGAGTAATGGGGGCAGGATAATATGGTGCAGGGTAGTGTAGTGTGTACAGAGTAATGAGGGCAGGATAATATGGTGCGGGGTAATGGGAGCAGTATAATATGGTGCTGGGTAGTGTAGCCTGTGTACAGAGTAATGGGGGCAGAATATGGTGCAGGGTAGTGTAGTGTGTGCAGAGTAATGGGGGTAGGATAATATGGTGCGGGGTAGTGTAGTGTGTACAGAGTAATGGGTGCAGGATAATATGGTGCTGTGTAGTGTGTGCAGAGTAATGGGGGCAGGATAATATGGTGTGGGGTAGTGTAGCCTGTGTACAGAGTAATGGGGGCAGGATAATATGGTGCTGGGTAGTGTAGTGTGTGCAGAGTAATGGGGGCAGGATAATATGGTTCAGGGTAGTGTAGTGTGTACAGAGTAATGGGAGCAGGATAATATGGTGCTGTGTAGTGTGTGCAGAGTAATGGGGGCAGGATAATATGGTGCGGGGTAGTGTAGTGTGTGCAGAGTAATGGGGGCAGGATAATATGGTTCAGGGTAGTGTAGTGTGTACAGAGTAATGGGAGCAGGATAATATGGTGCTGTGTAGTGTGTGCAGAGTAATGGGGGCAGGATAATATGGTGCAGGGTAGTGTAGTGTGTACAGAGTAATGGGGGCAGGATAATATGGTGCAGGGTAGTGTAGTGTGTACAGAGTAATGGGGGCAGGATAATATGGCACAGGGTAGTGGAGTGTGCGCAGAGTAATGGGGGCAGGATAATATGGTGCAGGGTAGTGTAGTGTGTGCAGAGTAATGGGGGCAGGATAATATGGTGCAGGGTAGCGTAGTGTGTGCAGAGTAATGGGTGCAGTATAATATGGTGCAGGGTAGTGTAGTGTGTGCAGAGTAATGGGGGCAGGATAATATGGTGCTGGGTAGTGTAGCCTGTGTGCAGAGTAATGGGGGCAGGATAATATGGTGCAGGGTAGTATAGTGTGTGTACAGAGTAATGGGGGCAGGATAATATGGTGCAGGGTAGTGTAGTGTGTACAGAGTAATGGGGGCAGGATAATATGGTGCTGGGTAGTGTAGTGTGTGCAGAGTAATGGGGGCAGGATAATATGGTGCGGGGTAGTATAGTGTGTGCAGAGTAATGAGGGCAGGATAATATGGTGCAGGGTAGTGTAGTGTGTGCAGAGTAATGGGGGCAGGATAATATGGTGCTGTGTAGTGTGTGCAGAGAAATGAGGGCAGGAAAATATGGTGCAGGGTAGTGTAGTGTGTACAGAGTAATGGGGGCAGGATAATATGATGCTGGGTAGTGTGTGCAGAGTAATGGGGGCAGGATAATATGGTGCTGGGTAGTGTAGTGTGTGCAGAGTAATGGGATAAAGATAATATGGTGCAGGGTAGTGTAGTGTGTGCAGAGTAATGGGGGCAGGATAATATGGTGCAGGGTAGTGTAGCCTGTGTGCAGAGTAATGGGGGCAGGATAATATGGTGCTGGGTAGTGTAGTGTGTGCAGAGTAATGGGGGCAGGATAATATGGTGCAGGGTAGTGTAGCCTGTGTGCAGAGTAATGGGGGCAGGATAATATGGTGCAGGGTAGTGTAGTGTGTGCAGAGTAATGGGAGCAGGATAATATTTTGCAGGGTAGTGTAGTGTGTGCAGAGTAATGGGGGCAGGATAATATGGTGCGGGGTAATGGGAGCAGAATAATATGGTGCGGGGTAGTGTAGCCTGTGTACAGAGTAATGGGGGCAGGATAATATGGTGCTGTGTAGTGTGTGCAGAGTAATGGGGGCAGGATAATATGGTGTGGGGTAGTGTAGCCTGTGTACAGAGTAATGGGGGCAGGATAATATGGTGCTGGGTAGTGTAGTGTGTGCAGAGTAATGGGGGCAGGATAATATGGTTCAGGGTAGTGTAGTGTGTACAGAGTAATGGGGGCAGGATAATATGGTGCTGTGTAGTGTGTGCAGAGTAATGGGGGCAGGATAATATGGTGCGGGGTAGTGTAGTGTGTGCAGAGTAATGGGGGCAGGATAATATGGTTCAGAGTAGTGTAGTGTGTACAGAGTAATGGGAGCAGGATATTATGGTGCTGTGTAGTGTGTGCAGAGTAATGGGGGCAGGATAATATGGTGCGCGGTAGTGTAGTGTGTGCAGAGTAATGGGGGCAGGATAATATGATGCTGGGTAGTGTGTGCAGAGTAATGGGGGCAGGATAATATGGTGCTGGGTAGTGTAGTGTGTGCAGAGTAATGGGATAAAGATAATATGGTGCAGGGTAGTGTAGTGTGTGCAGAGTAATGGGGGCAGGATAATATGGTGCAGGGTAGTGTAGCCTGTGTGCAGAGTAATGGGGGCAGGATAATATGGTGCTGGGTAGTGTAGTGTGTGCAGAGTAATGGGGGCAGGATAATATGGTGCAGGGTAGTGTAGCCTGTGTGCAGAGTAATGGGGGCAGGATAATATGGTGCAGGGTAGTGTAGTGTGTGCAGAGTAATGGGAGCAGGATAATATTTTGCAGGGTAGTGTAGTGTGTGCAGAGTAATGGGGGCAGGATAATATGGTGCGGGGTAATGGGAGCAGAATAATATGGTGCGGGGTAGTGTAGCCTGTGTACAGAGTAATGGGGGCAGGATAATATGGTGCTGTGTAGTGTGTGCAGAGTAATGGGGGCAGGATAATATGGTGTGGGGTAGTGTAGCCTGTGTACAGAGTAATGGGGGCAGGATAATATGGTGCTGGGTAGTGTAGTGTGTGCAGAGTAATGGGGGCAGGATAATATGGTTCAGGGTAGTGTAGTGTGTACAGAGTAATGGGGGCAGGATAATATGGTGCTGTGTAGTGTGTGCAGAGTAATGGGGGCAGGATAATATGGTGCGGGGTAGTGTAGTGTGTGCAGAGTAATGGGGGCAGGATAATATGGTTCAGAGTAGTGTAGTGTGTACAGAGTAATGGGAGCAGGATATTATGGTGCTGTGTAGTGTGTGCAGAGTAATGGGGGCAGGATAATATGGTGCGCGGTAGTGTAGTGTGTGCAGAGTAATGGGGGCAGGATAATATGGTGCAGGGTAGTGTAGTGTGAACAGAGTAATGGGGGCAGGATAATATGGTGCAGGGTAGTGTAGTGTGTACAGAGTAATGGGGGCAGGATAATATGGCACAGGGTAGTGGAGTGTGCGCAGAGTAATCGGGGCAGGATAATATGGTGCAGGGTAGTGTAGTGTGTGCAGAGTAATGGTGGCAGGATAATATGATGCAGGGTAGCGTAGTGTGTGCAGAGTAATGGGTGCAGTATAATATGGTGCAGGGTAGTGTAGTGTGTGCAGAGTAATGGGGGCAGGATAATATGGTGCTGGGTAGTGTAGCCTGTGTACAGAGTAATGGGGGCAGGATAATATGGTGCTGGGTAGTGTAGTGTGTGCAGAGTAATGGGGGCAGGATAATATGGTGCGGGGTAGTATAGTGTGTGCAGAGTAATGGGGCAGGATAATATGGTGCTGTGTAGTGTGTGCAGAGTAATGGGGGCAGGATAATATGGTGCTGTGTAGTGTGTGCAGAGTAATGAGGGCAGGATAATATGGTGCAGGGTAGTGTAGTGTGTACAGAGTAATGGGGGCAGGATAATATGATGCTGGGTAGTGTGTGCAGAGTAATGGGGGCAGGATAATATGGTGCTGTGTAGTGTGTGCAGAGTAATGGGGGCAGGATAATATGGTGCTGTGTAGTGTGTGCAGAGTATTGAGGGCAGGATAATATGGTGCAGGGTAGTGTAGTGTGTACAGAGTAATGGGGGCAGTATAATATGGTGCAGGTAGTGTAGTGTGTACAGAGTAATGGGGGCAGGATAATATGGTGCTGGGTAGTTAGTGTGTGCAGAGTAATGGGGGCAGGATAATATGGTGCAGGGTAGTGTAGCCTGTGTGCAGAGTAATGGGAGCAGGATAATATGGTGCTGGGTAGTGTAGTGTGTGCAGAGTAATGGGGGCAGGATAATATGGTGCAGGGTAGTGTAGCCTGTGTGCAGAGTAATGGGGGCAGGATAATATGGTGCAGGGTAGTGTAGTGTGTGCAGAGTAATGGGGGCAGGATAATATGGTGCTGGTTAGTGTAGTGTGTGCAGAGTAATGGGGGCAGGATAATATGGTGCAGGGTAGTGTAGTGTGTGCAGAGTAATGGGAGCTGGATAATATTTTGCAGGGTAGTGTAGTGTGTGCAGAGTAATGGGGGCAGGATAATAAGGTGCGGGCTAGTGTAGCCTGTGTACAGAGTAATGGGGGCAGGATAATATGGTGCTGGGTAGTGTAGTGCGTGCAAAGTAATGGGGGCAGGATAATATGGTGCTGGGTAGTGTAGTGTGTGCAGAGCAATGGGGGCAGGATAATATGGTGCTGTGTAGTGTAATGTGTGTAGAGTAATGGTGGCAGGATAATGTGGTGCAGGGTAGTGTAGTGTGTGCAGAGTAATGGGGGCAGGATAATATGGTGCGGGGTAGTGTAGTGTGTACAGAGTAATGGGGGCAGGATAATATGGTGCAGGGTAGTGTAGTGTGTACAGAGTAATGAGGGCAGGATAATATGGTGCGGGGTAATGGGAGCAGTATAATATGGTGCTGGGTAGTGTAGCCTGTGTTCAGAGTAATGGGGGCAGAATATGGTGCAGGGTAGTGTAGTGTGTGCAGAGTAATGGGGGTAGGATAATATGGTGCGGGGTAGTGTAGTGTGTACAGAGTAATGGGTGCAGGATAATATGGTGCTGTGTAGTGTGTGCAGAGTAATGGGGGCAGGATAATATGGTGTGGGGTAGTGTAGCCTGTGTACAGAGTAATGGGGGCAGGATAATATGGTGCTGGGTAGTGTAGTGTGTGCAGAGTAATGGGGGCAGGATAATATGGTTCAGGGTAGTGTAGTGTGTACAGAGTAATGGGAGCAGGATAATATGGTGCTGTGTAGTGTGTGCAGAGTAATGGGGGCAGGATAATATGGTGCGGGGTAGTGTAGTGTGTGCAGAGTAATGGGGGCAGGATAATATGGTTCAGGGTAGTGTAGTGTGTACAGAGTAATGGGAGCAGGATAATATGGTGCTGTGTAGTGTGTGCAGAGTAATGGGGGCAGGATAATATGGTGCAGGGTAGTGTAGTGTGTACAGAGTAATGGGGGCAGGATAATATGGTGCAGGGTAGTGTAGTGTGTACAGAGTAATGGGGGCAGGATAATATGGCACAGGGTAGTGGAGTGTGCGCAGAGTAATGGGGGCAGGATAATATGGTGCAGGGTAGTGTAGTGTGTGCAGAGTAATGGGGGCAGGATAATATGGTGCAGGGTAGCGTAGTGTGTGCAGAGTAATGGGTGCAGTATAATATGGTGCAGGGTAGTGTAGTGTGTGCAGAGTAATGGGGGCAGGATAATATGGTGCTGGGTAGTGTAGCCTGTGTGCAGAGTAATGGGGGCAGGATAATATGGTGCAGGGTAGTATAGTGTGTGTACAGAGTAATGGGGGCAGGATAATATGGTGCAGGGTAGTGTAGTGTGTACAGAGTAATGGGGGCAGGATAATATGGTGCTGGGTAGTGTAGTGTGTGCAGAGTAATGGGGGCAGGATAATATGGTGCGGGGTAGTATAGTGTGTGCAGAGTAATGAGGGCAGGATAATATGGTGCAGGGTAGTGTAGTGTGTGCAGAGTAATGGGGGCAGGATAATATGGTGCTGTGTAGTGTGTGCAGAGAAATGAGGGCAGGATAATATGGTGCAGGGTAGTGTAGTGTGTACAGAGTAATGGGGGCAGGATAATATGATGCTGGGTAGTGTGTGCAGATTAATGGGGGCAGGATAATATGGTGCTGTGTAGTGTGTGCAGAGTAATGGGGGCAGGATAATATGGTGCTGTGTAGTGTGTGCAGAGTATTGAGGGCAGGATAATATGGTGCAGGGTAGTGTAGTGTGTACAGAGTAATGGGGGCAGGATAATATGGTGCTGTGTAGTGTGTGCAGAGTAATGGGGGCAGGATAATATGATGCTGGGTAGTGTAGTGTGTACAGTGTAATGGGGGCAGGATAATATGGTGCTGGGTAGTTAGTGTGTGCAGAGTAATGGGGGCAGGATAATATGGTGCAGGGTAGTGTAGCCTGTGTGCAGAGTAATGGGGGCAGGATAATATGGTGCTGGGTAGTGTAGTGTGTGCAGAGTAATGGGAGAAAGATAATATGGTGCAGGGTAGTGTAGTGTGTGCAGAGTAATGGGGGCAGGATAATATGGTGCAGGGTAGTGTAGCCTGTGTGCAGAGTAATGGGGGCAGGATAATATGGTGCTGGGTAGTGTAGTGTGTGCAGAGTAATGGGGGCAGGATAATATGGTGCAGGGTAGTGTAGCCTGTGTGCAGAGTAATGGGGGCAGGATAATATGGTGCAGGGTAGTGTAGTGTGTGCAGAGTAATGGGGGCAGGATAATATGGTGCTGGTTAGTGTAGTGTGTGCAGAGTAATGGGGGCAGGATAATATGGTGCAGGGTAGTGTAGTGTGTGCAGAGTAATGGGAGCAGGATAATATTTTGCAGGGTAGTGTAGTGTGTGCAGAGTAATGGGGGCAGGATAATATGGTGCGGGGTAATGGGAGCAGAATAATATGGTGCGGGGTAGTGTAGCCTGTGTACAGAGTAATGGGGGCAGGATAATATGGTGCTGTGTAGTGTGTGCAGAGTAATGGGGGCAGGATAATATGGTGTGGGGTAGTGTAGCCTGTGTACAGAGTAATGGGGGCAGGATAATATGGTGCTGGGTAGTGTAGTGTGTGCAGAGAAATGGGGGCAGGATAATATGGTTCAGGGTAGTGTAGTGTGTACAGAGTAATGGGGGCAGGATAATATGGTGCTGTGTAGTGTGTGCAGAGTAATGGGGGCAGGATAATATGGTGCGGGGTAGTGTAGTGTGTGCAGAGTAATGGGGGCAGGATAATATGGTTCAGAGTAGTGTAGTGTGTACAGAGTAATGGGAGCAGGATATTATGGTGCTGTGTAGTGTGTGCAGAGTAATGGGGGCAGGATAATATGGTGCGCGGTAGTGTAGTGTGTGCAGAGTAATGGGGGCAGGATAATATGGTGCAGGGTAGTGTAGTGTGAACAGAGTAATGGGGGCAGGATAATATGGTGCAGGGTAGTGTAGTGTGTACAGAGTAATGGGGGCAGGATAATATGGCACAGGGTAGTGGAGTGTGCGCAGAGTAATCGGGGCAGGATAATATGGTGCAGGGTAGTGTAGTGTGTGCAGAGTAATGGTGGCAGGATAATATGGTGCAGGGTAGCGTAGTGTGTGCAGAGTAATGGGTGCAGTATAATATGGTGCAGGGTAGTGTAGTGTGTGCAGAGTAATGGGGGCAGGATAATATGGTGCTGGGTAGTGTAGCCTGTGTGCAGAGTAATGGGGGCAGGATAATATGGTGCAGGGTAGTCTAGTGTGTGTACAGAGTAATGGGGGCAGGATAATATGGTTCAGAGTAGTGTAGTGTGTACAGAGTAATGGGAGCAGGATATTATGGTGCTGTGTAGTGTGTGCAGAGTAATGGGGGTAGGATAATATGGTGCTGGGTAGTGTAGTGTGTGCAGAGTAATGGGGGCAGGATAATATGGTGCGGGGTAGTATAGTGTGTGCAGAGTAATGGGGCAGGATAATATGGTGCTGTGTAGTGTGTGCAGAGTAATGGGGGCAGGATAATATGGTGCTGTGTAGTGTGTGCAGAGTAATGAGGGCAGGATAATATGGTGCAGGGTAGTGTAGTGTGTACAGAGTAATGGGGGCAGGATAATATGATGCTGGGTAGTGTGTGCAGAGTAATGGGGGCAGGATAATATGGTGCTGTGTAGTGTGTGCAGAGTAATGAGGGCAGGATAATATGGTGCTGTGTAGTGTGTGCAGAGTATTGAGGGCAGGATAATATGGTGCAGGGTAGTGTAGTGTGTACAGAGTAATGGGGGCAGTATAATATGGTGCAGGTAGTGTAGTGTGTACAGAGTAATGGGGGCAGGATAATATGGTGCTGTGTAGTGTGTGCAGAGTAATGGGGGCAGGATAATATGATGCTGGGTAGTGTAGTGTGTACAGAGTAATGGGGGCAGGATAATATGGTGCTGGGTAGTTAGTGTGTGCAGAGTAATGGGGGCAGGATAATATGGTGCAGGGTAGTGTAGCCTGTGTGCAGAGTAATGGGAGCAGGATAATATGGTGCTGGGTAGTGTAGTGTGTGCAGAGTAATGGGGGCAGGATAATATGGTGCAGGGTAGTGTAGCCTGTGTGCAGAGTAATGGGGGCAGGATAATATGGTGCAGGGTAGTGTAGTGTGTGCAGAGTAATGGGGGCAGGATAATATGGTGCTGGTTAGTGTAGTGTGTGCAGAGTAATGGGGGCAGGATAATATGGTGCAGGGTAGTGTAGTGTGTGCAGAGTAATGGGAGCAGGATAATATTTTGCAGGGTAGTGTAGTGTGTGCAGAGTAATGGGGGCAGGATAATAAGGTGCGGGCTAGTGTAGCCTGTGTACAGAGTAATGGGGGCAGGATAATATGGTGCTGGGTAGTGTAGTGCGTGCAAAGTAATGGGGGCAGGATAATATGGTGCTGGGTAGTGTAGTGTGTGCAGAGCAATGGGGGCAGGATAATATGGTGCTGTGTAGTGTAATGTGTGTAGAGTAATGGTGGCAGGATAATATGGTGCAGGGTAGTGTAGTGTGTGCAGAGTAATGGGGGCAGGATAATATGGTGCGGGGTAGTGTAGTGTGTGCAGAGTAATGGGGGCAGGATAATATGGTGCTGGGTAGTGTAGTGTGTACAGAGTAATGGGGGCAGGATAATATGGTGCAGGGTAGTGTAGTGTGTGCAGAGTAATGGGGGCAGGATAATATGGTGCGGGGTAGTGTAGTGTGTGCAGAGTAATGGGGGCAGGATAATATGGTGCGGGGTAGTGTAGTGTGTGCAGAGTAATGGGGGCAGGATAATATGGTGCTGGGTAGTGTAGCCTGTGTGCAGAGTAATGGGGGCAGGACAATATGGTGCAGGGTAGTGTAGTGTGTGCAGAGTAATGAGGGCAGGATAATATGGTGCAGGGTAGTGTAGTGTGTGCAGAGTAATGGGGGCAGGATAATATGGTACAGGGTAGTGTAGTGTGTACAGAGTAATGGGGGCAGGATAATATGGTGCGGGGTAGTGTAGTGTGTGCAGAGTAATGGGGGCAGGAGAATTATGGTGCAGGGTAGTGTAGTGTGTGCAGAGTAATGGGGGCAGGATAATATGGTGCGGGGTAGTGTAGTGTGAACAGAGTAATGGGCGCAGGATAATATGGTGCTGGGTGGTGTAGCCTGTGTACAGATTAATGGGGGCAGGATAATATGGTGCGGGGTAGTGTAGCCTGTGTACAGAGTAATGGGGGCAGGATAATATGGTGTCGGGTAGTGTAGTGTGTGCAGAGTAATGGGGGCAGGATAATATGGTGCAGGGTAGTGTAGTGTGTGCAGAGTAATGGGGGCAGGATAATATGGTGCTGTGTAGTGTAGTGTGTGCAGAGTAATGGGGGCAGGATAATATGGTGCAGGGTAGTGTAGTGTGTGCAGAGTAATGGAGGCAGTATAATATGGTGCTGGGTAGTGTAGTGTGTGCAGAGTAATGGAGACAGGATAATATGGTGCTGGGTAGTGTAGTGTGTACAGAGTAATGGGGGCAGGATAATATGGTGCGGGGTAGTGTAGTGTGTGCAGAGTAATGGGGGTAGGATAATATGGTGCGGGGTAGTGTATTCTGTGCAGAATAATGGGGCAGGATAATATGGTGCTGGGTAGTGTAGTGTGTACAGAGTAATGGGGGCAGGATAATATGGTGCACGGTAGTGTAGCCTGTGTGCAAAGTAATGGGGGCAGGATAATATGGTGCTGGGTAGTGTAGCCTGTGTGCAGAGTAATGGGGGCAGGATAATATGGTGCTGGCTAGTGTAGTGTGTGCAGAGTAATGGGGGCAGGATAATATGGTGCAGGGTAGTGTAGTGTGTGCAGAGTAATGGGGGCAGGATATTATGGTGCACGGTAGTGTGTGCAGAGCAATGGGGGCAATATAATATGGTACAGGGTAGTGTAGTGTGTACAGAGTAATGGGGGCAGGATAATATGGTGCGGGGTAGTGTAGTGTGTGCAGAGTAAAGGGGGCAGGATAATATGTTGCGGGGTAGTGTATTCTGTGCACAATAATGGGGCAGGATAATATGGTGCTGGGTAGTGTAGTGTGTACAGAGTAATGGGGGCAGGATAATATGGTGCAGGGTAGTGTAGTGTGCGCAGAGTAATGGGGGCAGGATAATATGGTGCAGGGTAGTGTAGTGTGTGCAGAGTAATGGGGGCAGGATAATATGGTGCAGGGTAGTGTAGCCTGTGTGCAGAGTAATAGGGGCAGGATAATATGGTGCGGGGTAGTGTAGTGTGTGCAGAGTAATGGGGGCAGGATAATATGGTGCGGGGTAGTGTAGTGTGTGCAGAGTAATGGGGGCAGGATAATATGGTGCTGGGTGGTGTAGCCTGTGTACAGAGTAATGGGGGCAGGATAATATCGTGCTGGGTAGTGTAGTGTGTGCAGAGTAATGGGGGCAGGATAATATGGTGCTGTGTAGTGTGTGCAGAGTAATGGGGGCAGGATAATATGGTGCTGTGTAGTGTGTGCAGAGTATTGAGGGCAGGATAATATGGTGCAGGGTAGTGTAGTGTGTACAGAGTAATGGGGGCAGGATAATATGGTGCTGTGTAGTGTGTGCAGAGTAATGGGGGCAGGATAATATGATGCTGGGTAGTGTAGTGTGTACAGTGTAATGGGGGCAGGATAATATGGTGCTGGGTAGTTAGTGTGTGCAGAGTAATGGGGGCAGGATAATATGGTGCAGGGTAGTGTAGCCTGTGTGCAGAGTAATGGGGGCAGGATAATATGGTGCTGGGTAGTGTAGTGTGTGCAGAGTAATGGGAGAAAGATAATATGGTGCAGGGTAGTGTAGTGTGTGCAGAGTAATGGGGGCAGGATAATATGGTGCAGGGTAGTGTAGCCTGTGTGCAGAGTAATGGGGGCAGGATAATATGGTGCTGGGTAGTGTAGTGTGTGCAGAGTAATGGGGGCAGGATAATATGGTGCAGGGTAGTGTAGCCTGTGTGCAGAGTAATGGGGGCAGGATAATATGGTGCAGGGTAGTGTAGTGTGTGCAGAGTAATGGGGGCAGGATAATATGGTGCTGGTTAGTGTAGTGTGTGCAGAGTAATGGGGGCAGGATAATATGGTGCAGGGTAGTGTAGTGTGTGCAGAGTAATGGGAGCAGGATAATATTTTGCAGGGTAGTGTAGTGTGTGCAGAGTAATGGGGGCAGGATAATATGGTGCGGGGTAATGGGAGCAGAATAATATGGTGCGGGGTAGTGTAGCCTGTGTACAGAGTAATGGGGGCAGGATAATATGGTGCTGTGTAGTGTGTGCAGAGTAATGGGGGCAGGATAATATGGTGTGGGGTAGTGTAGCCTGTGTACAGAGTAATGGGGGCAGGATAATATGGTGCTGGGTAGTGTAGTGTGTGCAGAGAAATGGGGGCAGGATAATATGGTTCAGGGTAGTGTAGTGTGTACAGAGTAATGGGGGCAGGATAATATGGTGCTGTGTAGTGTGTGCAGAGTAATGGGGGCAGGATAATATGGTGCGGGGTAGTGTAGTGTGTGCAGAGTAATGGGGGCAGGATAATATGGTTCAGAGTAGTGTAGTGTGTACAGAGTAATGGGAGCAGGATATTATGGTGCTGTGTAGTGTGTGCAGAGTAATGGGGGCAGGATAATATGGTGCGCGGTAGTGTAGTGTGTGCAGAGTAATGGGGGCAGGATAATATGGTGCAGGGTAGTGTAGTGTGAACAGAGTAATGGGGGCAGGATAATATGGTGCAGGGTAGTGTAGTGTGTACAGAGTAATGGGGGCAGGATAATATGGCACAGGGTAGTGGAGTGTGCGCAGAGTAATCGGGGCAGGATAATATGGTGCAGGGTAGTGTAGTGTGTGCAGAGTAATGGTGGCAGGATAATATGGTGCAGGGTAGCGTAGTGTGTGCAGAGTAATGGGTGCAGTATAATATGGTGCAGGGTAGTGTAGTGTGTGCAGAGTAATGGGGGCAGGATAATATGGTGCTGGGTAGTGTAGCCTGTGTGCAGAGTAATGGGGGCAGGATAATATGGTGCAGGGTAGTCTAGTGTGTGTACAGAGTAATGGGGGCAGGATAATATGGTTCAGAGTAGTGTAGTGTGTACAGAGTAATGGGAGCAGGATATTATGGTGCTGTGTAGTGTGTGCAGAGTAATGGGGGTAGGATAATATGGTGCTGGGTAGTGTAGTGTGTGCAGAGTAATGGGGGCAGGATAATATGGTGCGGGGTAGTATAGTGTGTGCAGAGTAATGGGGCAGGATAATATGGTGCTGTGTAGTGTGTGCAGAGTAATGGGGGCAGGATAATATGGTGCTGTGTAGTGTGTGCAGAGTAATGAGGGCAGGATAATATGGTGCAGGGTAGTGTAGTGTGTACAGAGTAATGGGGGCAGGATAATATGATGCTGGGTAGTGTGTGCAGAGTAATGGGGGCAGGATAATATGGTGCTGTGTAGTGTGTGCAGAGTAATGAGGGCAGGATAATATGGTGCTGTGTAGTGTGTGCAGAGTATTGAGGGCAGGATAATATGGTGCAGGGTAGTGTAGTGTGTACAGAGTAATGGGGGCAGTATAATATGGTGCAGGTAGTGTAGTGTGTACAGAGTAATGGGGGCAGGATAATATGGTGCTGTGTAGTGTGTGCAGAGTAATGGGGGCAGGATAATATGATGCTGGGTAGTGTAGTGTGTACAGAGTAATGGGGGCAGGATAATATGGTGCTGGGTAGTTAGTGTGTGCAGAGTAATGGGGGCAGGATAATATGGTGCAGGGTAGTGTAGCCTGTGTGCAGAGTAATGGGAGCAGGATAATATGGTGCTGGGTAGTGTAGTGTGTGCAGAGTAATGGGGGCAGGATAATATGGTGCAGGGTAGTGTAGCCTGTGTGCAGAGTAATGGGGGCAGGATAATATGGTGCAGGGTAGTGTAGTGTGTGCAGAGTAATGGGGGCAGGATAATATGGTGCTGGTTAGTGTAGTGTGTGCAGAGTAATGGGGGCAGGATAATATGGTGCAGGGTAGTGTAGTGTGTGCAGAGTAATGGGAGCAGGATAATATTTTGCAGGGTAGTGTAGTGTGTGCAGAGTAATGGGGGCAGGATAATAAGGTGCGGGCTAGTGTAGCCTGTGTACAGAGTAATGGGGGCAGGATAATATGGTGCTGGGTAGTGTAGTGCGTGCAAAGTAATGGGGGCAGGATAATATGGTGCTGGGTAGTGTAGTGTGTGCAGAGCAATGGGGGCAGGATAATATGGTGCTGTGTAGTGTAATGTGTGTAGAGTAATGGTGGCAGGATAATATGGTGCAGGGTAGTGTAGTGTGTGCAGAGTAATGGGGGCAGGATAATATGGTGCGGGGTAGTGTAGTGTGTGCAGAGTAATGGGGGCAGGATAATATGGTGCTGGGTAGTGTAGTGTGTACAGAGTAATGGGGGCAGGATAATATGGTGCAGGGTAGTGTAGTGTGTGCAGAGTAATGGGGGCAGGATAATATGGTGCGGGGTAGTGTAGTGTGTGCAGAGTAATGGGGGCAGGATAATATGGTGCGGGGTAGTGTAGTGTGTGCAGAGTAATGGGGGCAGGATAATATGGTGCGGGGTAGTGTAGCCTGTGTGCAGAGTAATGGGGGCAGGACAATATGGTGCAGGGTAGTGTAGTGTGTGCAGAGTAATGAGGGCAGGATAATATGGTGCAGGGTAGTGTAGTGTGTGCAGAGTAATGGGGGCAGGATAATATGGTACAGGGTAGTGTAGTGTGTACAGAGTAATGGGGGCAGGATAATATGGTGCGGGGTAGTGTAGTGTGTGCAGAGTAATGGGGGCAGGAGAATTATGGTGCAGGGTAGTGTAGTGTGTGCAGAGTAATGGGGGCAGGATAATATGGTGCGGGGTAGTGTAGTGTGAACAGAGTAATGGGCGCAGGATAATATGGTGCTGGGTGGTGTAGCCTGTGTACAGATTAATGGGGGCAGGATAATATGGTGCGGGGTAGTGTAGCCTGTGTACAGAGTAATGGGGGCAGGATAATATGGTGTCGGGTAGTGTAGTGTGTGCAGAGTAATGGGGGCAGGATAATATGGTGCAGGGTAGTGTAGTGTGTGCAGAGTAATGGGGGCAGGATAATATGGTGCTGTGTAGTGTAGTGTGTGCAGAGTAATGGGGGCAGGATAATATGGTGCAGGGTAGTGTAGTGTGTGCAGAGTAATGGAGGCAGTATAATATGGTGCTGGGTAGTGTAGTGTGTGCAGAGTAATGGAGACAGGATAATATGGTGCTGGGTAGTGTAGTGTGTACAGAGTAATGGGGGCAGGATAATATGGTGCGGGGTAGTGTAGTGTGTGCAGAGTAATGGGGGTAGGATAATATGGTGCGGGGTAGTGTATTCTGTGCAGAATAATGGGGCAGGATAATATGGTGCTGGGTAGTGTAGTGTGTACAGAGTAATGGGGGCAGGATAATATGGTGCACGGTAGTGTAGCCTGTGTGCAAAGTAATGGGGGCAGGATAATATGGTGCTGGGTAGTGTAGCCTGTGTGCAGAGTAATGGGGGCAGGATAATATGGTGCTGGCTAGTGTAGTGTGTGCAGAGTAATGGGGGCAGGATAATATGGTGCAGGGTAGTGTAGTGTGTGCAGAGTAATGGGGGCAGGATATTATGGTGCACGGTAGTGTGTGCAGAGCAATGGGGGCAATATAATATGGTACAGGGTAGTGTAGTGTGTACAGAGTAATGGGGGCAGGATAATATGGTGCGGGGTAGTGTAGTGTGTGCAGAGTAAAGGGGGCAGGATAATATGTTGCGGGGTAGTGTATTCTGTGCACAATAATGGGGCAGGATAATATGGTGCTGGGTAGTGTAGTGTGTACAGAGTAATGGGGGCAGGATAATATGGTGCAGGGTAGTGTAGTGTGCGCAGAGTAATGGGGGCAGGATAATATGGTGCAGGGTAGTGTAGTGTGTGCAGAGTAATGGGGGCAGGATAATATGGTGCAGGGTAGTGTAGCCTGTGTGCAGAGTAATAGGGGCAGGATAATATGGTGCGGGGTAGTGTAGTGTGTGCAGAGTAATGGGGGCAGGATAATATGGTGCGGGGTAGTGTAGTGTGTGCAGAGTAATGGGGGCAGGATAATATGGTGCTGGGTGGTGTAGCCTGTGTACAGAGTAATGGGGGCAGGATAATATCGTGCTGGGTAGTGTAGTGTGTGCAGAGTAATGGGGGCAGGATAATATGGTGCAGGGTAGTGTAGTGTGTGCAGAGTAATGGGGGCAGGATAATATGGTTCAGGGTAGAGTAGCCTGTGTACAGAGTAATGGGGGCAGGATAATATGGTTCAGGGTAGAGTAGCCTGTGTACAGAGTAATGGGGGCAGGATAATAAGGTGCATGGTAGTGTGTGCAGAGTAATGGGGGCAGAATATGGTGCAGGGTAGTTAGTGTGTGCAGAGTAATGGGGGTAGGATAATATGGTGCGGGGTAGTGTAGTGTGTACAGAGTAATGGGTGCAGGACAATATGGTGCTGGGTAGTGTAGTGTGTACAGAGTAATGGGGTCAGGATAATATGGTGCGGGGTAATGGGAGCTGAATAATATGGTGCGGGGTAGTGTAGCCTGTGTACAGAGTAATGGGGGCAGGATAATATGGTGCTGTGTAGTGTGTGCAGAGTAATGGGGGCAGGATAATATGGTGCGGGGTAGTGTAGTGTGTGCAGAGTAATGGGGGCAGGATAATATGGTTCAGGGTAGTGTAGTGTGTACAGAGTAATGGGGGCAGGATAATATGGTGCTGTGTAGTGTGTGCAGAGTAATGGGGGCAGGATAATATGGCACAGGGTAGTGTAGTGTGTGCAGAGTAATGGGGGCAGGAAAATATGGTGCAGGGTAGTGTAGTGTGTGCAGAGTAATGGGGGCAGGATAATATGGTGCAGGGTAGCGTAGTGTGTGCAGAGTAATGGGTGCAGTATAATATGGTGCAGGGTAGTGTAGTGTGTGCAGAGTAATGGGGGCAGGATAATATGGTGCTGGGTAGTGTAGCCTGTGTGCAGAGTAATGGGGGCAGGATAATATGGTGCAGGGTAGTGTACTGTGTGTACAGAGTAATGGGGGCAGGATAATATGGTGCAGGGTAGTGTAGTGTGTACAGAGTAATGGGGGCAGGATAATATGGTGCTGGGTAGTGTAGTGTGTGCAGAGTAATGGGGGCAGGATAATATGGTGTGGGGTAGTATAGTGTGTGCAGAGTAATGAGGGCAGGATAATATGGTGCAGGGTAGTGTAGTGTGTGCAGAGTAATGGGGCAGGATAATATGGTGCTGTGTAGTGTGTGCAGAGTAATGGGGGCAGGATAAAATGGTGCTGTGTAGTGTGTGCAGAGTAATGAGGGCAGGATAATATGGTGCAGGGTAGTGTAGTGTGTACAGAGTAATGGGGGCAGGATAATATGATGCTGGGTAGTGTGTGCAGAGTAATGGGGGCAGGATAATATGGTGCTGTGTAGTGTGTGCAGAGTAATGGGGGCAGGATAATATGGTGCTGTGTAGTGTGTGCAGAGTAATGAGGGCAGGATAATATGGTGCAGGGTAGTGTAGTGTGTACAGAGTAATGGGGGCAGTATAATATGGTGCAGGGTAGTGTAGTGTGTACAGAGTAATGGGGGCAGGATAATATGGTGCTGTGTAGTGTGTGCAGAGTAATGGGGGCAGAATAATATGATGCTGGGTAGTGTAGTGTGTACAGAGTAATGGGGGCAGGATAATATGGTGCTGGGTAGTTAGTGTGTGCAGAGTAATGGGGGCAGGATAATATGGTGCAGGGTAGTGTAGCCTGTGTGCAGAGTAATGGGGGCAGGATAATATGGTGCTGGGTAGTGTAGTGTGTGCAGAGTAATGGGGGCAGGATAATATGGTACTGGGTAGTGTAGTGTGTGCAGAGTAATGGGGGCAGGATAATATGGTGCAGGGTAGTGTAGCCTGTGTGCAGAGTAATGGGGGCAGGATAATATGGTGCAGGGTAGTGTAGTGTGTGCAGAGTAATAGGGGCAGGATAATATGGTGCTGGGTAGTGTAGTGTGTGCAGAGTAATGGGAGCAGGATAATATGGTGCAGGGTAGTGTAGTGTGTGCAGAGTAATGGGAGCAGGATAATATTTTGCAGGGTAGTGTAGTGTGTGCAGAGTAATGGGGGCAGGATAATATGGTGCGGGGTAATGGGAGCAGAATAATATGGTGCGGGGTAGTGTAGCCTGTGTACAGAGTAATGGGGGAAGGATAATATGGTGCTGGGTAGTGTGTGCAGAGTAATGGGGGCAGGATAATATGGTGTGGGGTAGTGTAGCCTGTGTACAGAGTAATGGGGGATCGATAATATGGTGCTGGGTAGTGTAGTGTGTGCAGAGTAATGGGGGCAGGATAATATGGTTCAGGGTAGTGTAGTGTGTACAGAGTAATGGGGGCAGGATAATATGGTGCTGTGTAGTGTGTGCAGAGTAATGGGGGCAGGATAATATGGTGCGGGGTAGTGTAGTGTGTGCAGAGTAATGGGGGCAGGATAATATGGTGCGGGGTAGTGTAGTGTGTGCAGAGTAATGGGGGCAGGATAATATGGTGCAGGGTAGTGTAGTGTGTACAGAGTAATGGGGGCAGGATAATATGGTGCGGGCTAGTGTAGTGTGTGCAGAGTAATGGGGGGAGGATAATATGGTGCGGGGTAATGGGAGCAGAATAATATGGTGCGGGGTAGTGTAGCCTGTGTACAGAGTAATGGGGGCAGGATAATATGGTGCTGTGTAGTGTGTGCAGAGTAATGGGGGCAGGATAATATGGTGTGGGGTAGTGTAGCCTGTGTACAGAGTAATGGGGGAAGGATAATATGGTGCTGGGTAGTGTAGTGTGTGCAGAGTAATGGGGGCAGGATAATATGGTTCAGGGTAGTGTAGTGTGTACAGAGTAATGGGGGCAGGATAATATGGTGCTGTGTAGTGTGTGCAGAGTAATGGGGGCAGGATAATATGGTGCGGGGTAGTGTAGTGTGTGCAGAATAATGGGGGCAGGATGATATGGTGCGGGGTAGTGTAGTGTGTGCAGAGTAATGGGGGAAGGATAATATGGTGCAGGGTAGTGTAGTGTGTACAGAGTAATGGGGGCAGGATAATATGGTGCGGGCTAGTGTAGTGTGTGCATAGTAATGGGGGCAGGGTAATATGGTGCTGGGTACTGTAGTGTGTGCAGAATAATG
The DNA here is from genome assembly GCA_031769625.1 of Taudactylus pleione. Taxonomy (NCBI): domain Eukaryota; kingdom Metazoa; phylum Chordata; class Amphibia; order Anura; family Myobatrachidae; genus Taudactylus; species Taudactylus pleione. Next base: position 572,189 of record JAUIMM010001294.1, read on the forward strand.
GGGGCAGGATCATATGGTGCGGGGGTAGCGTAGTGTGTGCAGAATAATGGGGGCAGGATAATATAGTGCGGGGTAGTGTTGTGTGTACAGAGTAATGGGGGCAGGATAATATGGCACAGGGTAGTGTAGTGTGTGCAGAGTAATGGGGGCAGGATAATATGGTGCAGGGTAGTGTAGTGTGTGCAGAGTAATGGAGGCAGTATAATATGGTGCTGGGTAGTGTAGTGTGTGCAGAGTAATGGGGGCAGGATAATATGGTGCAGGGTAGCGTAGTGTGTGCAGAGTAATGGGGGCAGTATAATATGGTGCAGGGTAGTGTAGTGTGTGCAGAGTAATGGGGGCAGGATAATATGGTGCAGGGTAGTGTAGTGTGTACAGAGTAATGGGGGCAGTATAATATGGTGCTGGGTAGTGTAGTGTGTACAGAGTAATGGGGGCAGGGTAATATGGTGCAGGGTAGTGTAGTGTGTGCAGAATAATGGGGGCAGGGTAATATGGTGCGGGGTAGTGTAGTGTGTGCAGAGTAATGGGGGCAGGATAATATGGTGCCGGGTAGTGTAGTGTGTTCAGAGTAATGGGGGCAGGATAATATGGTGCGGGGTAGTGTAGTGTTTGTAAAGTAATGGGGGCAGGATAATATGATGCGGGGTAGTGTAGTGTTTGCAAAGTAATGGGGGCAGGATAATATGGTGCGGGGTAGTGTAGTGTGTGCAAAGTAATGGGGGCAGGATAATATGGTGCGGGCTAGTGTAGTGTGTGCAGAGTATTGGGGGCAGGGTAATATGGTGCGGGGTACTGTAGTGTGTGCTGAATAATGGGGGCAGGATAATATGGTGCGGGGTAGCGTAGTGTGTGCAGAATAATGGGGGCAAGATAATTTAGTGCGGGGTAGTGTAGTGTGTGCAGAGTAATGGGGGCAGGGTAATATGGTGCGGGGTACTGTAGTGTGTGCAGAATAATGGGGGCAGGATAATATGGTGCGGGGTAGTGTAGTGTGTGCAGAATAATGGGGGCAGGGTAATATGGTGCGGGGTAGTGTGTACAGAGTAATGGGGGCAGGATAATATGGTTCAGGGTAGTGTAGTGTGTACAGAGTAATGGGGGCAGGATAATATGGTGCTGTGTAGAGTGAGCAGAGTAATGGGGGCAGGATAATATGGTGCGGGGTAGTGTAGTGTGTGCAAAGTAATGGGGGCAGGATAATATGGTGCTGGGTAGTGTAGTGCGTGCAAAGTAATGGGGGCAGGATAATATGGTGCTGGGTAGTGTAGTGTGTGCAGAGCAAATGGGGCAGGATAATATGGTGCTGTGTAGTGTAATGTGTGTAGAGTAATGGTGGCAGGATAATATGGTGCAGGGTAGTGTAGTGTGTGCAGAGTAATGGGGGCAGGATAATATGGTGCGGGGTAGTGTAGTGTGTGCAGAGTAATGGGGGCAGGATAATATGGTGCTGGGTAGTGTAGTGTGTGCAGAGTAATGGGGGCAGGATAATATGGTGCTTGGTAGTGTAGCGTGTACAGAGTAATGGGGGCAGGATAATATGGTGCAGGGTAGTGTAGTGTGTGCAGAGTAATGGGGGCAGGATAATATGGTGCAGGGCAGTGTAGTGTGTGCAGAGTAATAGGGGCAGGATAATATGGTGCGGGGTAGTGTAGTGTGTGCAGAGTAATGGGGGCAGGATAATATGGTGCGGGGTAGTGTAGTGTGTGCAGAGTAATGGGGGCAGGATAATATGGTGCAGGGTAGTGTAGCCTGTGTGCAGAGTAATGGGGGCAGGACAATATGGTGCAGGGTAGTGTAGTGTGTGCAGAGTAACGGGGGCAGGATAATATGGTGCAGGGTAGTGTAGTGTGTGCAGAGTAATGGGGGCAGGATAATATGGTACTGGGTAGTGTAGTGTGTGCAGAGTAATGGGGGCAGGATAATATGGTGCAGGGTAGTGTAGTGTGTGCAGAGTAATGGGGGCAGGATAATATGGTACAGGGTAGTGTAGTGTGTACAGAGTAATGGGGGCAGGATAATATGGTGCGGGGTAGTGTAGTGTGTGCAGATTAATGGGGGCAGGAGAATTATGGTGCAGGGTAGTGTAGTGTGTGCAGAGTAATGGGGGCAGGATAATATGGTGCGGGGTAGTGTAGTGTGAACAGAGTAATGGGGGCAGGATAATATGGTGCTGGGTGGTGTAGCCTGTGTACAGAGTAATGGGGGCAGGATAATATGGTGCGGGGTAGTGTAGCCTGTGTACAGAGTAATGGGGGCAGGATAATATGGTGTGGGGTAGTGTAGTGTGTGCAGAGTAATGGGGGCAGGATAATATGGTGCTGGGGAGTGTAGCCTGTGTGCAGAGTAATGGGGGCAGGATAATATGGTGCTGGCTAGTGTAGTGTGTGCAGAGTAATGGGGGCAGGATAATATGGTGCAGGGTAGTGTAGTGTGTGCAGAGTAATGGGGGCAGGATATTATGGTGCAGGGTAGTGTGTGCAGAGTAATGGGGGCAATATAATATGGTACAGGGTAGTGTAGTGTGTACAGCGTAATGGGGGCAGGATAATATGGTGCGGGGTAGTGTAGTGTGTGCAGAGTAATGGGGGCAGGATAATATGGTGCGGGGTAGTGTATTCTGTGCACAATAATGGGGCAGGATAATATGGTGCTGGGTAGTGTAGTGTGTACAGAGTAATGGGGGCAGGATAATATGGTGCAGGGTAGTGTAGTGTGTGCAGAGTAATGGGGGCAGGATAATATGGTGCTGGGTAGTGTAGTGTGTGCAGAGTAATGGGAGCAGGATAATATGGTGCGGGGTAGTGTAGTGTGTACAGAGTAATGGGTGCAGGATAATATGCTGCTGGGTAGTGTAGTGTGTACAGAGTAATGGGGTCAGGATAATATGGTGCGGGGTAATGGGAGCAGAATAATATGGTTCGGGGTAGTGTAGCCTGTGTACAGAGTAATGGGGGCAGGATAATATGGTGCTGTGTAGCCTGTGTAAAGAGTAATGGGGGCAGGATAATATGGTGCGGGGTAGTGTAGTCTGTGTACAGAGTAATGGGGGCAGGATAATATGGTACTGGGTAGTGTAGTGTGTGCAGAGTAATGGGGGCAGGATAATATGGTGCGGGGTAGTGTAGTGTGTGCAGAATAATGGGGGCAGGGTAATATGGTGCGGGGTAGTGTAGTGTGTACAGAGTAATGGGGGCAGGATAATATGGTTCAGGGTAGTGTAGTGTGTACAGAGTAATGGGGGCAGGATAATATGGTTCAGGGTAGTGTAGTGTGTGCAGAATAATGGGGGCAGGATAATATGGTGCAGGGTAGTGTAGTGTGTGCAGAGTAATGGGGGCAGTATAATATGGTGCAGGGTAGTGTAGTGTGTGCAGAGTAATGGGGGCAGGATAATATGGTGCAGGGTAGTGTAGTGTGTACAGAGTAATGGGGGCAGTATAATATGGTGCAGGGTAGTGTAGTGTGTGCAGAGTAATGGGGGCAGGATAATATGGTGCAGGGTAGCGTAGTGTGTGCAGAGTAATGGGGGCAGTATAATATGGTGCAGGGTAGTGTAGTGTGTGCAGAGTAATGGGGGCAGGATAATATGGTGCAGGGTAGTGTAGTGTGTACAGAGTAATGGGGGCAGGATAATATGGTGCGGGCTAGTGTAGTGTGTGCAGAGTAATGGGGGCAGGATAATATGGTGCAGGGTAGTGTAGTGTGTGCAGAGTAATGGGGGCAGGATAATATGGTGCAGGGTAGTGTAGTGTGTGCAGAGTAATGGGGGCAGGATAATATGGTGCGGGGTAGTGTAACCTGTGTGCAGAGTAATGGTGGCAGGATAATATGGTGCAGGGTAGTGTAGTGTGTGCAGAGTAATGGGGGCAGGATAATATGGTGCAGGGTAGTGTAGTGTGTGCAGAGTAATGGGAGAAAGATAATATGGTGCAGGGTAGTGTAGTGTGTGCAGAGTAATGGGGGCAGGATAATATGGTTCAGGGTAGAGTAGCCTGTGTACAGAGTAATGGGGGCAGGATAATATGGTTCAGGGTAGAGTAGCCTGTGTACAGAGTAATTGGGGGCAGGATAATATGGTGCAGGGTAGTGTGTGCAGAGTAATGGGGGCAGGATAATATGGTGCTGGGAGTGTAGTGTGTACAGAGTAATGAGGGCAGGATAATATGGTGCGCGGTAATGGGAGCAGTATAATATGGTGCTGGGTAGTGTAGCCTGTGTACAGAGTAATGGGGGCAGAATATGGTGCAGGGTAGTGTAGTGTGTGCAGAGTAATGGGGGTAGGATAATATGGTGCAGGGTAGTGTGTGCAGAGTAATGAGGGCAGGATAATATGGTGCAGGGTAGTATAGTTTGTACAGAGTAATGGGGGCAGGATAATATGATGCTGGGTAGTGTGTGCAGAGTAATGGGGGCAGGATAATATTGTGCTGTGTAGTGTGTGCAGAGTAATGGGGGCAGGATAATATGGTGCAGTGTAGTGTGTGCAGAGTAATGAGGGCAGGATAATATGGTGCAGGGTAGTGTAGTGTGTACAGAGTAATGGGGGCAGTATAATATGGTGCAGGGTAGTGTAGTGTGTACAGAGTAATGGGGGCAGGATAATATGGTGCTGTGTAGTGTGTGCAGAGTAATGGGGGCAGGATAATATGATGCTGGGTAGTGTAGTGTGTACAGAGTAATGGGGGCAGGATAATATGGTGCTGGGTAGTTAGTGTGTGCAGAGTAATGGGGGCAGGATAATATGGTGCAGGGTAGTGTAGCCTGTGTGCAGAGTAATGGGGGCAGGATAATATGGTGCTGGGTAATGTAGTGTGTGCAGAGTAATGGGGGCAGGATAATATGGTGCTGGGTAGTGTAGTGTGTGCAGAGTAATGGGGGCAGGATAATATGGTGCAGGGTAGTGTAGCCTGTGTGCAGAGTAATGGGGGCAGGATAATATGGTGCAGGGTAGTGTAGTGTGTGCAGAGTAATGGGGGCAGGATAATATGGTGCTGGGTAGTGTAGTGTGTGCAGAGTAATGGGAGCAGGATAATATGGTGCAGGGTAGTGTAGTGTGTGCAGAGTAATGGGAGCAGGATAATATTTTGCAGGGTAGTGTAGTGTGTGCAGAGTAATGGGGCAGGATAATATGGTGCGGGCTAGAGTAGCCTGTGTACAGAGTAATGGGGGCAGGATAATATGGTGCTGGGTAGTGTAGTGTGTACAGAGTAATGGGGGCAGGATAATATGGTGCGGGGTAATGGGAGCAGAAAAATATGGTGCGGGGTAGTTTAGCCTGTGTACAGAGTAATGGGGGCAGGATAATATGGTGCTGTGTAGTGTGTGCAGAGTAATGGGGGCAGGATAATATGGTGTGGGGTAGTGTAGCCTGTGTACAGAGTAATGGGGGAAGGATAATATGGTGCTGGGTAGTGTAGTGTGTGCAGAGTAATGGGGGCAGGATAATATGGTTCAGGGTAGTGTAGTGTGTATAGAGTAATGGGGGCAGGATAATATGGTGCTGTGTAGTGTGTGCAGAGTAATGGGGGCAGGATAATATGGTGCGGGGTAGTGTAGTGTGTGCAGAGTAATGGGGGCAGGATAATATGGTGCGGGGTAGTGTAGTGTGTGCAGAGTAATAGGGGCAGGATAATATGGTGCAGGGTAGTGTAGTGTGTACAGAGTAATGGGGGCTGGATAATATGGTGCGGGGTATTGGGAGCAGAATAATATGGTGCGGGGTAGTTAAGCCTGTGTACAGAGTAATGGGGGCAGGATAATATGGTGCTGTGTAGTGTGTGCAGAGTAATGGGGGCAGGATAATATGGTGTGGGGTAGTGTAGCCTGTGTACAGAGTAATGGGGGAAGGATAATATGGTGCTGGGTAGTGTAGTGTGTGCAGAGTAATGGGGGCAGGATAATATGGTTCAGGGTAGTGTGTGCAGAGTAATGGGGGCAGGATAATATGGTGCTGTGTAGTGTGTGCAGAGTAATGGGGGCAGGATAATATGGTGCGGGGTAGTGTAGTGTGTGCAGAGTAATGGGGGCAGGATAATATGGTGCGGGGTAGTGTAGTGTGTGCAGAATAATAGGGGCAGGATAATATGGTGCAGGGTAGTGTAGTGTGTACAGAGTAATGGGGGCAGGATAATATGGTGCGGGCTAGTGTAGTGTGTGCAGAGTAATGGGGGCAGGATAATATGGTGCGGGGTAATGGGAGCAGAATAATATGGTGCGGGGTAGTGTAGCCTGTGTACAGAGTAATGGGGGCAGGATAATATGGTGCTGTGCAGAGTAATGGGGGCAGGATAATATGGTGTGGGGTAGTGTAGCCTGTGTACAGAGTAATGGGGGAAGGATAATATGGTGCTGGGTAGTGTAGTGTGTGCAGAGTAATGGGAGCAGGATAATATGGTTCAGGGTAGTGTAGTGTGTACAGAGGAATGGGGGCAGGATAATATGGTGCTGTGTAGTGTGTGCAGAGTAATGGGGGCAGGATAATATGGTGCGGGGTAGTGTAGTGTGTGCAGAGTAATGGGGGCAGGATAATATGGTGCGGGGTAGTGTAGTGTGTGCAGAGTAATGGGGGCAGGATAATATGGTGCAGGGTAGTGTAGTGTGTACAGAGTAATGGGGGCAGGATAATATCGTGCGGGCTAGTGTAGTGTGTGCAGAGTAATGGGGGCATGGTAATATGGTGCGGGGTACTGTAGTGTGTGCAGAATAATGGGGGCAGGATAATATGGTGCGGGGTAGCGTAGTGTGTGCAGAATAATGGGGGCAGGATAATATAGTGCGGGGTAGTGTAGTGTGTACAGAGTAATGGGGGCAGGATAATATGGCACAGGGTAGTGTAGTGTGTGCAGAGTAATGGGGGCAGGATAATATGGTGCAGGGTAGTGTAGTGTGTGCAGAGTAATGGAGGCAGTATAATATGGTGCTGGGTAGTGTAGTGTGTGCAGAGTAATGGGGGCAGGATAATATGGTGCAGGGTAGCGTAGTGTGTGCAGAGTAATGGGGGCAGTATAATATGGTGCAGGGTAGTGTAGTGTGTGCAGAGTAATGGGGGCAGGATAATATGGTGCTGGGTAGTGTAGTGTGTACAGAGTAATGGGGGCAGTATAATATGGTGCTGGGTAGTGTAGTGTGTACATAGTAATGGGGGCAGGGTAATATGGTGCAGGGTAGTGTAGTGTGTGCAGAATAATGGGGGCAGGGTAATATGGTGCGGAGTAGTATAGTGTGTGCAGAGTAATGGGGGCAGGATAATATGGTGCCGGGTAGTGTAGTGTGTTCAGAGTAATGGGGGCAGGATAATATGGTGCGGAGTAGTGTAGTGTTTGCAAAGTAATGGGGGCAGGATAATATGATGCGGGGTAGTGTAGTGTTTGCAAAGTAATGGGGGCAGGATAATATGGTGCGGGGTAGTGTAATGGGGGCAGGATAATATGGTGCGGGCTAGTGTAATGTGTGCAGAGTAATGGGGGCAGGGTAATATGGTGCGGGGTACTGTAGTGTGTGCAGAATAATGGGGGCAGGATAATATGGTGCGGGGTAGCGTAGTGTGTGCAGAATAATGGGGGCAAGATAATATAGTGCGGGGTTGTGTAGTGTGTGCAGAGTAATGGGGGCAGGGTAATATGTTGCGGGGTACTGTAGTGTGTGCAGAATAATGGGGGCAGGATAATATGGTGCGGGGTAGTGTAGTGTGTGCAGAATAATGGGGGCAGGGTAATATGGTGCGGGGTAGTGTAGTGTGTACAGAGTAATGGGGGCAGGATAATATGGTTCAGGGTAGTGTAGTGTGTACAGAGTAATGGGGGCAGGATAATATGGTGCTGTGTAGTGTGTGCAGAGTAATGGGGGCAGGATAATATGGTGCGCGGTAGTGTAGTGTGTGCAAAGTAATGGGGGCAGGATAATATGGTGCTGGGTAGTGTAGTGCGAGCAAAGTAATTGGGGCAGGATAATATGGTGCTGGGTAGTGTAGTGTGTGCAGAGCAATGGGGGCAGGATAATATGGTGCTGTGTAGAGTAATGGTGGCAGGATAATATGGTGCAGGGTAGTGTAGTGTGTGCAGAGTAATGGGGGCAGGATAATATGGTGCGGGGTAGTGTGTGCAGAGTAATGGGGGCAGGATAATATGGTGCTGGGTAGTGTAGTGTGTGCAGAGTAATGGGGGCAGGATAATATGGTGCTTGGTAGTGTAGCGTGTACAGAGTAATGGGGGCAGGATAATATGGTGCAGGGTAGTGTAGTGTGTGCAGAGTAATGGGGGCAGGATAATATGGTGCAGGGTAGTGTAGTGTGTGCAGAGTAATGGGGGCAGGATAATATGGTGCGGGGTAGTGTAGTGTGTGCAGAGTAATGGGGGCAGGATAATATGGTGCAGGGTAGTGTAGCCTGTGTGCAGAGTAATGGGGGCAGGACAATATGGTGCAGGGTAGTGTAGTGTGTGCAGAATAACGGGGGCAGGATAATATGGTGCAGGGTAGTGTAGTGTGTGCAGAGTAATGGGGGCAGGATAATATGGTACTGGGTAGTGTAGTGTGTGCAGAGTAATGGGGGCAGGATAATATGGTGCAGGGTAGTGTAATGTGTGCAGAGTAATGGGGGCAGGATAATATGGTACAGGGTAGTGTAGTGTGTACAGAGTAATGGGGGCAGGATAATATGGTGCGGGGTAGTGTAGTGTGTGCAGAGTAATGGGGGCAGGAGAATTATGGTGCAGGGTAGTGTAGTGTGTGCAGAGTAATGGGGGCAGGATAATATGGTGCGGGGTAGTGTAGTGTGAACAGAGTAATGGGGGCAGGATAATATGGTGCTGGGTGGTGTAGCCTATGTACAGAGTAATGGGGGCAGGATAATATGGTGCTGGGTAGTGTAGTCTGTGTACAGAGTAATGGGGGCAGGATAATATGGTGTGGGGTAGTGTAGTGTGTGCAGAGTAATGGGGGCAGGATAATATGGTGCAGGGTAGTGTAGTGTGTGCAGAGTAATGGGGGCAGGATAATATGGTGCTGTGTAGTGTAGTGTGTGCAGAGTAATGGGGGCAGGATAATATGGTGCAGAGTAATGGAGGCAGTATAATATGGTGCTGGGTAGTGTAGTGTGTGCAGAGTAATGGAGACAGGATAATATGGTGCTCGGTAGTGTAGTGTGTACAGAGTAATGGGGGCAGGATAATATGGTGCGGGGTAGTGTAGTGTGTGCAGAGTAATGGGGGCAGGATAATATGATGCGGGGTAGTGTATTCTGTGCAGAATAATGGGGCAGGATAATATGGTGCTGGGTAGTGTAGTGTGTACAGAGTAATGGGGGCAGGATAATATGGTGCAGGGTAGTGTAGCCTGTGTGCAGAGTAATGGGGGCAGGATAATATGGTGCTGGCTAGTGTAGTGTGTGCAGAGTAATGGGGGCAGGATAATATGGTGCAGGGTAGTGTAGTGTGTGCAGAGTAATGGGGGCAGGATATTATGGTGCAGGGTAGTGTGTGCAGAGTAATGGGGGCAATATAATATGGTACAGGGTAGTGTAGTGTGTACAGAGTAATGGGGGCAGGATAATATGGTGCGGGGTAGTGTAGTGTGTGCAGAGTAATGGGGGCAGGATAATATGGTGCAGGGTAGTGTGTGCAGAGTAATGGGGGCAGGATAATATGGTGCAGGGTAGTGTAGTGTGTACAGAGTAATGAGGGCAGGATAATATGGTGCGGGGTTATGGGAGCAGTATAATATGGTGCTGGGTAGTGTAGCCTGTGTACAGAGTAATGGGGGCAGAATATGGTGCAGGGTAGTGTAGTGTGTGCAGAGTAAAGGGGGTAGGATAATATGGTGCGGGGTAGTGTAGTGTGTACAGAGTAATGGGTGCAGGATTATATGGTGCTGGGTAGTGTAGTGTGTACAGAGTAATGGGGGCAGGATAATATTGTGCGGGGTAATGGGAGCAGAATAATATGGTGCGGGGTAGTGTAGCCTGTGTACAGAGTAATGGGGCCAGGATAATATGGTGCTGTGTAGTGTGTGCAGAGTAATGGGGGCAGGATAATATGGTGTGGGGTAGTGTAGCCTGTGTACAGAGTAATGGGGGCAGGATAATATGGTGCTGGGTAGTGTAGTGTGTGCAGAGTAATTTGGGCAGGATAATATGGTTCAGGGTAGTGTAGTGTGTGCAGAGTAATGGGGGCAGGATAATATGGTGCGGGGTAGTGTAGTGTGTGCAGAGTAATGGGGGCAGGATAATATGGTTCAGGGTAGTGTAGTGTGTACAGAGTAATGGGGGCAGGATAATATGGTGCTGTGTAGTGTGTGCAGAGTAATGGGGGCAGGATAATTTGGTGCGGGGTAGTGTAGTGTGTGCAGAGTAATGGGGGCAGGATAATATGGTGCAGGGTAGTGTAGTGTGTGCAGAGTAATGGGGGCAGGATAATATGGTGCTGGGTAGTGTAGTGTGTGCAGAGTAATGGGGGCAGGATAATATGGCACAGGGTAGTGTAGTGTGTGCAGAGTAATGGGGGCAGGATAATATGGTGCAGGGTAGTGTAGTGTGTGCAGAGTAATGGGGGCAGGATAATATGGTGCAGGGTAGCGTAGTGTGTGCAGAGTAATGGGTGCAGTATAATATGGTGCAGGGTAGTGTAGTGTGTGCAGAGTAATGGGGGCAGGATAATATGGTGCTGGGTAGTGTAGCCTGTGTGCAGAGTAATGGGGGCAGGATAATATGGTGCAGGGTAGTGTAGTGTGTGTACAGAGTAATGGGGGCAGGATAATATGGTGCAGGGTAGTGTAGTGTGTACAGAGTAATGGGGGCAGGATAATATGGTGCTGGGTAGTGTAGTGTGTGCAGAGTAATGGGGGCAGGATAATATGGTGCGGGGTAGTATAGTGTGTGCAGAGTAATGGGGGCAGGATAATATGATGCTTGGTAGTGTGTGCAGAGTAATGGGGGCAGGATAATATGGTGCTGTGTAGTGTGTGCAGAGTAATGGGGGCAGGATAATATGGTGCTGTGTAGTGTGTGCAGAGTATTGAGGGCAGGATAATATGGTGCAGGGTAGTGTAGTGTGTACAGAGTAATGGGGGCAGTATAATATGGTGCAGGTAGTGTAGTGTGTACAGAGTAATGGGGGCAGGATAATATGGTGCTGTGTAGTGTGTGCAGAGTAATGGGGGCAGGATAATATGATGCTGGGTAGTGTAGTGTGTACAGAGTAATGGGGGCAGGATAATATGGTGCAGGGTAGTGTAGCCTGTGTGCAGAGTAATGGGGGCAGGATAATATGGTGCTGGCTAGTGTAGTGTGTGCAGAGTAATGGGGGCAGGATAATATGGTGCAGGGTAGTGTAGTGTGTGCAGAGTAATGGGGGCAGGATATTATGGTGCAGGGTAGTGTGTGCAGAGTAATGGGGGCAATATAATATGGTACAGGGTAGTGTAGTGTGTACAGAGTAATGGGGGCAGGATAATATGGTGCGGGGTAGTGTAGTGTGTGCAGAGTAATGGGGGCAGGATAATATGGTGCAGGGTAGTGTGTGCAGAGTAATGGGGGCAGGATAATATGGTGCAGGGTAGTGTAGTGTGTACAGAGTAATGAGGGCAGGATAATATGGTGCGGGGTTATGGGAGCAGTATAATATGGTGCTGGGTAGTGTAGCCTGTGTACAGAGTAATGGGGGCAGAATATGGTGCAGGGTAGTGTAGTGTGTGCAGAGTAAAGGGGGTAGGATAATATGGTGCGGGGTAGTGTAGTGTGTACAGAGTAATGGGTGCAGGATAATATGGTGCTGGGTAGTGTAGTGTGTACAGAGTAATGGGGGCAGGATAATATGGTGCGGGGTAATGGGAGCAGAATAATATGGTGCGGGGTAGTGTAGCCTGTGTACAGAGTAATGGGGGCAGGATAATATGGTGCTGTGTAGTGTGTGCAGAGTAATGGGGGCAGGATAATATGGTGTGGGGTAGTGTAGCCTGTGTACAGAGTAATGGGGGCAGGATAATATGGTGCTGGGTAGTGTAGTGTGTGCAGAGTAATTTGGGCAGGATAATATGGTTCAGGGTAGTGTAGTGTGTACAGAGTAATGGGGGCAGGATAATATGGTGCTGTGTAGTGTGTGCAGAGTAATGGGGGCAGGATAATATGGTGCGGGGTAGTGTAGTGTGTGCAGAGTAATGGGGGCAGGATAATATGGTTCAGGGTAGTGTAGTGTGTACAGAGTAATGGGGGCAGGATAATATGGTGCTGTGTAGTGTGTGCAGAGTAATGGGGGCAGGATAATTTGGTGCGGGGTAGTGTAGTGTGTGCAGAGTAATGGGGGCAGGATAATATGGTGCAGGGTAGTGTAGTGTGTGCAGAGTAATGGGGGCAGGATAATATGGTGCTGGGTAGTGTAGTGTGTACAGAGTAATGGGGGCAGGATAATATGGCACAGGGTAGTGTAGTGTGTGCAGAGTAATGGGGGCAGGATAATATGGTGCAGGGTACTGTAGTGTGTGCAGAGTAATGGGGGCAGGATAATATGGTGCAGGGTAGCGTATTGTGTGCAGAGTAATGGGTGCAGTATAATATGGTGCAGGGTAGTGTAGTGTGTGCAGAGTAATGGGGGCAGGATAATATGGTGCTGGGTAGTGTAGCCTGTGTACAGAGTAATGGGGGCAGGATAATATGGTGCAGGGTAGTGTAGTGTGTGCAGAGTAATGGGGGCAGGATATTATGGTGCAGGGTAGTGTGTGCAGAGTAATGGGGGCAATATAATATGGTACAGGGTAGTGTAGTGTGTACAGAGTAATGGGGGCAGGATAATATGGTGCGGGGTAGTGTAGTGTGTGCAGAGTAATGGGGGCAGGATAATATGGTGCAGGGTAGTGTGTGCAGAGTAATGGGGGCAGGATAATATGGTGCAGGGTAGTGTAGTGTGTACAGAGTAATGAGGGCAGGATAATATGGTGCGGGGTTATGGGAGCAGTATAATATGGTGCTGGGTAGTGTAGCCTGTGTACAGAGTAATGGGGGCAGAATATGGTGCAGGGTAGTGTAGTGTGTGCAGAGTAAAGGGGGTAGGATAATATGGTGCGGGGTAGTGTAGTGTGTACAGAGTAATGGGTGCAGGATAATATGGTGCTGGGTAGTGTAGTGTGTACAGAGTAATGGGGGCAGGATAATATGGTGCGGGGTAATGGGAGCAGAATAATATGGTGCGGGGTAGTGTAGCCTGTGTACAGAGTAATGGGGGCAGGATAATATGGTGCTGTGTAGTGTGTGCAGAGTAATGGGGGCAGGATAATATGGTGTGGGGTAGTGTAGCCTGTGTACAGAGTAATGGGGGCAGGATAATATGGTGCTGGGTAGTGTAGTGTGTGCAGAGTAATTTGGGCAGGATAATATGGTTCAGGGTAGTGTAGTGTGTACAGAGTAATGGGGGCAGGATAATATGGTGCTGTGTAGTGTGTGCAGAGTAATGGGGGCAGGATAATATGGTGCGGGGTAGTGTAGTGTGTGCAGAGTAATGGGGGCAGGATAATATGGTTCAGGGTAGTGTAGTGTGTACAGAGTAATGGGGGCAGGATAATATGGTGCTGTGTAGTGTGTGCAGAGTAATGGGGGCAGGATAATTTGGTGCGGGGTAGTGTAGTGTGTGCAGAGTAATGGGGGCAGGATAATATGGTGCAGGGTAGTGTAGTGTGTGCAGAGTAATGGGGGCAGGATAATATGGTGCTGGGTAGTGTAGTGTGTACAGAGTAATGGGGGCAGGATAATATGGCACAGGGTAGTGTAGTGTGTGCAGAGTAATGGGGGCAGGATAATATGGTGCAGGGTACTGTAGTGTGTGCAGAGTAATGGGGGCAGGATAATATGGTGCAGGGTAGCGTATTGTGTGCAGAGTAATGGGTGCAGTATAATATGGTGCAGGGTAGTGTAGTGTGTGCAGAGTAATGGGGGCAGGATAATATGGTGCTGGGTAGTGTAGCCTGTGTACAGAGTAATGGGGGCAGGATAATATGGTGCAGGGTAGTGTAGTGTATACAGAGTAATGGGGGCAGGATAATATGGTGCTGGGTAGTGTAGTGTGTGCAGAGTAATGGGGGCAGGATAATATGGTGCGGGGTAGTATAGTGTGTGCAGAGTAATGGGGGCAGGATAATATGATGCTGGGTAGTGTGTGCAGAGTAATGGGGGCAGGATAATATGGTGCTGTGTAGTGTGTGCAGAGTATTGAGGGCAGGATAATATGGTGCAATGTAGTGTAGTGTGTACAGAGTAATGGGGGCAGTATAATATGGTGCAGGTAGTGTAGTGTGTACAGAGTAATGGGGGCAGGATAATATGGTGCTGTGTAGTGTGTGCAGAGTAATGGGGGCAGGATAATATGATGCTGGGTAGTGTAGTGTGTACAGAGTAATGGGGAAGGATAATATGGTGCTGGGTAGTGTAGTGTGTACAGAGTAATGGGGGCAGGATAATATGGTGCAGGGTAGTGTAGTGTGTGCAGAGTAATGGGAGCAGGATAATATTTTGCAGGGTAGTGTAGTGTGTGCAGAGTAATGGGGCAGGATAATATGGTGCGGGCTAGTGTAGCCTGTGTACAGAGTAATGGGGGCAGGATAATATGGTGCAGGGTAGTGTAGTGTGTGCAGAGTAATGGGGCAGGATAATATGGTGCGGGGTAGTGTGTGCAGAGTAATGGGGGCAGGATAATATGGTGCAGGGTAGTGTAGCCTGTGTGCATAGTAATGGGGGCAGGATAATATGGTGCTGGGTAGTGTAGTGTGTGCAGAGTAATGGGGGCAGGATAATATGGTGCTGGGTAGTGTAGTGTGTGCAGAGTAAAGGGGGCAGGATAATAAGGTACAGGGTAGTGTAGCCTGTGTGCAGAGTAATGGGGGCAGGATAATATGGTGCAGGGTAGTGTAGTGTGTGCAGAGTAATGGGGGCAGGATAATATGGTGCAGGGTAGTGTAGTGTGTGCAGAGTAATGGGAGCAGGATAATATTTTGCAGGGTAGTGTAGTGTGTGCAGAGTAATGGGGCAGGATAATATGGTGCGGGCTAGTGTAGCCTGTGTACAGAGTAATGGGGGCAGGATAATATGGTGCTGGGTTGTGTAGTGTGTACAGAGTAATGGGGGCAGGATAATATGGTGCTGGGTAGTGTAGTGTGTGCAGAGTAATGGGGGCAGGATAATATGGTGCTGGGTAGTGTAGTGTGTGCAGAGTAAAGGGGGCAGGATAATAAGGTGCAGGGTAGTGTAGCCTGTGTGCAGAGTAATGGGGGCAGGATAATATGGTGCAGGGTAGTGTAGTGTGTGCAGAGTAATGGGGGCAGGATAATATGGTGCAGGGTAGTGTAGTGTGTGCAGAGTAATGGGAGCAGGATAATATTTTGCAGGGTAGTGCAGTGTGTGCAGAGTAATGGGGCAGGATAATATGGTGCGGGCTAGTGTAGCCTGTGTACAGAGTAATGGGGGCAGGATAATATGGTGCTGGGTTGTGTAGTGTGTACAGAGTAATGGGGGCAGGATAATATGGTGCAGGGTAGTGTAGTGTGTGCAGAGTAATGGGAGCAGGATAATAGTTTGCAGGGTAGTGTAGTGTGTGCAGAGTAATGGGGCAGGATAATATGGTGCGGGCTAGTGTAGTGTGTGCAGAGTAATGGGGAAGGATAATATGGTGCTGGGTAGTGTAGTGTGTACAGAGTAATGGGGGCAGGATAATATGGTGCAGGGTAGTGTAGTGTGTGCAGAGTAATGGGAGCAGGATAATATTTTGCAGGGTAGTGTAGTGTGTGCAGAGTAATGGGGCAGGTTAATATGGTGCGGGGTAGTGTGTGCAGAGTAATGGGGGCAGGATAATATGGTGCGGGGTAGTGTAGTGTGTGCAGAGTAATGTGGGCAGGATATGGTGCGGGGTAGTGTAGTGTGTGCAGAGTAATGGGGGCAGGATAATATGGTGCAGGGTAGTGTAGTGTGTGCAGAGTAATGGGGGCAGGATAATATGGTGCGGGGTAGTGTAGTGTGTGCAGAGTAATGGGGGCAGGATAATATGGTGCGGGGTAGTGTAGTGTGTGCAGAGTAATGGGAACAGGATAATATGGTGCAGGGTAGTGTAGTGTGTGCAGAGTAATGGGAGCACGATAATATGGTGCAGGGTAGTGTAGTGTGTGCAGAGTAATGGGGTTAGGATAATATGGTGTGGGGTAGTGTAGTGTGTACAGAGTAATGGGGGCAGGATAATATGGTGCAGGGTAGTGTAGTGTGTGCAGAGTAATGGGGGCAGGTTAATATGGTGCGGGGTAGTGTAGTGTGTGCAGAGTAATGGGGTTAGGATAATATGGTGCAGGGTAGTGTAGTGTGTGCAGAGTAATGGGGGCAGGATAATATGGTGCGGGGTAGTGTAGTGTGTGCAGAGTAATGGGGGCAGGATAATATGGTGCGGGGTAGTGTAATGTGTGCAGAGTAATGGGGCAGGATAATATAGTGCTGGGTAGTGTAGTCCATGTGCAGAGTAATGGGGGCAGGATAATATGGTGCTGTGTAGTGTAGTGTGTGCAGAGTAATGGGGTCAGGATAATATGGTGCAGGGTAGTGTAGTGTGTGCAGAGTAATGGGGGCAGGATAATATGGTGCGGGGTAGTGTAGTGTGTGCAGAGTAATGGGGGCAGGATAATATGGTGCGGGGTAGTGTAATGTGTGCAGAGTAATGGGGCAGGATAATATAGTGCTGGGTAGTGTAGTCCATGTGCAGAGTAATGGGGGCAGGATAATATGGTGCTGTGTAGTGTGTGCAGAGTAATGGGGGCAGGATAATATGGTGCTGTGTAGTGTGTGCAGAGTAATGGGGCAGGATAATATGGTGCAGGGTAGTGTAGTGTGTGCATAGTAATGGGGGCAGGATAATATGGTGCAGGGTAGAGTAGTGTGTGCATAGTAATGGGGGCAGGATAATATGGTGCAGGGTAGTGTAGTGTGTGCAGAGTAATGGGTGCAGGATAATATGGCAGGGTTGCCTACCCTCCCGATTTGGGCGGGAGCCTCCCGATAATCGGGTGCAGCTCCCGCCCCCCCGGAAAGGCAGGCAAGCCTCCCTGGATCCGGCGATCCCCCCGACATCCCCCGCAACTTACTCTTAACCCCCGCTTTGAGGGCAGCCAGTGACGCGATTCACGTCATTTTGACCCCGCCCCCTGCCTCACAATGCCTGTATTATCGGCATTGTGTGGAGGGGGCGGGGCCAAAATGACGCGATCGCGTTACCCCGCCCCCGTGACGCCTACAAACAGCAGGCACCCATCCGGACACGCCCCCTTTTTCGGCCACGCCCCCGCTGCCCTGCCGATCTCGCTGCTCCCTCCCGGAAGGAGCAGCCAGAAAGTCGGCAACTATGTAATATGGTGCTGGGTAGTGTAGTGTGTGCAGAGTAATGGGGGCAGGATAATATGGTGCGGGGTAGTGCAGTGGGTGCATAGTAATAGGGGCAAGATAATATGTTGCAGGGTAGTGTAGTGTGTGCAGAGTAATGGGGGCAGGATAATATGGTGCAGGGTAGTGTAGTGTGTGCAGAGTAATGGGGCAGGATAATATGGTGCTGTGTAGTGTGTGCAGAGTAATGGGGGCAGGATAATATGGTGCTGTGTAGTGTGTGCAGAGTAATGGGGCAGGATAATATGGTGCAGGGTAGTGTAGTGTGTGCATAGTAATGGGGGCAGGATAATATGGTGCGGGGTAGTGTAATGTGTGCAGAGTAATGGGGGCAGGATAATATGGTGCAGGGTAGTGTAGTGTGTGCAGAGTAATGAGGGCAGGATAATATGGTGCAGGGTAGTGTAGTGTGTGCAGAGTAATGGGGCAGGATAATATGGTGCTGTGTAGTGTGTGCAGAGTAATGGGGCAGGATAATATGGTGCAGGGTAGTGTAGTGTGTGCATAGTAATGGGGGCAGGATAATATGGTGCAGGGTAGTGTAGTGTGTGCAGAGTAATGGGGGCAGGATAATATGTTGCAGGGTAGTGTAGTGTGTGCAGAGTAATGGGGGCACGATAATATGGTGCTAGGTAGTGTAGTGTGTGCAGAGTAATGGGGGCTGGATAATATGGTGCAGGGTAGTGTAGTGTGTGCAGAGTAATGGGGCAGGATAATATGGTGCAGGGTAGTGTAGTGTGTGCATAGTAATGGGGGCAGGATAATTTGGTGCAGGGTAGTGTAGTGTGTACAGAGTAATGGGGGCAGGATAATATGGTGCAGGGTAGTGTAGTGTGTACAGAGTAATGGGGGCAGGATAATATGGTGCAGGGTAGTGTAGTGTGTGTATAGTAATGGGGGCAGGATAATATTTTGCAGGGTAGTGTAGTGTGTGCAGAGTAATGGGGCAGGATAATATGGTGCGGGGTAGTGTGTGCAGAGTAATGGGGGCAGGATAATATGGTGCGGGGTAGTGTAGTGTGTGCAGAGTAATGGGGGCAGGATAATATGGTGCGGGGTAGTGCAGTGTGTAGAGTAATGGGGGCAGGATAATATGGTGCGGGGTAGTGTAGTGTGTGCATAGTAATGGGGGCAGGATAATATGGTGCAAGGTAGTGTAGTGTGTGCAGAGTAATGGGGTTAGGATAATATGGTGCAGGATAGTGTAGTGTGTGCAGATTAAAGGGGGCAGGATAAAATGGTGCGGGGTAGTGTAGTGTGTGCAGCGTAATGGGGGCAGGATAATATGGTGCGGGGTAGTGTATTCTGTGCAGAATAATGGGGCAGGATAATATGGTGCTGGGTAGTGTAGTGTGTACAGAGTAATGGGGGCAGGATAATATGGTGCAGGGTAGTGTAGCCTGTGTGCAAAGTAATGGGGGCAGGATAATATGGTGCTGGGTAGTGTAGCCTGTGTGCAGAGTAATGGGGGCAGGATAATATGGTGCTGGCTAGTGTAGTGTGTGCAAAGTAATGGGGGCAGGATAATATGGTGCAGGGTAGTGTAGTGTGTGCAGAGTAATGGGGGCAGGATAATATGGTGCAGGGTAGTGTGTGCAGAGTAATGGGGGCAGGATAATATGGTGCGGGGTAGTGTAACCTGTGTGCAGAGTAATGGGGGCAGGATAATATGGTGCAGGGTATTGTAGTGTGTGCAGAGTAATGGGGGCAGGATAACATGGTGCAGGGTAGTGTAGTGTGTGCAGAGTAATGGGAGAAAGATAATATGGTGCAGGGTAGTGTAGTGTGTGCAGAGTAATGGGGGCAGGATAATATGGTTCAGGGTAGAGTAGCCTGTGTACAGAGTAATGGGGGCAGGATAATATGGTGCAGGGTAGTGTAGTGTGTGCAGAGTAATGGGGGCAGGATAATATGGTTCAGGGTAGAGTAGCCTGGGTACAGAGTAATGGGGGCAGGATAATATGGTTCAGGGTAGAGTAGCCTGTGTACAGAGTAATGGGGGCAGGATAATATGGTGCAGGGTAGTGTGTGCAGAGTAATGGGGGCAGGATAATATGGTGCAGGGTAGTGTAGTGTGTACAGAGTAATGAGGGCAGGATAATATGGTGCGGGGTAATGGGAGCAGTATAATATGGTGCTGGGTAGTGTAGCCTGTGTACAGAGTAATGGGGGCAGAATATGGTGCAGGGTAGTGTAGTGTGTGCAGAGTAATGGGGGTAGGATAATATGGTGCGGGGTAGTGTAGTGTGTACAGAGTAATGGGTGCAGGATAATATGGTGCTGGGTAGTGTAGTGTGTACAGAGTAATGGGGGCAGGATAATATGGTGCGGGGTAATGGGAGCAGAATAATATGGTGCGGGGTAGTGTAGCCTGTGTACAGAGTAATGGGGGCAGGATCATATGGTGCTGTGTAGTGTGTGCAGAGTAATGGGGGCAGGATAATATGGTGTGGGGTAGTGTAGCCTGTGTACAGAGTAATGGGGGCAGGATAATATGGTGCTGGGTAGTGTAGTGTGTGCAGAGTAATGGGGGCAGGATAATATGGTTCAGGGTAGTGTTGTGTGTACAGAGTAATGGGGGCAGGATAATATGGTGCTGTGTAGTGTGTGCAGAGTAATGGGGGCAGGATAATATGGTTCAGGGTAGTGTAGTGTGTACAGAGTAATGGGGGCAGGATAATGTGGTGCAGGGTAGTGTGTGCAGAGTAATGGGGGCAGGATAATATGGTGCGGGGTAGTGTAGTGTGTGCAGAGTAATGGGGGCAGGATAATATGGTGCAGGGTAGTGTAGTGTGTACAGAGTAATGGGGGCAGAATAATATGGTGCAGGGTAGTGTAGTGTGTACAGAGTAATGGGGGCAGGATAATATGGCACAGGGTAGTGTAGTGTGTGCAGAGTAATGGGGACAGGATAATATGGTGCAGGGTAGTGTAGTGTGTGCAGAGTAATGGGGGCAGGATAATATGGTGCAGGGTAGCGTAGTGTGTGCAGAGTAATGGGTGCAGTATAATATGGTGCAGGGTAGTGTAGTGTGTGCAGAGTAATGGGGGCAGGATAATATGGTGCTGGGTAGTGTAGTCTGTGTGCAGAGTAATGGGGGCAGGATAATATGG
This sequence comes from Taudactylus pleione, assembly GCA_031769625.1. Taxonomy (NCBI): domain Eukaryota; kingdom Metazoa; phylum Chordata; class Amphibia; order Anura; family Myobatrachidae; genus Taudactylus; species Taudactylus pleione. The sequence goes on from JAUIMM010001294.1 coordinate 592,695, forward strand.
TGCAGGGTAGTGTAGTGAGTGTACAGAGTAATGGGGGCAGGATAATATTGTGCAGGGTAGTGTAGTGTGTACAGAGTAATGGGGGCAGGATAATATGGTGCTGGGTAGTGTAGTGTGTGCAGAGTAATGGGGGCCGGATAATATGGTGCGGGGTAGTATAGTGTGTGCAGAGTAATGAGGGCAGGATAATATGGTGCAGGGTAGTGTAGTGTGTGCAGAGTAATGGGGCAGGATAATATGGTGCTGTGTAGTGTGTGCAGAGTAATGGGGGCAGGATAATATGGTGCTGTGTAGTGTGTGCAGAGTAATGAGGGCAGGATAATATGGTGCAGGGTAGTGTAGTGTGTACAGAGTAATGGGGGCAGGATAATATGATGCTGGGTAGTGTGTGCAGAGTAATGGGGGCAGGATAATATGGTGCGGGGTAGTGCAGTGTGTGCAGAGTAATGGGGGCAGGATAATATGGTGCGGGGTAGTGTAGTGTGTGCAGAGTAATGGGGGCAGGACAATATGGTGCGGGGTAGTGTAGTGTGTGCAGAGTTATGGGGACAGGATAATATGGTGCAGGGTAGTGTAGTGTGTGCAGAGTAATGGGGTTAGGATAATATGGTGCAGGATAGTGTAGTGTGTGCAGAGTAATGGGGGCAGGATAATATGGTGCGGGGTAGTGTAATGTGTGCAGAGTAATGGGGGCAGGATAATATGGTGCGGGGTAGTGTAATGTGTGCAGAGTAATGGGGGCAGGATAATATGGTGCGGGGTAGTGTGTGCAGAGTAATGGGGGCAGGATAATATGGTGTGGGGTAGTGTAATGTGTGCAGAGTAATGAGGGCAGGATAATATGGTGCAGGATAGTGTAGTGTGTGCAGAGTAATGGGAGCAGGATAATATGGTGCGGGGTAGTGTAATGTGTGCATAGTAATGGGGGCAGGATAATATGGTGCGAGGTAGTGTAGTGTGTGCAGAGTAATGGGGTTAGGATAATATGGTGCGGGGTAATGGGAGCAGAATAATATGGTGCGGGGTAGTTTAGCCTGTGTACAGAGTAATGGGGGCAGGATAATATGGTGCTGTGTAGTGTGTGCAGAGTAATGGGGGCAGGATAATATGGTGTGGGGTAGTGTAGCCTGTGTACAGAGTAATGGGGGAAGGATAATATGGTGCTGGGTAGTGTAGTGTGTGCAGAGTAATGGGGGCAGGATAATATGGTTCAGGGTAGTGTAGTGTGTATAGAGTAATGGGGGCAGGATAATATGGTGCTGTGTAGTGTGTGCAGAGTAATGGGGGCAGGATAATATGGTGCGGGGTAGTGTAGTGTGTGCAGAGTAATAGGGGCAGGATAATATGGTGCAGGGTAGTGTAGTGTGTACAGAGTAATGGGGGCAGGATAATATGGTGCGGGCTAGTGTAGTGTGTGCAGAGTAATGGGGGCAGGATAATATGGTGCGGGGTAATGGGAGCAGAATAATATGGTGCGGGGTAGTGTAGCCTGTGTACAGAGTAATGGGGGCAGGATAATATGGTGCTGTGCAGAGTAATGGGGGCAGGATAATATGGTGTGGGGTAGTGTAGCCTGTGTACAGAGTAATGGGGGAAGGATAATATGGTGCTGGGTAGTGTAGTGTGTGCAGAGTAATGGGGGCAGGATAATATGGTGCCGGGTAGTGTAGTGTGTTCAGAGTAATGGGGGCAGGATAATATGGTGCGGAGTAGTGTAGTGTTTGCAAAGTAATGGGGGCAGGATAATATGATGCGGGGTAGTGTAGTGTTTGCAAAGTAATGGGGGAAGGATAATATGGTGCGGGGTAGTGTAATGGGGGCGGGCTAGTGTAATGTGTGCAGAGTAATGGGGGCAGGGTAATATGGTGCGGGGTACTGTAGTGTGTGCAGAATAATGGGGGCAGGATAATATGGTGCGGGGTAGCGTAGTGTGTGCAGAATAATGGGGGCAAGATAATATAGTGCGGGGTTGTGTAGTGTGTGCAGAGTAATGGGGGCAGGATAATATGGTGCGGGGTAGTGTAGTGTGTGCAGAGTAATGGGGGCAGGATAATATGGTGCGGGGTAGTGTAGTGTGTGCAGAGTAATGGGGGCAGGATAATATGGTGCAGGGTAGTGTAGTGTGTACAGAGTATTGGGGGCAGGATAATATGGTGCGGGCTAGTGTAGTGTGTGCAGAGTAATGGGGGCATGGTAATATGGTGCGGGGTACTGTAGTGTGTGCAGAATAATGGGGGCAGGATAATATGGTGCGGGGTAGCGTAGTGTGTGCAGAATAATGGGGGCAGGATAATATAGTGCGGGGTAGTGTAGTGTGTACAGAGTAATGGGGGCAGGATAATATGGCACAGGGTAGTGTAGTGTGTGCAGAGTAATGGGGGCAGGATAATATGGTGCAGGGTAGTGTAGTGTGTGCAGAGTAATGGAGGCAGTATAATATGGTGCTGGGTAGTGTAGTGTGTGCAGAGTAATGGGGGCAGGATAATATGGTGCAGGGTAGCGTAGTGTGTGCAGAGTAATGGGGGCAGTATAATATGGTGCAGGGTAGTGTAGTGTGTGCAGAGTAATGGGGGCAGGATAATATGGTGCTGGGTAGTGTAGTGTGTACAGAGTAATGGGGGCAGTATAATATGGTGCTGGGTAGTGTAGTGTGTACATAGTAATGGGGGCAGGGTAATATGGTGCAGGGTAGTGTAGTGTGTGCAGAATAATGGGGGCAGGGTAATATGGTGCGGAGTAGTATAGTGTGTGCAGAGTAATGGGGGCAGGATAATATGGTGCCGGGTAGTGTAGTGTGTTCAGAGTAATGGGGGCAGGATAATATGGTGCGGAGTAGTGTAGTGTTTGCAAAGTAATGGGGGCAGGATAATATGATGCGGGGTAGTGTAGTGTTTGCAAAGTAATGGGGGCAGGATAATATGGTGCGGGGTAGTGTAATGGGGGCAGGATAATATGGTGCGGGCTAGTGTAATGTGTGCAGAGTAATGGGGGCAGGGTAATATGGTGCGGGGTACTGTAGTGTGTGCAGAATAATGGGGGCAGGATAATATGGTGCGGGGTAGCGTAGTGTGTGCAGAATAATGGGGGCAAGATAATATAGTGCGGGGTTGTGTAGTGTGTGCAGAGTAATGGGGGCAGGGTAATATGGTGCGGGGTACTGTAGTGTGTGCAGAATAATGGGGGCAGGATAATATGGTGCGGGGTAGTGTAGTGTGTGCAGAATAATGGGGGCAGGGTAATATGGTGCGGGGTAGTGTAGTGTGTACAGAGTAATGGGGGCAGGATAAAATGGTTCAGGGTAGTGTAGTGTGTACAGAGTAATGGGGGCAGGATAATATGGTGCTGTGTAGTGTGTGCAGAGTAATGGGGGCAGGATAATATGGTGCGCGGTAGTGTAGTGTGTGCAAAGTAATGGGGGCAGGATAATATGGTGCTGGGTAGTGTAGTGCGAGCAAAGTAATGGGGGCAGGATAATATGGTGCTGGGTAGTGTAGTGTGTGCAGAGCAATGGGGGCAGGATAATATGGTGCTGTGTAGTGTAATGTGTGTAGAGTAATGGTGGCAGGATAATATGGTGCAGGGTAGTGTAGTTTGTGCAGAGTAATGGGGGCAGGATAATATGGTGCGGGGTAGTGTAGTGTGTGCAGAGTAATGGGGGCAGGATAATATGGTGCTGGGTAGTGTAGTGTGTGCAGAGTAATGGGGGCAGGATAATATGGTGCTTGGTAGTGTAGCGTGTACAGAGTAATGGGGGCAGGATAATATGGTGCAGGGTAGTGTAGTGTGTGCAGAGTAATGGGGGCAGGATAATATGGTGCAGGGTAGTGTAGTGTGTGCAGAGTAATGGGGGCAGGATAATATGGTGCGGGGTAGTGTAGTGTGTGCAGAGTAATGGGGGCAGGATAATATGGTGCAGGGTAGTGTAGCCTGTGTGCAGAGTAATGGGGGCAGGACAATATGGTGCAGGGTAGTGTAGTGTGTGCAGAGTAACGGGGGCAGGATAATATGGTGCAGGGTAGTGTAGTGTGTGCAGAGTAATGGGGGCAGGATAATATGGTACTGGGTAGTGTAGTGTGTGCAGAGTAATGGGGGCAGGATAATATGGTGCAGGGTAGTGTAGTGTGTGCAGAGTAATGGGGGCAGGATAATATGGTACAGGGTAGTGTAGTGTGTACAGAGTAATGGGGGCAGGATAATATGGTGCGGGGTAGTGTAGTGTGTGCAGAGTAATGGGGGCAGGAGAATTATGGTGCAGGGTAGTGTAGTGTGTGCAGAGTAATGAGGGCAGGATAATATGGTGCGGGGTAGTGTAGTGTGAACAGAGTAATGGGGGCAGGATAATATGGTGCTGGGTGGTGTAGCCTATGTACAGAGTAATGGGGGCAGGATAATATGGTGCGGGGTAGTGTAATGGGGGCAGGATAATATGGTGCGGGCTAGTGTAATGTGTGCAGAGTAATGGGGGCAGGGTAATATGGTGCGGGGTACTGTAGTGTGTGCAGAATAATGGGGGCAGGATAATATGGTGCGGGATAGCGTAGTGTGTGCAGAATAATGGGGGCAAGATAATATAGTGCGGGGTTGTGTAGTGTGTGCAGAGTAATGGGGGCAGGGTAATATGGTGCGGGGTACTGTAGTGTGTGCAGAATAATGGGGGCAGGATAATATGGTGCGGGGTAGTGTAGTGTGTGCAGAATAATGGGGGCAGGGTAATATGGTGCGGGGTAGTGTAGTGTGTACAGAGTAATGGGGGCAGGATAATATGGTTCAGGGTAGTGTAGTGTGTACAGAGTAATGGGGGCAGGATAATATGGTGCTGTGTAGTGTGTGCAGAGTAATGGGGGCAGGATAATATGGTGCGCGGTAGTGTAGTGTGTGCAAAGTAATGGGGGCAGGATAATATGGTGCTGGGTAGTGTAGTGCGAGCAAAGTAATGGGGGCAGGATAATATGGTGCAGGGTAGTGTAGTGTGTACAGAGTAATGGGGGCAGGATAATATGGTGCTGTGTAGTGTGTGCAGAGTAATGGGGGCAGGATAATATGGTGCGCGGTAGTGTAGTGTGTGCAAAGTAATGGGGGCAGGATAATATGGTGCTGGGTAGTGTAGTGCGAGCAAAGTAATGGGGGCAGGATAATATGGTGCTGGGTAGTGTAGTGTGTGCAGAGCAATGGGGGCAGGATAATATGGTGCTGTGTAGTGTAATGTGTGTAGAGTAATGGTGGCAGGATAATATGGTGCTGGGTAGTGTAGTGTGTGCAGAGTAATGGGGGCAGGATAATATGGTGCTTGGTAGTGTAGCGTGTACAGAGTAATGGGGGCAGGATAATATGGTGCAGGGTAGTGTAGTGTGTGCAGAGTAATGGGGGCAGGATAATATGGTGCAGGGTAGTGTAGTGTGTGCAGAGTAATGGGGGCAGGATAATATGGTGCGGGGTAGTGTGTGCAGAGTAATGGGGGCAGGATAATATGGTGCAGGGTAGTGTAGCCTGTGTGCAGAGTAATGGGGGCAGGACAATATGGTGCAGGGTAGTGTAGTGTGTGCAATGTAACGGGGGCAGGATAATATGGTGCAGGGTAGTGTAGTGTGTGCAGAGTAATGGGGGCAGGATAATATGGTACTGGGTAGTGTAGTGTGTGCAGAGTAATGGGGGCAGGATAATATGGTGCAGGGTAGTGTAGTGTGTGCAGAGTAATGGGGGCAGGATAATATGGTACAGGGTAGTGTAGTGTGTACAGAGTAATGGGGGCAGGATAATATGGTGCGGGGTAGTGTAGTGTGTGCAGAGTAATGGGGGCAGGAGAATTATGGTGCAGGGTAGTGTAGTGTGTGCAGAGTAATGGGGGCAGGATAATATGGTGCGGGGTAGTGTAGTGTGAACAGAGTAATGGGGGCAGGATAATATGGTGCTGGGTGGTGTAGCCTATGTACAGAGTAATGGGGGCAGGATAATATGGTGCGGGGTAGTGTAGTCTGTGTACAGAGTAATGGGGGCAGGATAATATGGCGTGGGTTAGTGTAGTGTGTGCACAGTAATGGGGGCAGGATAATATGGTGCAGGGTAGTGTAGTGTGTGCAGAGTAATGGGGGCAGGATAATATGGTGCTGTGTAGTGTAGTGTGTGCAGAGTAATGGGGGCAGGATAATATGGTGCAGAGTAATGGAGGCAGTATAATATGGTGCTGGGTAGTGTAGTGTGTGCAGAGTAATGGAGACAGGATAATATGGTGCTGGGTAGTGTAGTGTGTACAGAGTAATGGGGGCAGGATAATATGGTGCGGGGTAGTGTAGTGTGTGCAGAGTAATGGGGGCAGGATAATATGGTGCGGGGTAGTGTATTCTGTGCAGAATAATGGGGCAGGATAATATGGTGCTGGGTAGTGTAGTGTGTACAGAGTAATGGGGGCAGGATAATATGGTGCAGGGTAGTGTAGCCTGTGTGCAGAGTAATGGGGGCAGGATAATATGGTGCTGGCTAGTGTAGTGTGTGCAGAGTAATGGGGGCAGGATAATATGGTGCAGGGTAGTGTAGTGTGTGCAGAGTAATGGGGGCAGGATATTATGGTGCAGGGTAGTGTGTGCAGAGTAATGGGGGCAATATAATATGGTACAGGGTAGTGTAGTGTGTACAGAGTAATGGGGGCAGGATAATATGGTGCGGGGTAGTGTAGTGTGTGCAGAGTAATGGGGGCAGGATAATATGGTGCAGGGTAGTGTGTGGAGAGTAATGGGGGCAGGATAATATGGTGCAGGGTAGTGTAGTGTGTACAGAGTAATGAGGGCAGGATAATATGGTGCGGGGTTATGGGAGCAGTATAATATGGTGCTGGGTAGTGTAGCCTGTGTACAGAGTAATGGGGGCAGAATATGGTGCAGGGTAGTGTAGTGTGTGCAGAGTAAAGGGGGTAGGATAATATGGTGCGGGGTAGTGTAGTGTGTACAGAGTAATGGGTGCAGGATAATATGGTGCTGGGTAGTGTAGTGTGTACAGAGTAATGGGGGAAGGATAATATGGTGCGGGGTAATGGGAGCAGAATAATATGGTGCGGGGTAGTGTAGCCTGTGTACAGAGTAATGGGGGCAGGATAATATGGTGCTGTGTAGTGTGTGCAGAGTAATGGGGGCAGGATAATATGGTGTGGGGTAGTGTAGCCTGTGTACAGAGTAATGGGGGCAGGATAATATGGTGCTGGGTAGTGTAGTGTGTGCAGAGTAATTTGGGCAGGATAATATGGTTCAGGGTAGTGTAGTGTGTACAGAGTAATGGGGGCAGGATAATATGGTGCTGTGTAGTGTGTGCAGAGTAA